>CAWUFW010015293.1:0-368171 GCA_963921515.1 Calotriton arnoldi | reverse complement strand
CACACCTTGGCATTTCGTGCCAGGCAACAGGTGGCTTTTGGTGAGATCAAACAGATCAAGATCCGGAATTTGGTCTCATTTCTGATGCAGGAGGGATACAATCGGCTTTTCAGAGGTATTACCAGCAACTTTATAATGAGGAGACCTCTGAATTAGCGGAAATAGAATTGTATCTAGAGTCTTCGACTATGGAAGGTTTGGATGGGGAAGATAGGACCACTCTGGATCAGCCAATTTCTGCAGAAGAGATTGCACTTACAATCTCTGGGCTCTCATCTGGCAAGGCCGCAGGGGTAGATTTAATACCTCGGGAGTTTTATAAAGTGTTTGCTACTACTCTTAGCAAATTTATGCTTGAAGTGTTTTTGGATATTCAAAGAGGTTCTTCCCCGCCTGAATCTTGGGCCTCTGCAAGGATTGTGGTTTCCCGAAAAAGGGCAAATCAGTACAGGACCTAGCTCATACCGCCCAATCACTTTAATGAACTGCGATACAAAAATCTTCGCAAAAACTTTGGCCTCAAGGTTATCGGGGGTAATAAGGAAAATTGTGTCACCTGTACAACATGGTTTAATCCGGGTGTTTGGAACAACAGATCACACCCGGCGGGTGATTACCTTATTTGATGTAGCTAAAATCTGAGGGGAGCCCATGGCATTGTTGTTATTGGATGCCGAGAAAGCCTTTGATAGGGTTTCTTGGCCCTATCTTTGGTCAATCTTGGAAAAGAAGGGATTGGGGCGCGAGTTTATCAGGTGGATTAAAATGTTATACATTAACCCTACGGCTAAGATCGCATTAATGGGGGGAGAATCAGAGATAGCAAAAATTCAAAAGGGGACAAGGCAGGGGTTCCCCTGCTCTCCCCTGCTTTTTGCGCTTTATATAGATCCTCTGATTTACCGAATTAAGGACAACGCCCTAATCCAGCTAATTTCCACTAAAATATTGGCATATGCCGATGACCTTGCAATTGTTACTCCAGACCCCGCTACAGCAGTTGAGCAGATCGAAGCTGAGGCGCGTCGATTTGGCCAAATCTCGGGCTATAAACAAAACCCAGATTCTCAATAATGATAATGGTTGCTATGAGGTTTACAAGAGTTTTGTCAGAAGCTGTCTATCTGGGGGTTAAGAATTCGGCAGACATGGATAAAATTGTTGAGGGGGATCTGGGACCATTAATAGATAGAACTAAAACTGATCTACACAGATGGAATAACCTTGGATTAACTTTGATTGGTAGGAGCAATCTTATAAAAATGATGTTTCGCCCTAAGATCTTATATTTTTTAGAGCCATCCCGTTGGAGGTAAATAATACTTGGTTTAAGATGCTGGACAGCATGATGGGGAGGTTCCTATGGGCCTATGCTAGACCACGGAGGGCATTGAAGTTCCTTTCTTTGTCAAGAGAACGGTGGGCTGGGCTGTACCAAATTTTAGTTTGTATTATTGGGCCTCTGCCCTTCAACAAATTACTCCCCTACTGTTTGATGCAGGTCAGAGAGGGGCAGTGGGCAATATGGTACCATCGTGTTTTGAGCTAACCCTTGGAGAGGCGGCCCGTGGATCTCTGTTCCGACAGCTAGAATTTAGTTATTTGAAAAAAGTAAGCTTCAAGACCCTATTATATGCAGCTCAGGTTTGGACCAGTATTCGGAAGAAGCTCGGGATTGGGCGGTTCTGTATTTACACTCCTCTCCAAGATAACCCCCTCCTACCAGATGTTTTTCACGATTCATACATCAAGCGTTGGGGGAAGAATAATGGCCCTTGTATCCTTGGGGACTTTTTCGATGAAGAGGGTTTTGCCACATTTGAGGATGTGAAAAAAAAAATTTCTTTAGGAAATAATGAATTTTTCAAATTTTTGCAAATTAGGGACTTTGTTGTGAAGAAGAAGGGTGGAGGTGAAGGGTTCAATAAGGTGGAGTTGATGAGGGGAGAAATACATCCGATTGGGAAGATTTACAAATTGCTAAATGACAGGCTGGGGGATGATATTGGGAAACATGTGGCCCGTTGGCAGGCAAGCAGTCAGGTTACGGAGAGGGACAGTCTCATCTCTTTGGAGCTTGCTCGATCGACGCTGCTATCCGCTAACCTACAGGTCCAACATTATAAGACCTGGTTTATTCTATATATAACTCCGGCAAAAATCAGCAATTGGGGGAGGGTTGTCGGTATAAATTGTCCCCGCTGTCAAATGTTTGGGGTTGATTTAGGTCATATGTTGGCAGATTGTCCAGGGTTAGCGAGCCTAAGACGGGAGCTAAATGATTTTTTCAAGGTCAGATTGAAATCGAAGGTTTCGGTCACATCGCAATTAATTATTTTAGGAGTTCATGAACAGGAAATCTCCCCTGTGGCACACTCTATGGAGCAGATGTATCAAGCCTTTTACCACTCGCAAACGGGCCAATTCGCAGAATTGGCCCGTTTGCGAACGGTAAAAAGCCTTTTGGGATGTATCATCTCAAAAGGCATTCGCAAAATAGGGACTCGCAATTTTTGCGAGTACCTATTTTGCAAATGCATTTAAGGAATCGTAAATTGCGATTCCTTAAATTCAATTTTGGAAGCACCCAAAATTTGCGATCTGGCCTTGAGGAATCGCAAATTACCACCAACTTCAAGTTGGTGGTAATTTGCGATTTCCTAGAAAAATGCACTTTTTTTCATTTTTCTAAGTGCCATGTGGCGCACATACATGCCCTTAGGGCATGTATGTGCGCCACATGTGCACACATGCATATTTCAGGGGTGCAACAGGTGTCCTTTTGGCACCCTTGAAATTGCATGTGCAATTTGCGAGTACCTATTGGGTACACGCAAATTGCGCATGCAATTCCCATTCATTCCTATGGGCCTCTTGGCCCATAGAAATGAATGGGAAGCCATTCCTTATTTGTGACTCGCAATTTGCGAGTCGCAAATAAGGAATGCGTAGGAATCGCAATTTTAATTGCGAAACCTACATACATTGCATTTTGCGAGTCTTTAATAGCGAATCGGTAAAATTCGCTATTAAGGACTCGCAAAATACAATGTTGATACATCTGCCCCTATGTTTTTGTTCCTCGCGATGGCAGTGTTTAGATTGTGCTTAACGACAGCCTGGTTAGACCCTGCTCCTCCATCTTTTAATCATTGACTGGGCCGTTTAATCTCGGTGTACCATATCGAAAGGGCTGTGTATGCTCAGAAGGGTTCTCTGGTTCGTAAGAGGGGGCTGCAAAGTTGGGCACCTTTGAGGGAATGATTGGAATACCATGGAGATGGCCAATAGACACTTGGCTTATGGCTTCCTTATTTCCTTTCCCTTTCTTGTTCTTGTTTGTTTTTTGTATAAGTCTGTTTTGCTTAATCGCTGCATGGCTCAACTGCTGTGGTTTTGTTTTGGTATAATGGCTTGGATCGTGGGTGGGGGAAGGGGGGGGTTTAGGGAAATTAATTTGTAAAAAGCTAATAAAGATGGTTTAAAAAAAAAAATGAACATATACATTTTCTGTGCCCCAATATGTTTGACCTGGGTAAGAAATACCCACTATGTTTATTTAAAGCAAGTGACATTAGATCAATTCAAGAGGCCAACCTACTCTGTTTTAAAGGTTTGTCACACAAATTCATAGACTGCTTTACAAAATACTTTGATGTGGTTAAAAATCATGCACAAAATGTGTAACAATCACATGACATCTTTGGTCAGATCTCTCAGAGAATTTCATGATTTTAATTCATTACTTTATGATGATGTATTAATATTCAATTATCTGTGTTTGTAGTCAGGTTTATTTAATTATATGGTTAAATGGGTTTTTTTTCAAAACCCTTTTAGCTGTTCAATTGTCAATTATTTTATAAAACTATACAATAAAGTAATACATACTCTCTCAATAATTACTTGCAAAATAATGTTCTATGCAAATTAGTCCCTCCAAATGTAATTGTATTAAAACGTACTGTGATGTAGTAACTCCTGATGTACCGCTTGAAAAGCAATGACTCCTAAAGTTAAGCCCTTGATGCAATGGGGTTAACCATTCACACATCAGTCCAATAAACAAATTGTTTTTGGCTATGGTCTGACAACAACCAATGGCTGAGTGTGGGGGGGGGAGTTTGATGCTTTGTTCTTTTCCTGTTTGTAGATACATTCTCTCAGGGAGAAAAAGAGCTGAGGCTGTCTCTAATCCAGATCTAAAAAGTGAGGGCATCTATAGAGATAGAGTGCACAAAATAATAAAGGAAGGTGCAAAAAAGAAAAAAGAGAAACACAGAAAGAAAGAAGGACAGAAAGACAAGAAGAAAGTAAAGATAAAAATACAGAAGGTAAGACAGTAAGACAAAAGAAAGAAGAGAATTATGGATGAAAAGTAATGTGAAGGATGGGGAGAATGATGGAGTTGAAGGGAAAAGGAAAGTGAGTTAGAAAGAAATACGAACTGACAATAAAAAGAGAGTCAAAGAAGGAAAGAAAGAAGAAACAGAAGAGAGAAAGAAAGGTGATAAAGAGAAGTACGAAAGAAAGAAAGAAAGAAAGAAAGAAAGAAAGAAAGAAAGAAAGAAAGAAAGAAAGAAAGGGGGAAAGGAGGAAGAAAGAGAGAATGAGAGAGGAAGTAGCAAAGGCAGTGTAATGAACCAGGGGGCACGTACCCTTCAAACACCCCAGAGAGAGGCTCTCTGTAGCACCATCATCAGCCTTCGCTGTCCGTTATCCAGATATCCTCATCAAGTCTGAAGTTAGCGCCTCCATGAAGATCAAAGCTCCCTCCTTCTTGTATACATTAACACATCACTGCTGTCTATAATAAAGACCGTCCTCTGAGGCATATATCTCCAATATGGCCTTGAAAACCCTCCCCCATGAGAAACACAAACCACCTCATTAGCACCTGAGCACCTGTTGTCAGGGCATTTATCTCACATAGTACACACTCATATTTCCACAGTCAGTAGACATGCTTCACTCTCCTGCTTGCATAGGGTCTGCTTGTGTCTGCACATCTGATGCACCCATGGAAAGATCAATTAAACCAGGGTATGGACCATGCACAAGTTGAATTCAACCTGGAGAATCTCTGGTTTTGAAAGACAATTTATAATAGTCCATGAAGACTCTACACCTCTGCTCCCTTTTGTGGAAGACCCAAGGGAGTCATTGAATAATCTATAACAAAGCTAGCCTGGAAGGTCACATTGTCCTTATGGGATTCTTTTTCACAACAGACGTTGTCTCTGCTCCCAACACATTATAAGAATCATACATTTAGTCAATCCCATGTAGGCATCTGCACACAGAGAGAGTGTTGCCATGAATGAGTACTCAGGCAAAAGATATTTATAATAAAATATAATATATTTTTACCCCTGTGCCTTTGGTAAGAAGCAGTAGTAGTGTGACGTGGAGTGTGCCAACAGGGCAGTAACAATGATCACTTTTACTGGCTGATATCTGACCTTGAAGGCTGGACTCCTGGGATACACTTGGGATCTGGTATCCTTGCAGGCCACTCTTTGAGTTTGTAGCAGGACACAACTCAAATCTAACCTTGATTCAGAAGTGTCATTATCACATCTGATATACAGATCAACATGTCCTGCTGTGCTGTTTTGGAAGCAATGTTGTACTGCATTTCTAGTGCTCAGTGGGTTGATTCTGGATGATCTGTGAGGTGGACACAGTCTCCAACGAGTTCAACTGCAAACTCATAAGTGCCTGGTTTATATCCTCAGCCTGATTACAATGTGGTGTAAATGCCTGTGATGCAAAGGTGTGAATACCAGAGCTCATGCCCAACTGATGTGCTGGAGAAGGTTAGGAATGGTCCATATCAATAATAATTGTTCTATAATTACTATATATATATTTTTACCTTTTTAGTTGTCCCCTTTCTTGAATTATATATATTGATTATTTATATTTAGGTGTCAAATAGAAAATGCACATTAATTCATGGCATAATTCATTACAAGTCTGCCTGAATATACTCATGTTATTTTGTATGAGTTGAATTCTCTGTTCTAGTGAATGTTTTTAAATAATAAACAAGGTTTCATAGAAACTAATAATTTCACTTCTTGTTTATTGTTTTTAACCCTTCCGTGCTCATGACGAGCTCAGCTCGTCATGCTGCGCGTGATAGCGCTAGTGCGCATGACGAGCTGAGCTCGTCACGACCCCACCCGCGATCGGAATGTCCAGCATACGAGCGGAATTCCGATCGCGGTCAAGGGGTTAAACAATGAGCATGGTTTCACAGAATGTAAGTAAATGAAAGTGTGTTAATGCCTTTTCTGTCAATTGCTTATTCTGAAAAGTTACAAAATGATCAGATACATTATATAAACTAGGAACAGAGTTTGATGAGATAGAAACTAACTTTGTGCCATAGACTCAAGACAGAGGCCATACAGAACCACATTGCCTTCCCTTGTTGAAGGGTACCTGGAGGCACCAATAGCCTTTGCTCAGTGTTCTTATCAGCCTTTCTACCAACGCAGATGAGAATAGCAGATGATGCTATTTTACTGACCATTGTTCCTATTGTTCAGAAGAGGTATACGGGTGTGAATCAACTTGGAAACTTGAATTATGTCCCTTTTCTTGGTGCTAAGTATAGTTATGTTAGCCAAACAGATGAGGGTGGGGATGGGGATATTAATGTAGCTAAAGCTTTATGATATCATCAACATGTTACTGTTAGACCTGTCGGCCTTAGGGTGGTCTTGCCCCGAACCTTTTGCCATCACCCCTCCTAATGTTGCTGATCTCGTTTTTGTTGGCCTTAGAACTCTGTGCACTTTACTACTGTTAACCAGTGCTAAAGTGCTTGTGTTCTCTCCTTTAAATGTGGTAGGATTGGATTACACCGAACTGCTATATTTAATTTACTTGTAAGTCTCAAGTAAAGTGGTACTACATGTATGCAGGGCCTGTAATATAAATGCTACTAGTGGGCCTGCAGCACTTATAGTGCCACCCACTTATGTAGCCCTTGGAACATGCCTGAGGCCTGTGTGTGCAGTTTTAAACTGCCATTTCGACCTGGCAAAATAAACCTTTTGCCAGACCCAAACCTTCCTTTGTAATACATATAGATCACCCTTGGAGTAGGCCCTGACCAGCCCAGAGTGCAGGGTGCAGTATATGTAAAATGTTGGACATGCACTTTTTAGTTTTACATAGGCCTACCTCTCCCATAAGATAACATTAGGTTACCTTAATATAGTTAATAAGTAATAACTTTCAATTGGGAGCAGGTAGGCAGTTCGTGTTTGGTGCCTAGAGGATTGTAGTTAAAAGCCCCCTGCATTGGTAAAGTCACATTTGTTAGTCACAATTCTGAAAATGCCAGTTTTAGAAAGTTTGCATTTTCTTGTCCTATTTGGTGCCTGTAGCCTGTTCCTGGATCACATGACTAAGTATAGATGGCAGGTGGTCTTTGTGTATTGCTCTCAGACAGTGAGACAAAAGGTAGCTAGGTGTTGAAAGGCTAGGCCACTCTCACTTAATGAGGGGGAGGAGCTGTCACCTACCACACTTGCACATCATAAAGGCCCTGCCTCAGCACTCTCACAAAGGGGTTTGACACTAGTCTATTGTGACCCAGACAGCCTGGGGCCAGGGAGGGAAGCAGGATATTCCCAGCACCTCTGAGTGGAATCCTCTAGACGCTTCTCCTACTTCAAAGTGGCCACCAGGTATAAATATTGCACCTTAGCCCTAACTCTTCAGTACACTACTGGACCTGTGAAAGACTCAAAAGAAGGACTGTTGTGCTGCTTTGCCACAAGAAGGACTGCCACTCTGCTGACCTGCTGGGCTGCCCTCCTGCCTGAGTGAGAAGGACTGGACCTGCATCTTGAACCCAGGACCACCAGAGTGACTCTAAGGCTAGTTGGCTGACCTCCTGATCTGAAGCCTCAGGGTCAGCACATATTTCCTCCATCTTCAACCCAGCAACTGGGCATTGGAAGGTGTGTGTACTGTCCTCCCAAGTGGTGCCACCGCAGTCATGGACTCCTGGAAGCTGTCCTGAAGGCGACATGCCAACTCAACTCAGTGCCAAAAGAACCGACACATTGCCTCCCAGAAACTCTGCATTGGAGCTGCTGCGCAGCGCATCGTCTCAACAAACTTCACATCAGAACCACTGTGCAATGCATCCATGATGCAAGTCATCACATCGCAAGCCTCTCATCAATGACATCCTTGATGATGACGCAGGACTTCGCATCACAAGCCCAGCAGCTTCCTTGGAAGTGCTGCTGCATGATGCATCCTCGATGCAGGACTACACATCGCATGCCTCTCATCGACGGCATCCTCAACGATGATGCAGGACCTTGCATCATAGCTATACAGCTTCCCAGAACCGATGCTGTGCCACACATCTCCCCAACAGGACCTCGCATCGCCTCAGCTGCATGAAGCATCCTCAGCGCAGAATCTTGCAATGCTCCGCAACCAGGATTTAAGGTACTCTTTCTCAGTGGGCCTAACTTGATCCCTGTAGCCGGCCGGTGGTCCATCGCAGTTGGCCTGAACTTGTGACTTTGTCCTGGTCAGGTGCGACTATAAAAGCACAGTTGCCACTTTGTGCTATTTGGCTCTATTTTCACTTCAGTCTTTAAAATTGCATATAGCCGGTTCTACTGATTGGATTCTTGTCGTTTTGCTCTTAAATTATTCATTACATTTTACTCTATTTTTCTAAATTGGTGTGGGGATTTTCTTGTGTGATTATTACTGTTTGAAGTGTTGTATAAATACTTTACACATTGCCTCAAAGTTAGCACGAACTGCTCTGTGCCAAGCTTCCAGCGGGTTAGCACAGGTTAATTTGGAGTTTGCTTGTGACTTCACCCTGACAAGGATTGTGGTTGCTGCTTGAGTTGGGCTTCACCCTCCTCAACCAATAACTCAATTTCTTACAGTTACAATATTATTTGCTATTCACTCTTTTGGTACCATCGTTGTCACTGTTTTGTTGATTTTTGTAACAGAAGCAATTCATATTGAATGCGCAAGGATTTTGATTTTAAAATAATAAATCTTTAAAAAATATCGCTGAATTCCTAGTGTTTTTGAATGTGTCATTTTATAATGAAAGAGGGTTAGGGTTCCACTAAATCAAAATCAAATCATGTTTATTTCGGTTAATTAAAACCATAGATTACACATCACAAATGATAAAAAGTTCACAAACTAATAAAACAATACCCTTGTTCAGGAAAGCAGAATCAGCCTGCATCATCTAATTCATTTGCATCCATACCATGCAGACAGCGACAAGACGCCCTTGGGCATTCGCGCGCTTAACAAATGAACTTAACATAACGGAACATAACATAACCTGTCTTGCGGTGCCTCTGCCTAGAGAACCCATTGTAAAGTGCACTTATGGCAGCACGGGGACTGATCGCAGTGTGTGGGCAGCATAAATGAGAAATAAGCAAAGGGTGGACTATTTCCAGGCAGCAGTTACACCCCATACCCGCTTGTTCCACATGAGTGCCTATTGTCTTGTACTGCCTCTTACGTAATATCAAATTTATTAGTGCAATACTGACAAATTAAAATTTTTGCTAAAATTTCACTAAAAGTGGGGGGAAGACATCAGAACAACATTTACTCCGCCCTCCTCGTCCGGTAAGATCTGCAGTAGGCATTTTCTCTCGCAATGACCTGTCCTTGAAAACTCAATATATAGTGCAAATGTGACAGCACAAGAAGTGCTAGTAGTACAGGATGGCATAAGGAGAAACAGGAAAAAACTCTTCTGGACAGCCGCGTCGCCCCGTTCTCTAGTACCACAAGGATGCCTCTTGTCTTACTCGGCATCTTCTATAATACCAAATATAGAGTGCAGGTGTGATGAGGTAACGTGCTCAGGCTGGGAGAAAAAAACATCAAGCTTGATACAGTTCCACTAACTATCCCAATGATATCTCATAGGATTGATCGTTACCTAGAACACATCTCACTCAAGTAGTGCTCAGTGGATTGCTGGCTAGTTGCTGCGCAACTGGCTTTTTAACTCGAGTTGGCACACCGACAAAGTCCTTAATGTCAGGAGGTCCACAAAGCCAATTACCAGGCAGTTTTGGGAAAATCCAAAAAAGGCATCATTTGGGGTACTCAAATTGCCCTCATGCTATGATTCCAATTGGCCGCACTCAAATCTGTGGCAAAAAGTATGACAAAATACATTAGATTACACATCTCCAGCAGCCAAATAATGCATGTCCACCTCAAAGTTCCATCTTTATATCCCCTTTATAGGTCACCAAAATTTAACTATGTAATGTCATACATGTGATGGGTTGTGCATCCTAGAATCTCTTCCTTCTAAATCCTACCACAGAATACATTAGTACATCTTTCTTTGCATGTTGATCATAATGATTCATTATAAAATGAAAGTTAAGTGCCTAGAAGGCCATACATTGTAGGTTGTTTGTGGGCACGGGAATTTATATTATCCCCACACCTACCTGGACCACAGTCAGAGGTCCTCTAGTCTAGTGAACCACATTTAATTGTCCTTTCTTTTTCCTCTTCCTATAAAGTACAGCCTTTTATAAGCAGAAATAAGGGCTGTAAATTCAAGAAACTTGCAGGTCTCTTCTCAACAGAGAGCAAAGCACAGGTTCCATGGATCCTCGTGCAAACAAGGAGAATGTTCTCATGGTTGAGTAGAGAAAGTCAGCCGTAGTCAGAGGGCAGTCGGTGTCTTAGATCCTGGGGCCCAGTGCCATGGCATCTGCTGTTCTAATGGTATCTACACCCCTGGCTCCATAGAATGTTTCTTGTTGAAAGAGCACCCATATTGTGAAGCAGAAATACATGCCGATTTACCCAGCCTACTTCACAGATATTCTCAATACTGTAGGCTTGGGTGGGTATAGAGACATTTGTAGGCCTGACTGGTGCACTGGGAGAAGGTACCTCAGATGGAATAGGCCTGATTTATTTATTGTGAAACACATATGTTAACAACCAATTGGCCTTTGTGGAACTGCATCCAAAAAACATGCAGAGTCGCTTTACAACTCTGAACTCTCTGACAATACAACCAGAAGAGGCTTTACATTGTGAACTCCTGTACCAAACACCATAGGCAGGGGCTTTACATTGTGAACCCTTTAACAAATGCAATCGAAAGTGGCGTTCTATTGTGAACAGTGACAAATGCTGGAGGAAATGATTTTACATTGCAAACTCTCTGACAAATGCAGCGGGAAGGGGTTTTACATCATGAGCTCCTTGACAAACATTGTGTAAACAGGCTTCACATGCTGAACTATTTGACAAAAAACAATAAGAATGGGTTATATATTTTCAACTCATTTAAACATAAGTCCGGCCACAGTAACTGTTTGAAATGTTCAAAAGGGAGTTAATGTTCATGTCAATGTATACTTTTGGTCTGCCTAAATTGTTTGATGGGATTCTCTAGCCAAAGGCCACATGGGCATGCTTATCTTCATGTTAACGTCAATAGGTTTATTTTATTGATGTTTAAATATGGCTAAAAAGGCAGAATGCCTTTAACTCCACATTGTTAATGACCCGATAAAGCCTGTAGACTTAGCCCATTTAGTTGTGAAAAGCTTCATGTTTTCCAAAAGGCAAGTAAAGAATCATTGCTGGTTTCTATGATTGTATTGTGCTTATGAGCAAATTATGAAATGGCCCTTCACCGACAAAGGGGGCAGACTACACTTGCAGTATTGGTTGCCCCCTGTGATATTTCTTTAGGGTGCGTAATTTGCACCCTGTTTAATCTGTAAGGCCTCTATAGGGGCTTCAATTTGTAATTCAAGCAGAAATATTGTACATATATTTCATTTTGATTATAGTATTTAGCTGTGAGAACAATAAACATAATTCCATTTTCAATAAAAGGCACCGGCTAGACATTGCTGTTTTGAGCCTTAATGTTGTGTGTTGCTGTGTTCTGAATTTCCAGCCCAGACCTTGGTCTACCCATTAAAGATAAGAGCTACAAGGGCACTCTATCCACGGTTTGACTGGGGTACAGAGGCCCAAGGACACCAGAGGTGAAAGACACCCTTTTGATACAATTGGGGCTGATAGCTTTAGTGTGCCCTGGGACCTCCTGAACCAGGTTTCTCAAATTGACATGGAAGGGATTTTTACGCTGTCAACTCTCTGATAGTTCCAATAGGAAGGTGTTTTACATTGTAAACTCTCTGACAAAAGCAATAGGAAGGTGTTTTACATCATGAACACTCTGCCAAACATGACAGGAAGTGGTTTTTCATTGTGAATGCCCTGACAACATAGGAAGTGGCTTTACATTTTGAACTAATTGACAAATGCAACAGTCAGGAGTTTTTAGATTATCAACTCTCTGACAAAGGAAAAAGGAAGGGGTTTAGTACAGTAGTTCCTTTGTAGGCCCAGCCTCAGTAAATGCCTGATGTTTCCAGAGTGAGACTTTATGTTCATGTGCATGTATACTCTGAGCCTGCCCAAAATGTTTGCTGGGTCTTCCTAAATAGAGGCCACATGGTCATGTGTATCTTCATGCTAATCATTTATTGATAAATTTAACATTTATTTAACCCCTTTATTTGATTTAAATTGTACTTTACTTTTTTAACTACACAATGCTGATCCCGCCTTCTGGTATGAGTTATTCCCTTTAGAAGAGTTTAAAGAAAATTCTACATTTCCTCTTAGTAAAACGGAGAAGGTTGGTGATCCAAGTAGCTATCTCATCAATTTTGAATTATAGGACTTCTATCTTGCTTTGCTTACCTAAATATCTTTATTGTAAACTTCGGATTGTGGAAAATGCAACTAAAATGCTTGTCAGTTAATGTACATCAACATGCTTCTTCTCAAGGTTACCCTTGTGCACACAGATCTTTTTTATGTGGTGCGCAGGCCACCTGGCACTTGTCATGAGAATGTAATTTCTTGCCTTTAGCCCTAATTACTCTCTCACATGCTTCAGTCCTCTTCTCACGCACTCTTGGTTGTGCACATTTTCCATCACACCCAAGCAGGAAGATACTCTTTATTAGTTGTGGCTCCTATTCAAGTGCCTGTTGGGTGGTGTGCCTGTCAGAGTGCAGGCTACTACAACGCATTATAGCCAGACATTTTGGCATTGGCAATGGTTGTTGGATTGTACCACTCTTAAATGCCAGCTGTAGTGTACCCTAAATGTTAGACACAGCTACTTAGTCAGTAATTTTGCCAGGTAGAATGTATTTCAAGAAGGGAGGAAGGAATAAAGGAAGGAGGGAGAGGGAGAAAGAAAAGGAGGGAGGAAGAGAGAGAGAAAGGAAGAAAGAGAAAGAAATCAACATGGGAAGAAAAGTAGAAAGGATGTTAGAAAAGCACAAGAAGTAGAAAGAAGGTATTAAAGGTGGAGACAGAAAAAAGATAAGAAGGACGAAGGATGGAAGAAAGGAGGGAAGGAAGGAAGAAACCAACAAGGCAAGAAAAACAGAGAGGCTGTTAGACAACAGAGGAGGTAGGAAAAAGGTGTGAAACGTGTAGACAGAAAGAAGGCATGGGAAAATTGATAGAAGGAAGGAGGAAGTGAGGAAAGAGAAAGAGAAAGAAATCAACATGGGAAGAAAAGGATAGAGGATGTTAGAAAAATACAAGATGTAACAAGAAGGCATGAAAGGTGGAGATAGAAAGAAGGCATGGGAAAAGGAAGGAAGGAAGGAAGGAAAGAAGGAAGGAAGGAAGGAAGGGAGGAAGGAAGGAAGGAAGGAAGAATGTATCATCAGCTCCTGACTCTGGAGGTTCATTTCATTTCAGGGTGGCATATCTCATCAGACAGCATGGGCACAAGTGCCTAGAATACACAGAGTGAAACAATGGTAAGTCAGTACAGCAAGCAGTATATCTGCATAGAATATTCTTACTCGCAAACTTGTTCAACTCTGAAGGCAAATACTAGTTGAAAGCACTTATACAATTAACAGCCTGAGGTAGTTTCAGGCCTTGAGTCTGAGGTGCATGAAGGTAAGGCAGCAGCTTTTGTTCTGTGGATGAGAGCAAGCAGGAAATCATATGATCATAGTTGTTTGGTTGGGGTGTGGAGCCGATGCTGCTGTTGAGGTAAGTGGGGCCAATGTTATGCAACACTTTGTATGTATGGGTGAGGAGATTGAAAAGTGTGAAATTGTGGTTGGGGACTCACTGGAGCTCTTTGAGGTGCTGGGTGATGTGTGTGTGGGATGAGAGCCTGTGTGTGTGACCGGTTGCAGCGTCTTGCATGACCCAAAGTCTTCTGGTCATTTGGGTAGTGATGCTGACATAAAGTGTGTTGTTGTAGTCCAGTGTACTGGTGATAAAGGCCTGGATGATGCTTCTGTGTGTGTTGAATAGGAACCATTTACATATTTTTCTGAGGATATCTAGGGTGTACAAGCAGGATGGGGCAACTGTGTTGACTTGGCTGGCCATCGAGAGGGTGTGCAGACAGAAAATCGAGTTTAAAATATCGAGTTGCACAAATATCGAGTCAGAAGTATCGTGGTTCAGAAACATCGACAGCAAGAATATCGTGGTCAAGAATATCGACTTAAGGTAAGTAATATCGATTTTAAAAATATCGAAGTGTTTAATATCGTTTGCAAAAATATAGATGTTAAAAATATGGACTTTTTAATTAATGTTATGTGTTTTAGTATATGTTTTAAATGTATATGATGTATGTTTTTTGTATAAGAATTGTTTGTATTTCTAATACGTGTTAAATTTTTAGTACTTATACATTTTTTGTTTTTATTTGAATTCTGCGTTTTTAGTTCCGTAGCGGGTTGTGGGTTTATAGGGGAATAGGGTGGGAAGTAATTTAATTATATTAAATTAATTGATTATTTTTTATTTATTAATATTTGTTTAACTGAGATTTTATAGTGTTAAATGTGTAAAGTAATTTATTATTAATTAATTAATAATTAGTTGTTAATTAATAATTAATTATTTAATTTGTAAGTAATTATGGTAATTGTGTAAATAATTTTACGTGTGTGTTTTGCTGTTTATAGGTGTAAAGGGTGGAAAGTCATTTATTTTCAATTGATGAATTAATAATTGGTTGTTAATTAATTTTAATTAATTAATTGGTAATTAATTATGGTAATTGTGTAATTAATTTTAGGTGTGTGTTTTGGTGTTTATAGGTGTAAAGGGTGGGAAGTAATTTATTTTTAATTGATGAATTAATAGTTGGTTGTTAATTAATTATAATTAATTAATTGGTAATTAATTATGGTAATTAAACATTTATTAAGACAATTGTGTAATTAATTTTAGGTGTGTGTTGTGGTGTTTATAGGGGTAATGGATGGGAATTAATTTGTGTTTAAGTAATTAATATATAGTTGGTAATTAACGTTAATTATTTGATATTTATTTTGGGTAATTGTTTATTTTGTGTGTGTTGTTTTTACTTTTAAAGGGGTAAAGGGTGGGTATTAAATACATTTTAATTACTTTATAATTAGTTGTTAATAGCGATAGTTTTTAATTTAAAAATAAGTTTTAATTAAGTTTTATTATTTTATAGTTTAATTTAGGTGTGTGTTGTGGACATTATAGTGTTAAAGTGTGTGTAGTTAATTAATGTTTATTATTTATTTTTTATTAATAATTTTTTTAAATTGATTATTAATTATGTTAATTATGTAAGTAAATTTAATTTAAAATGTTGAAGTGTGCTGTGTTTGGTGTGTTGTTATAGGGTAGGAAATAAAATTAATACATTTTTGTATTAATTAATGTTTTTGTTTGTAAATATTTTCTAGTTTAAAAGAATAATTTTTTTTAATGATTTATTATTTTATTGTATATAATATTTGTAGGTATTTGTTCTATGTAATTAATATTATAATATGTTTTCTTTTTATATATTTAATATATTTGATTTTTAATTTTCTAAAATATTTATTTATTTTTATATTTGTTTTTCATTTTTAATATATTTTTTATTTTTTTTAACTGTTGGAGTGTGAATAGTAATTTTTACCTCTCCGCTATCCAACACTTTCCTTACTGTTGCACTCTTTGGAGTGGGAATAGTAATTTTTACCCCCCCGCTATCAAACACTTTCCCTACTGTTGCACTGACTGGAGTGGGAATAGTAATTTTTACCCCTCCGCTATCCAACACTTTCCCTATTGTTGCACTCACTGGAGCAGGAATAGTAAATTTTACCCCTCCGCTATCCAACACTTATCCTACTGTTGCACTCAGTGGAGTGGGAATAGTAATTTTTACCC
Source organism: Calotriton arnoldi (assembly GCA_963921515.1). Lineage (NCBI taxonomy): Eukaryota > Metazoa > Chordata > Amphibia > Caudata > Salamandridae > Calotriton > Calotriton arnoldi. The sequence goes on along the minus strand of CAWUFW010015293.1, from coordinate 351,884 downwards.
CTCCGTTATTCAACACTTTTCCTACTATTGCACTCTTTCGAGTGGGAATAGTAATTTCTACCCCTCCGCTATCGAACACTTTCCTTACTGTTGTACTCTTTGGAGAGGGAATAGTAATTTTTGCCCCTCCGCTATCCAACACTTTCCCTACTGTTGCTCTCACTGGAGTGGGAATAGTAATTTTTTACCCCTCCGCTATCCAACACTTTCCCTATTGTTGCACTCACTGGAGTTGGAATAGTACATTTTACCCCTCCACTATCCAACACTTTCCCTATTGTTGCACTCACTGGAGTTGGAATAGTACATTTAATTACTCCGCTATCCAACACTTTCCCTACTGTTGCACTCAGTGGAGTGGGAATAGTAAATTTTACCCCTCCGCTATCCAACACTTTCCCTACTGTTACTCTCACTGGAGTGGGAATAGTAATTTTTACCCCTCCGCTATCCAACACTTTCCCCTATTGTTGCACTCACTGGAGTTGGAATAGTACATTTAATTACTCCGCTATCCAGCACTTTCCCTACTGTTGCACTCACTGGAGTGGGAATAGTAAATTTTACCCCTCCGCAATCCAACACTTATCCTACTATTGGACTCAGTGGAGTGGGAATAGTAATTTCTACCCCTCTGCTATCCAACTCTTTCCCTACTGTTGCACTCAGTGGAGTGGGAATAGTAATTTTTGCCCCTCCGCTATCCAACATTTTCCCTACTGTTGCTCTCACCGGAGTGGGAATAGTAATTTTTACCCCTCAGCTATCCATCACTTTCCCTATTGTTGCACTCACTGGAGTTGGAATAGTAAATTTAATTACTCCGCTATCCAACACTTACCCTACTGTTGCACTCACTGGAGTGGAAATAGTTTTTTTTACCCCTCCGCTAGCCAACATTTTCCCTACTGTTGCACTGACTGTATTGTGAAATTTAAGTTTAAATATTTTTTAATAGTTTAATGTTTTAATTTATTATAGATTTTTGTTTTTTTATATTTTAAATCATTGATATATATATATTTTTCTTTTATATAATTTTAAACTTTTAACATAAATTAAAAATAATTATTTATTAATTGTTTTAAAGTAAATATATATGTATAAATAATTATGTTTGTGTGTTTATCTTTTTTTGTTAAGATTATTTGTTATATTTTATTAAAATGTATATTAAATTTATTTTATTTTGTTAAAATTAAATGTAATATTTAATATATTTATTATATAATATTTTATTATATATTTATATAAACGTCGATATTTTATACATCTATATTTTTTCAATCCATATTTTTTAGTCAATATTTTTGTACTTACCTGTGTAAGTATTGGAGTTGATATTTTTGTTGTCTATATTTTTTACTCAATATTTTTTACATCGATATTTATTACATCGATGTTGTGTCAGAGAGCCATTGAGAGATGGTTGTCCACCACTATGCCCAGGTTGCTGTCTTGATTGGTCGAGCAGGGTGTTGGTCCTAGGCGTGCTGGCCACCAGGTGGAGTTCCATTGAGAAGAGTTATTTCCGAAGAGTACCATTTCTGTTTTGTCTGTGTAGAGTTTCAGACAGTTGGTCTTCATCGACATACAGACTTTGTACCGTGTATTTCTTGCTAGAACAGTTGACAACAGATACCAAAGCTTACAAGGGGCTATTGGGTTGCCCTTTTTGTTTGCATATTTCTTGCTGACTGTCATTTTGCAGCCTGCGCTGTAGTGCGAAATTGAACAACTCTGGTGATGTAGGTGGTGAAATGTGTGTCAACAGGGTTGGAAGGGTACCATGGGTGCTAAGACAAGGGGGCGCCCCATGTGAATAAAAAAAAGTGGAAATCATCGCTGGACAAACACCCGAATCAAAAAAGTGGAAATCATCGCTGGACAAACACCCGCATCAAGAGTGAGTCTGTGATTGCCCCGCAGTAAAAATATCTGAATATTATCTTCATCCACCTGGCAACTATGGGCATACGTGAGGTGAAGTTGGTCTGGGTGTTGATGTTTCATCAGAGAGGGAGAGAATGAGCTGTGCATCATCAGCATAGGACATGATGATGATTCTGTGGGATCTGAATGGATGTTGGCTAGCAGTACCATGTAGGCGTTGAACAGTGTGGGCCTGAGAGATGATCCTTGTAGTACTCTGCAGGTGATTTAAGCAGAGGCTAAGTTGCAGGGGGCCAGGCTGACTGACTGCTTGTGTCCAGTGAGGAAGGAGCAAATCCAGCAGAGGGCAGGCCCTAGCATGCCAGTTTTGTGGAGATGTTGAATGAAGATGGAGTTAGGAGACGATGACAAAGGCGGCAGATATGTTGAGCAGGGTGAGAGCTGCAGTGTCTCCTCTGTCCATGATCAGTCGGATGTCGTCCAAGGCAGCAATGAGGGCGCTCTTGGTGCTGATATTGGGCCTGCACCCAGATTGGGATGGGTTGAGGAGGTTGTTTTTAAGGTGGTTGGCCAGTCGCTTGTTAATTACTTCATCCAGGACTTTGGCAGGATAGGGCAGCAAGGAGATCGGTCTGTAGTTGGCCAGTGTCTTAGGGCCTGCTGAGGTTTCTTTAGAATGGAGAGTATGGTGATGTGTTTCCAGGCTCAAGGCTGTGCAGATGGGGTCCAGCCCTTTGGTAAAGACAAATTAAGGGCAGGGATCCGACAGAGCTCCAGCGTGAAAGGATCGCTTAGTTGTTGTGGTTTCTGCTGTGGTGATGATGGGCCAAGAAGATAAGGCAAAGGAGTTTGCATCAATATGTAAATTTCTGTACTCTCCTACACACTTTGTCGTTGTTTGTCAGAGTTATCCCAGATTCTTCTGCACCCCACCATCCTTGTTACCATCGCCCATGGAGGACTTGGCTTCTGCTCTGTCCCACCCTCTTTGTCACTGCTTCACTGCGTTCACAGTCCAACCTCACATGCTTGTTGGCACTCATTTCTTTTCAATTGTGAGTGTCATATCCTCTGATATGCTTGTTGGGCATCTCATTTGGTATGCAGAGGTCCCATCTTCCACTTTGCCTTGCCTTTCTTGTTAGCTCTTCACTGTAGGTCACCACCATCAAGTTCTCCAGCTGCATGACTAAAGACGCCAACTGAATGAAAGCAAACTGCCTCAAACTCAACACTGACAAGACAAAAGTAGTGATCTTCAGCAAGAACACCTCATCATGGGACTCCAACTGATGGCCGGATGAACTGGGATTCACAACTACACCCAGCATACACACCAGTACCTTTGAATCATCATCAACAGCAAACTAGACATGACCACATATGACAGTGCCCTCACTGCATCCTGCTTCCACACTCTGAAGATGCTAAGGAAGATTTTCAAATGGCTCCAAAGAGTCATTAGAAAAACCTTCACTCACGCCCTTGTCACAAGCAAGTTGGACTATGGGAAAACCTTCCACACCAGTTTCACCAAGCACCTCACCAGAAGACTACAATCCATCCAGAACTCTGCAGCCAGACTCATCCTCAACCTCCCGCACAGAAGTCACAACACACCATACCTCAGGGAGCTCCACTGGTACCTGATACACAAACACACTTGTTTCAAACTTCTTATACACACATTCAAGGCACTATACAACTTAGGCCCCTCCTATCTGAACAGTTGCCTCTCCTTCCACCAACCACCAAGACACCTCTGCTCTGGTGAACTCCTACAAATCCCACGCATACACAGAACCTGATCAGGAGGGCAGGGGTTCCCTTCCATCACTCCTAAAACGTGGAATGACCTCTCACTCAAAACAAGAGCCTCCTCCTCTCTTCTTCTTGAATTCTGCAAGAAGCTGAAGACCTGGTTTTTCAATTAAGCAACCTACCCTAGGTAGGGCTAGGCACAAACACCTGATCAGCCTGGATACACTCATGGGTACTAGTGTGCTTTACAAATACTCTTAACATAACATAACAGTGATCTCAGTTTCTGCTCATCCATATTCGGCATTGCATCTCCTCTGACATGCTTTCGTTTCTGGGCTAGTCAATTTAAAAAAAGCTGAAATGCCTGGCAGCTCCTCTTGCATGCTTATCTGCTACTCATTTGGTATGACGAGCTCACAGCAGCCAACCTGCATGGTAATGTGCAAAAAAAGGTTATACAGTGACAAAGCATAGACTTTTGAGATGTGCTGACAATGTAGTGTCTCACTACCACCACCATAATTAGCATCACAGCCACTACCAATACCAGTACAACCAATTTCATTACCATCATCATTACACCACCACTAACACTGCCATTGCCATCATCATTACTACCACTATTATCACATTATGAATTGCAACCACTATTACCACATAATGAATATTAACAGCACAGTTTCCACCACCACAACTTCCATTACCACCATGAAAATAATCACTACCCTTACAACCACCACTACTGAGAGTGTCATCACCACAACATTGCTATTACTACCATCATTACTACAACTACCATTACTCAACTACTACCATCACCATTATCATCACCACTATCACCACTACCACCACTATCAACACCAATACTAATGCACCACCATTACCTCAGTCACCAATATTTTCTCCAAGACCATCACCATAATCTCCAACACTATCACCAATATCTCCAATAACACCACTCCTATTACCACCACCACCGTGTGTGTGTGTATGTGTATGTGTGTATGGGCGTGTGTGTATACATCACCTTCTATGGCTGGAGTGCCATGGTTACATGGTTTTCAATTGTCTTTCAGTTGTGGGAGTACCTAATTAACCCCACAACATGTTAATGCTGGATGCAGGGTACACTTGAGAAAGATATTTGTGCCAAATGTGAAACAAAGAAGGCACTGTATTGTTCTTGTTTGCTAAAAGCCAAGCAATTCAGTTAGGTCTGGGTGCATTTTAAATATGATCAGGCTGAAAGAGACTCTTGTAATCCTGTGACTGCTGTAATCCCTTACAGGACTTTGAATGAGGTTAAGTCTTGCAAGTGTTGATCAACAGATTTCAAGACATATAATGGTTGCCCTCATCACATGACAACTGGGATTCCTGCACAACTGTCACCAGACGTAGAAGGCCTGTGAGATCTACATACGAGGCTCCAGCAGACTGCAAGATGAATAGATGAGGCGGCTGAATTATGTGGCTCTGTCCCTCATGAAAGTTGACCAGGATATTCCTGTGCCTGAAATAGCTACTATAACCCTCACGCAAATCTTGTAAGAGGCATATAGCTGTAAGAAATATGTGGAAGGTTTCCTTGGATTGCAGGATGAATAGATGGGTGAAAGGATGTATGCAGTTCACTCCCATGGGACTTCCTGAATTTGTGGTCATGGTTCTGAGGGGCAAAACCCAGGTAGGCTTGGACACTAGGCTGTTGGCCTCAGTTGACTGAGAGATATGGAACAGTCTCAGGGAATGTAGTGCTCTCATTGGCACCCTATGAGACCCAGATATTACAGGAGCCATAGGGTCTAGAGGGTCTGGTGGGGTGGGGAGCTGATGAGCCCAGATACTTTCAGAGGAAGCAGGCCATGGCATGAACAAGGCTGTTGACATGTTGCTTTTCTCTGGTGAAATTACCCTAAAGTAGCTATTGTCAGAAACAATATCCATGAAACAGGACCTCAGTGAGTACACTCAAAGCCCTGTCATTTTAGTTTAATGCATCTTGAGGCCATCATCAATTACTCACGGGTGTTAGCCCTAAAACTTCTCTGCTTGATTCACTCCCAGAATGAAGCTGACTGGACCCAAAGAAGAAAAGACAACTTGAATTCTTGCTGGTTGAAGAAATTCTAACTACCACACAGAGGTGACACAGTATCTCCAGCTCTGTCTTATATTTCTGAGATGGCCATCTTCTTTGATGGCTTTGAAGCCAGCCTTTTTCTGATGCTAAAGGCAAAGGTGTCCAGATCCTGCCACTGGAACCTGCTTAATGAGTGGAACCTTTCTCCTATGGCTGGAAAGTGCAGAAGGTGCATTCAGAAGAAACTAAGGGCCTCATTTATGGCATTTTGGCGTGGGGCACCGCAGCAAAGCACCTTGCTGCGTGGCCCTACGCCAAAGTGAAAGGGCCGGAATGCACCGTATTTAAGCAATACGGTGTATTCCTGTCCATTCTGTTTGCGCCGGTGCCATTTTGGCGGCCTAGCACCAACGTAGGCAGGATTGTTTTTATGCAGGAAGGGCACCTTCCAACAAAAACAATCATAGGAGGTGTTTTTCTCTTTCTATGTGTGCCGCACAATGCAGCACACATGGAAAGATGAAAAAACGAGGAAAGAGGCAAAAACGAGGACACATGAACATATTTCTCCTCGTTACGCCTCACCTCGGGAGGTGTACAGATTTGACCCTTCCCCAGGTTTACACCACTTTGTAAAACTGGGGCAGTGTCAAATTCCATTGGTGCTGCATGGGAAAACCCACCGCAATGCCCATGGAATGTCTCCCGGGCGCAGAGTAAGCTGCATCGCCTTACTCATGATTTATGAGGCCACTCAAAGCCAAGCAGGGTGGCTTTGCGTGGCTTCATTAATTGGATTGAGAGCCCTGCTTCATGCTTGTACTACTTTAAGAGGTGCAAAAGTGAGGCAGGGCTCTCATAAATAAGCTCCTAAGTCTACGCAGAGGAAAATCAGATGTCCTCCTGCAACCAGACATTTCTACTGAACTCTCATGTGAAACTTCTCTCCTTTGTTTAAAGAGAGTTGCTGCAGCTGTAGATAACTAAAAACTAGATTTAACTAGAATATTTGTTGTTAACTTAATATGCAATTGTGGGAATTTTCAGCAACAAGATCTCACTGACGGATGTCAAAGGAACCTTTCCTGGACATTTTGAGAATTTCCTAAAATTCAGTTGCTAAGTTACAGAATGTTTTACTACTAGGATGGATTTTGAAAAAACATCTTTGGACACCAGAAACAAGGAGTTAGGTTGCCCTAAAAGATTATGCAGGGAGCCCTGCATCTTATCTGAGGACGGATTTATTTATTTAGTTGTACATTCTTATATAGCACAGCGGATCCAAAGTGATGTTAGTACCCTTTACAGGTATATCACTCTTACACTGAACAAGGCTGATTAATAAGGACTAAGACAATGAGTGAACTGTGGAACAAATATTCATAATGAATTCTTACTGAAGAATGTCAGAAGTATAACCTTGTAGAAGCAAAGACCTCCGGGAGCATAGTGCTTAATAGTGGTGAGAATAGGTGGGAGCATGACAGGAGGAAGATATAGAATCTTGAGATTCCCAGAGACCTAAGAATCATAGAGAAGTGTTAGAGAGGCATGAGAGGAGAAGGGAAGAATGAAGAGAAGCAAATGAGAGGCAATGAGAGCTGAGACACTCAAAGGACAATGTGAGAATATTGGACAGAATGATGGATGAAGTGAGGGAGAGGAGTTGAGTTCCAATAAGGGAAGGTGATGTTAGTTCCTTGTGAAGCATTTTGGCTATTTGGTTGAATCAAAACTGAGATAAAGATTGGAATCAACAGTAATGGATAAAAGGATACATGCATCATAAGCTGGAGGATCATGAGTGAAAGGAAAGTGCTTTATGAGTCAGGAATGTGTTTTAAGTGAAGGAGACTTAAGCATTCATTTAGAGATGAAACAGATGTGTTTTCAATCTTTATTACACCTGATGTCTCCTGGCCGTCAATTCCAACGGGTTAGGCTAGTGTTAGAGAAAGACTGGTTAGAAGTCCAGTGGTCTAAGAATTCTTTTTTTCTAGTCAGAACGTTTTTTGCTCCTCAGACTCCTCTGACCACCAGACTTTTTCAGTGAGTTGTGTTTGATGGAGTGCTTTGAAAATAATGCAGACAGTCTTAATCTTAATCCTAACTTCTAAGGGGAGCCAATGTCGGTGTCTTAGTACAGCAAAGATATGGTCATTTTTTGTACTAGAGACCAGTCTGGCTGCTGAGTGAAGAATGGCTTTTAAGGACTTAAGGTTGGATTTTGGTGCACCAATCAGAGTTCCATGTCTAATATGAGATACCGCAAGAGCATGAACAACTAGTATGAAGTGCAAAGATTGTAGAAAAGACTTTAACTGTTTTAGAGAGTAAAGTGATTATCTACCTACAGGAAGTGTGTGCACCTCACGGAAAGACCCGGTAAGCTGGTTATTCAGCGAGATACCCAGTGATTTTACCTCTGTTGCTGGTGAGGGAGAGAATCCGATTGAGTGCAAGTTCAAGAACCAACTGGCATGCCTTTGAATGTTATTAGATCTAGGTAAGAAGATACAGTCTGTTTTAGGATCCACTTTCAATAATGTTTGGGACAACCATTCTTGAAGATGTTATAGGCAGATTTTGGAGTTCCTACGGTCTTAAAATGACCATATCTTCAGACATAATTGAGTGTCATCTGCAAATTGATGAATTATAATGTCAGCCGCTTTGAAGAATGGTTCCAAGGATATGTTAAAAGGGTAGGGGCTGAGATGGAACCTTGAGGTTCTCCTGATAACATAGAAGCAACATTTGATCTGAAGTTGCCGATTCTCACTAGAACTTTTGAGTTTCTGAGGAAAGTGCAGACTCAACAAAGAACTGCTCCTTTATGTTCATTCCCTGATCAGGTGTGCAGATCAGTTTTTGGTGGTCTATACTGTCAAAGACAACCAACAAACAAAGGAGAATGAATAGGCACACATTACCTTTGTCAATAATGAAATGAGCATCATAAAATAGTTTTAAATGAGGCTGTTTCCTACTATGACTTTGCAGAATCCATATTGATAAGGAGCAAGTATGTTATGACTTTCTAGAAGGTCATTCAGTTGGTTGGAAACCCATTTCTCGATTACATAACCCAACCAGAGTAGGTTGGTGACTGATCATCCTGCACATGGCAGATTGACATAAACTGAGCCATTGGATTCCTCTGCATAATGAAAGGAACAGCACAGGCAGAATGAGAGAGAGCCAGGCTCTGAGAGTTTGACTCACACCCAGTCAGCCACTGCACATGACTCTCGTAATAGACTGTAGAGGGAATCACAGTGTTTTCCATAACATGAGAATGCTGACTCATTCAGGGGGCACGTCACCACCCAATGTATTCCTCTTCACTACAGGGAAATAATTCTGAGTTCTCTGGAAACAGGGTGGGATTCATGAAACAAAAGAAGGATCCTCCAGTTGAGTCCGGTGGCCCCAAAAGGTGACACAGAGAGATTGATGCAGTCTCTTGTGTTGTGTCCAGGATCCTGGAAGCCCTGAATAGTGTCTGTCCAGACAATCTGTGCCAGAGCTGCCACCTCTCTCCATAAAAACTGTAGCAATTCACCAGTTATCCCCTGTTTTTCCACATTTTATTGACACTATTTTCTCTGGTATTATGACTCTATGCACTATGACCCTGCCACTCACAGCACCACAGTGTATTTTCTCACCTAAAACATGTACTTTTAAATAGGATAAACTTGATTGGCTTATTTAACTTTCTGCAGGAAATGTACCTGAGGCGTGGAAGCTAAATGTCAAATTTGGGCTGCAGTAAATATTTACATCACCCACATATATCACTAAGGTACGTGGCACTTGAAAACATGGAAATATAACTAGCTGCAGTTTAGAACAACTTCAATGACACATGGCAAGGTCAGTGCTTTCTGTGAGAAAGTGGGAACAAAGTTCCAACATGCAGCGCACCGCTCACTGTCCCTAAGGTTTCATCATTAAATCAAAACTTCTTATAGCTCATCAATATTCAAACATAAACAAATTAATAACCAAAGTGAAACCAAATTTAACTTGCTCGATTTTTCATTCAAAATCGGAAATTCATTATGCTTGATAATGTAAATCATACATTGTTACAAACAAAATTCAGCATCCAGAATTGATGCTATGTGCATACACAGTGTATACATAATACATCAACATTGCTGTATGGTGGACCCAGTGAACTGAACCCAATGCATTTCGGGTAATATAACCCTTCGTCAGGGGCAATGTCTTTCAAATTTTAGGCACATAAGAATGAGGCCACCTGTCGGAAACGGAAAAAAGAAAAGTAAAAAAGTAGAACATCACTTCAATACAACAAGAGCAGTATCTGCATTTGCACACTCTGAGTCAGTGGACTAGAAACCAATGTATGTGTGTCAAGGGAGTATAAAGACCAGTTAACCCCAAGTGAAAAGAGCAAACATTTTAAAACGTGACTGAAATGTTTTAGCATGGGATGAACGCTGAACAGCGAAATTGTGCAGTAAAAACAAACGAAAACATACACTCCCAGAGTCGAGTGACAACAGGCGTGCTCTGTTGTAATCAAAATAAACAACTAGTTGCATAATAAAGTGCCATCAAGAAATAGATGATGTGCTTCTTATCCCCATCGTGCGTGAAATACAAAAATTCGTAAAAGTAGTGCGATAAAACGCCTACCAGTTAAGGTGGTTTGCCAAGAAAACACTGAACAACGTGTCGAAACACGTTGTGTGCTAAAAGGAAAAAACCAAGTATCAAAATCTATCGTTTCATAGTCACCAATATCAACGATTATATAAACACTAATAGACTTACGTCCCATGCGCCTAACAACGAGGTTAATGAACCTGCAGAAACAAGAATCAGTAATACCAAATCAATCACAATACGACCATTAGAAAACCACAGCGTATTGCCAGCTTAATATATAAACTCACCGCAAAAACGGTGCAAAAGCGAAAAACAAGGGAAACATTCAACCAGCCCTCCGAGTTCCGTGTAGCGCAGGCTCCAGCGCACAAACGCGAATGATCGTCAAGAGTTCCGGTCCTCGTCACGTGAAAAGGTCAAGTAATCAACACAAACAAGGAAGTGCCTTTAATAGAACGGTTGCTTAGGAAAGCTGAAACGTTAACCTCTGTGTGGTGCTAACAAACTTTATTGAGATCCACAAACCATGGATTTAACTACCAGTAGTCAAGAAAAAGTCATAATAAAGACGAAAAAATAAAGTACGTGAATAGCGAAAGTTGTGAGAACATGCGAATGAAGAAAAAAGTGCAGTGAATAACAGCTAAATGTGTCACACGCCTCAGTGGGTGCAGATGCAGATTTCCAAAAATCACGGTTGACAAAGGCGAATACAATAAGGTAATAATGCATTATTACAAAAAGCAAACCATTTCATAGTGATCATTAAGACCCTTGGGTATGTGAGTGCCAAGGAAATGTATCCAAAAAGTTTCACGTTGTGCTAATAAAGTGTTATTGTCAATGCCTGCGCGCAAAATGGGTTTGTCTAAAATAGTGAATCTCAGTTGAGGAATCGTGTGTGATGAGTCTACCCAATGTGCTGCCAAACAGGAATTACGTTTTTTAGTCCGTATCATACTTTTATGTTCGATGATTCTTGTTTTTATTTTACATCCTGTTCTGCCTACATAGGTTAGTCCACAAGGACATTGGATAGCGTAAATAACGCCCTCAGTATTACAATCAGAATTGTGTCTCAGATGTATAGTTTTGCCAGTGTGTGGATGATGAAAAATATTTCCTGTCGCAACGTTTCCACATTGACCGCAGTTCCAACATTTCCGCATTCCTTTAAACATGATTGGTGTTTGTGTTTTAGGAGGCTTCAATAACTCTTTGAGATTTTTGGATCTGGTGTGTGCAAAAAGCGGTTTTTCTGGAAAAACCTTCGCAAAATCTGACTCTTGTTCAATCAGTTCCCATCTTTTGTTAATTGCCTTTTTGATCCTCCTAGCTTGTACTGAGTGTTTAATCACAAATACCTCACGTTTGCAATCCTTTTTGGAGCTTTCTTGTAATAGATCTTGTCGTCGCATGCTAGAGACACATTGTTCAGCAGATTGCAAAATCTCCACGGGATAACCCCGTCTGGCGTACCTCTCTGATTGTTCTTGAATAAGTGACTCACATAGTGTCTGATCTGAAGTAATCCTCTTGATGCGAATGAATTGTGACGTGGGTAAGTGTTTTTTTAGAGGGATGGAATGAAAACTGTTGAAATGAAGTGCGTTGTTTGTATCCGTAGGTTTTCTGCTGTATACAGCTGTGGATAGTCTTCCGTCTGTTTTCGATATCTTTATATCCAAGAAATGAATGGTATTGACATCTATGTATGAGTAAACTGAATTCGAGGGTTACACTGGTTTAGCCTGTGTATGCACTCCTCAGCATTGCGCATTCACCGTTCCATACAACTAAAATGTCATCAATGTATCGCATGTATGCGATCAAATGTCTTTGCCAAGTTTCATTGTGCAAAATGTGTGTGTCTTTAAAGAAAGCCATGTAAGTATTAGCGTACGCTGGGGCCCCAGGAAAGCCCATGGAAGTGCCCGTTCTTTGTAGAAAAAACTTGTCATTCCACTTGATGTAGCTGTGAAAGAGCGAAAATTGCAATAATTCTAGGATGAAAACACCGTTTAGATCTTCATGATTATAATTCAATATTCTCCATTCAACTGCTTCTAATCCTTCACCATGAGGGATGGAGGTATACAGTGCAACAACATCGATGGTGCACAGAACAATGTGGTCATCCTGGTTGTAGTTGATTTGTGATCATTTATTCAAACAATCCGTAGTGTGGGAAGATACATCTTGTTCAATCATGGAGTTCATATGTTAAGGACACTACGGATTGTTTTTTCAACATTTCAGTGTTTCAATTAAGTACATACAATTATATCACTGGATTGAGTGACCTTTGTAATATTCAGGAATGCCCATGGCCTGATGACATTGCTCCCAATTTAAAAAAATGTGTTAATTTGCCATGCTCTCTATTTATATAGCCTACAGTGTTATTAAATGTGAAGCAAGATTATTTTATAATAATCATACTGGTGAGATTTGTATGGAGCGAGATCCTGCTCAGGATTACTTCAATATGCTTTCAAAGTGGATGGTTAAATAAAGGATACACACTGACGTGAATCGATGGTCAGTGGATCACACAATTTGGTTAAGTGGGGAAGCAGGATTTGGGTCTAGGATTGTAAATTGTCCAGTTCAGAGACTGTAGGGTTACGTTCTCTGACTTCCGTTTAACACCAAAGATAAGTGTTTTGTAGTTAATCATTGTTATTCAATTAGTGATAGCATATACATTTCAATGAAAACACTCATCACACACCTTTGGTCATATCATGATGGGCTGAGTGCCTAAGTTTTTGTATGTGACTAAAGTTCAAACAGATCACTCAGAATTTCTCTGAGTTAATGCATAAACTTTAAACAGAAGAAATTACCAAATAGTAACCAATGAGCAGGGATTGCCTTTCTCTGATTCCAAGTTTTCCTGTCTATAGTTCATGAATTAACTGGGAGAAATTCCAAGTTCTATGTTTAAACTTTAGATACCTTACTCACAAACAAGAGACGCTTGGACCACCATGAAACTGTCACTATACACACAAATACACCCACATCTATAGACACATAGATACATATGCACAGTCATAAGATTTAAAGGTGTGCTTTTCTGTTTGGAATGTTTCTCCAGAGCTGTCTGATATCAGCATCTCCTTGAAGAACTGACATGACAAACCAAAGCATTTCAAGAGACCCTCAATCGCCGCAATTACATAAATAACAAAACAAGAGCGATCCAGGAGCCCTCACAGTGTTTGCTTCTCAGGTCACAGAGTATTAAGTAGACTTAGGCGACATGCAGTGTAGCTTCAGAGCAGCATTTAACACAAGGAGACTTAGGCGATGTGCAGCGTGACTTCAGAACAAAATGTTTGTTTCTGGGCGTCTTAGGTGCCATGCAGTGTGGCTTCAGAGCAGGGTTTCTTACAAGGATACTTAGGCGATGTGCAGCGTGGCTTCAGAACAACATGTTTGTTTCTAGGAGTCTTAGGCGTAGTGCAGTGTGGCTTCAGAGCAACATTTACTACAAGGAAACTTATGCGATGTGCAGCGTGGCTTCAGAACAACGTGTTTGTTTCTTGGAGAAGTAGGTGATGTGCAGCGTGGCTTCAAAACAATCTGTTTGTTTCTTGGAGACTTAGGAGATGTGCAGTGTGACTTCAGAGCAACATTTGCTACAAGGAGACTTAGACGATGTGCAGCGTAGCTTCAGAACAACATGTTTGTTTCTAGGAGTCTTAGACGCCGTGCAGTGTGGTTTCAGAGCAACGTTTGCTAAGAGGAGACTTAGGCGATGTGCAGCATAGCTTCAGAACTACATGTTTGTTTCTAGGAGACTTAGGAGACGTGCAGTATGACTTCAGAGCAACATTTGCTACAAGGAGACTTAGGCGATGTGCAGCGTGGCTTCAGAAAAACATGTTTGTTTCTAGGAGTCTTAGGCACCGTGCAGTGTGGCTTCAGAGCAACGTTTGCTACAAGGAGATTTAGACGATATGAAGCATGGCTTCAAAACAACATGTTTGTTTCTAGGAGACATAGGGAACATGCAGTGTGGCTTCAGAGCACCGTTTGCTACAATGAAACTTAGGCAATGTGCAGCGTGGCTTCAGCAACATGTTTGTTTCTAGGAGACTTAGGCGGCATGCTGTGTGGCTTCAGAGCAACGTTTGCTACAATGAAACGTAGGCGATGTGCAGTGTGGCTTCAGCAATATGTTTGTTTCTAGGAGACTTAGGGGACATGCAGTGTGGTTTCAGAGCAACAATTGCTACAAGGAGACTTAGAAAATGTGCAGCATGGCTTCAGAACAACATGTTTGTTTCTAGGGGACTTAGGGGACATGCAGTGTGGCTTCAGAGCAACGTTTGCTACAGTGAAACCTAGGCAATGGGCAGTGTGGATTCAGAACAACATGTGTGTTTCTAGGAGACTTAGGCGGCATGCAGTGTGGCTTCAGAGCAACATTTGCTACAATGAAACTTAGGCGATGTGCAGCGTGGCTTCAGCAACATGTTTGTTTCTAGGAGACTTAGGGGACTTGCAGTGTGGCTTCAGAGCAACATTTGCTACAGTGAAACCTAGGCGATGGGCAGTGTGGATTCAGAACAACATGTTTGTTTCTTGGAGACTTAAGCGGCATGCAGTGTGACTTCAGAGCAACGCTTGCTACAAGGAGACTTAGGCGATGTGCAGTGTGGCTTCAGGACAGCATATTTGTTTCTAGGAGTCTTAGGCAACGTGCAGTGTGGCTTCAGAACAACATGTTTGTTTCTCTGAGTCTTAGGGGACGTGCAGTGTGGCTTCAGAACAACATGTTTGTTTCTAGGAGACTTAGGGGACACGCAGTGTGGCTTCAGAACAACATGTTTGTTTCTGGGAGTCTTAGGTGACGAGCATGACTTCAGAACAACATGTTGGTTTCTAGGAGTCTTAGGCAACGTGCAGTGTGGCTTCATAAAAACGTTTGCTTCAAGGAGACTTAGGCGATGTGCAGCGTGGCTTTAGAACAACATGTTTGTTTCTTTGTGACTTAGGTGATGTGCAGCATGGCTTCAGAACAACATGTTTGTTCATACGAGTCTTAGGCGACATGCAGTGTGGCTTCAGAGCAACGTTTACTACAAAGAGACTTAGGCGATGTGCAGCATGGCTTCCTTACAACATTTTTGTTTCTAGGAGACTTAGGGGATGTGTTGTGTGGCTTCAGAACAACATGTTCATTACTAGGAGTTTTAGGTGATGCGCAGTGTTGCTTAAGAGCAACGTTTGCTACAAGGAGACTTAGGCGATGTGCAGCGCAGCTTCAGAACACATGTTTGTTTCTAGGAGACTTAGGCGGTGTGCAGTGTAGCTTCAGAGCAATGTTTGCCACAAGGAGTCTTAGGCGATGTGCAGCATGGCTTAAGAACAACGTTTGTTTTTGGGAAAAAGGCGATGTCCAGCTTCGCTTCAGAATGACATGTTTGCTCCTAGTAGACTTAGGCAATGTGCATCGTGGGTTCAGAACAACATGTTTGTTCCAAGCAGACTTAGGCAGAACCCCCAGGATACTGTGGCATCGATTTAGAAACTGTGCGGCTCAAAAATGTAAATTTTGCGGCTCACTTTTGCCTTTTTGCAGCAATTTCGCTGCATTTTTTTTTTTTTTTGTAACCACGTGTTATTTATTTTTAGGAGTTGTGATTTAGGTTTAAATTAATGGTCTCCACTCTAAATCCCTGCCAGGTGCTCATTAGGACACCTCTAGTCAGCCAGCTTTTTAGGAACAAGAGCTTTGTGTGCTGAAATTGCACCGTCTCTTCAGTCACATGAGGGCTGAAGTGATCGTGAGAAGTGGTTTTTGCAAGCTCTTGCCGAGTTCACACCTGAAGATAAGGACCATAGTATTCGATGTTAGGGGCTTATATGAGTCCCAGTGCCTGTCTGGTCTTTTGAACATTATTCTCTTAGCTGATCAGAAGAACATCCCTCACTACACATAAGCTATGCGTATTGCTTTGCCGTTTCCCACTTGCGCTCTGAAGTGGCATTTGTGCAATATGTAGCAGAATATAAACTCTAAACAAATTCATAACCAAAACTGTAACCTAAAAGCTTGAATCACCTCCACTGCTGCAGTCTTCATGTTCTGAAAATAGAAAGCCTGTGAACTAAGGGTTCAGACAACTGAAGCACACATCAGCAACATAAAGCCAAGACTGAGTCAAGCAAGAACAAATATTACCAAAACAAAATTCTGAAGTCCTAAAATAGGAGCGGCAGCCTTACACTTGCGCCTGAGAGCTCATTTTAGAACAGAGATAGTTTTACCCAGGGCCATTGGTATTATGCCTCAATGGAGGACAAAATTATGTGGTAGGGTTTGCTAAATTATGCGGCACCTACCTGCAAATTATGCGGCACATTTTGTGGTAGTGTTAAGACTGTCTGGACAAAGATTTAACTTTATTAGTACTCGTTTAACACCAAATACAGCAATATGCAACTGATAGGTGAACAGTCAACCTTTGCAAAGTGCCTTCTGCTGGACAGCAGCATGCTTTGCCATGTTTGAGCTAGAAATATTTTTTTTGTTAAAATCTGCAAATTATGCAGCAGATGATGGATAATGTGGCAAATGCAGCAAATCCTTAATTATGCGAAAAACAATGCGGCCGCAGAATGATGTAATTTTAGTGACCCTGAACATACCATAAAAATGTGTTCTTTATTAAAGATATAGAGAATTTTGGTTTGTGCTGGGGCATTGTGGATGGCCTTCCTTCAGGATAAGAATGTGAGGAATCAAGACGAGGATTCAAAGGCTATATCAGTCCTAGATCCCTGCTGACAAACGCTGTGTTGAACACACCATCCTCAGACACCTTGCAGAAACTGTTCAGAGCCTCACTGCGAGCTAGGGAGAGACCACAGTTTGACGTCAACAGGTACAGGCTGGGAGTTAAAAAATAAGACCCATTTTGAAGGATGAGAGCGACAGCACAAATAGAACACAAAAGCCCATGGTCACAAAGTTCAACACCTTCACACAGAATATGCTGCTCAGCTGAGCTAATTAACAAAGGGCCTGATTTCGATCGTGGCTGATAACGATGAAAGATTTCCCATCCGCCGAAATATAAATCCCATGGGATTTATGTTTCGGCGGACGGGATATCGGTCACCGTTGTGATGGAGTAACCCATCCGCCATAGGATATAATGGGATTTATGTTTCGGCGGACGGGATATCGGTCACCATTGTGATGGAGTAACCCGGCCGTCCGAGATCTAAATCAGACCCATAGGCTGGTCTCGTGTTGGGGTTTTATCTGCACAGCATATTCCAGCGTGACACAGAGATGTGATGAGTGGGTAAGAATAATGAATCAGCAAGCACAGCATCCTGGAGGTGGGTGGGTCACTGGAGCTCAAGTCAGATGCCTGGCTTTGGTGCAGCTCAATGTCCTTTTGGAACTTCAAGCCCAAAATGAGCCGAGCGTTCCCTGGAGGAGAGGTGGCCTAGGGATTAGAGCTACTGACTCAGCCATGTTGGAAACCAGGTTCAAAACCCAGCCATGCTCAACTATCATCCTGTGAATCAAAGGAAAATCACTTAATCTTCCCTTGCTGAAAATGGATAAAGTAGTCTGGGTCATTTGTGAATGCTCCTATGTCCTTGAGACAAGTCCAAGCTATGAATAACTGCAAAAAACAAATGTGGCGTCTGTCTGCCACGTACGCGTTAAATCAGGAGTCAGGAATTAAAGACAAAGCATTACCCTTTGATATGAGAAAGAGATACTAACCTAGTGGCTGGATTGCACAGTGTGAAACCAGAAAACCTGTGGTCCATTCTGGCTACCCCGCTTGTCCGAACTGTGTAATCCTAAGCAAATACTTTATTTCACAGAACCTCATTTTTCTTCATTATCACATATGAGAGCAACTTATAATAGGTGAATGCAGGGTTGTGCTGCATAAAAACCTGCCTTCTGCTTGATTTAATAGCTTATAATGTTTCTCCATCTGCTTCTTAGCTCACTAATGGCATTGGCGGGGAGTCCACAACATGTCTGAGTTCATGTTTAAAAACTATTACTTTCAATAAATTCTTGCCAATATAATTTTATGCCTGAATATGAAATGCTTCAGCACGTTAAAGAAATACACTATTTTGAATTTTGAACAGACATTAGTGTATTCAAATGTCAAATGTTTTCACTGCTCTGGTACAGCCAAGCCAGTTCACTAGCTCGGCTCTCCCGGCTATATGGTTGGCTCGCCCACCTGTGTAGCATCCAAAAGTTTCCCTAGATTTCTGGTTCAGTTCCAACAGCACAATTGTGGTGGTTGAAAAGCAGGGCAAGGCCTTCCAGCCGGGACCAACAATGGTGATGGATGTGGTGTCGACCCTGTGAAGCAGCACACATGCTGTGTGCTGTTGGAGAATCACAGAACAAAACAGGGCATGTCATTGGTGCCCCTGCCTAATAGGTTGAAGAAAATGGATGGATAAATAAAAATGCGGGAGGGAGTCGTAGCCCGGCGGATAGACCTGCCGACGTTGGAATTTGGGGAGCCAGGCTGTGGTGATTCTGTGGAGGGGATTTAGGGGCTTATTTACAAGCTCCTACGCTGCCAGTGCATCACTTTTTATGATGTGCCGGCGGCGCAGAGTGCAGACCCATATCTACGAGGCCACGCAAAGCCACTTTGCGTGGCTTTTTATGGCCTCATAGATATGGTGTGAGGCAACGCAGTGCAAGTCATTGCGTTGCCTTACATTGCATCAGGGTGGCATTCCATGGATGTTGTGGTGGGTGTTCCCAGACAACACCCATGGCTTTGACACATTCCCAGATCACAAGGATCTTTAAACCTAGGAATGCGTCAAAACTGTACGCCTCCCCAGGGAAGGGATAACGTGAAGAAATATCTTTATTTCTCCTCGTTTTTTAGGTTTCACCTGCACAGCGCTTGCGCTTGCTTGTGAAATCAATTGTTTTTAATATAAATCTTAAAAGTGGCTTACATCCCACACCCTCGCTTTCCTGGCTTTTCATTGGTTCCTGTGCTTGCCACTTATTTTTCCTCCATATCTATTGGCTGTAGCATATTTTCCTGCACTCACCAATGCTTGTTCCTCTCTGCTTCTCTTATCAGTTTCCTGTGGCAAAAATTCTGTTAACATCCGCTTAGGTGGAGACAAAACATTTTTAAATAAAGTTTTGCCTCTTTCTGCTTTTTCGTCTTGCAGCAGATTTATTTAGGGCAACCGGAGAGATTAAGGCCCTCATTTTGATGTCGGTCGGATTTGCTTTCGACCAACACCATTTCGTGGAAGGAACCGCCCGACCATAGGCCAGCGGTTCGGATCGCGCAATTAGGATCCTGCATCTCAATTTTTCAGCTTGTGATTGTGCTAAAACCGCCCGCAGCACAAGCTCCTATTGAAGAATGGAAGTTTTTAAACATCTCTGCACCTGTGCCTACGACAAATGTGTGGGGATGATTAGGGGGGCAGCATCGGTGCCCCCAGGGCCAAATGCGGAGGGCCAGGGGGGAAGGGGGCCCTGCTAGGGGCCCCCAAAGTCAGTTTCCGACAGCCAATCCATGTCAGAAAGGCCGACATGGATTGGCTGTCGGAAACCGACATCATAATCCCGATGGTGGAAACGTCGTCCTTAAGGGATTATGAGGGCTTTCCGACTGGCTACGGGCTCCTTGAGCCCATCGGAACCACGTTGGATTACTCAGCCAGTTTAAACTCCATCATAATAAGGCGGTCAGACTTTAAACCTACCATGTAGGTCGGAAAGCCTGGTGAGAGATTAAGTGATTTTGCCAGAACGACAACATAATGAGCTTAAACTAAGACTCAAATCTTGTTCCCCAGTTCAAAGGTTAGGCCACATCACCTCACTTTCACACAGCAACAAACAACTGATGGTTGTTTGGATTCTACGTGTGCATTTTAACTAGCCCAGTCAAGAAATGTACTGCAAGGATTGAATAAAAAGGCAAGCCTCGAGTTCTCCGCCTTTCATCACTTCACAATGTAAAGAGGCAGAGCCAGCAGTGGGGAAGGAGGTAAACGAGAGGGCATTTCTGGTCATGCCATCCCTGCCACCCCGTAAACAACAGCTGCTGTGCTCATCTGTGCCAAACAGGATGTCCCGGGTAGGTGGGAGGCCGACTTGAAGGGAGCAGCATGGAACTAATGCTCCAGGCTGAAAAACAGAGGAATGAGCCTCCCTTTGGTGTTTATTTACTTTTCTTGCTCTCTTGTCTGCCAAGCTTGTGAAATCAATTGTTTTTAATATAAATCTTAAAAGTGGCTTACATCCCACACCCTCGCTTTCCTGGCTTTTCATTGGTTCCTGTGCCTGCCACTTATTTTTCCTCCATATCTATTGGCTTTAGCATATTTTCCTGCACTCACCAATGCTTGTTCCTCTCTGCTTCTCTTATCAGTTTCCTGTGGCAAAAATTCTGTTAACATCCGCTTAGGTGGAAACAAAACATTTTTAAATAAAGTTTTGCCTCTTTCTGCTTTTTCGTCTTGCAGCAGATATATTTAGGGCAACCGGAGAGATTAAGGCCCTCATTTTGATGTCGGTCGGATTTGCCTTCGACCAACACCATTTCGTGGAAGGAACTGCACGACCATAGGCCAGCGGTTCTGATCGCGCAATTAGGATCCGGCATGGTGTGGTCGCAAACTTCAATTTTTCAGCTTGTGATTGTGCTAAAACCGCCCGCAGCACAAGCTCCTATTGAAGAATGGAAGTTTTTAAACATCTCTGCACCTGTGCCTACCACAAATGTGTGGGGATGATTAGGGGGGCACCATCGGTGCCCCCTGGTCCAAATGCGGAGGGCCAGGGGGGAAGGAGGCCCTGCTAGGGGCCCCCAAAGTCAGTTTCCGACAGCCAATCCATGTCAGAAAGGCCGACATGGATTGGCTGTCGGAAACCGTCATCATAATCCCGATGGTGGAAACGTCGTCCTTAAAGGATTATGAGGGCTTTCCGACTGGCTACGGGCTCCTTGAGCCCATCGGAACCACGTTGGATTACTCGGCCAGTTTAAACTCCATCATAATAAGGCGGTCAGACTTTCAACCTACCATGTAGGTCGGAAAGCCTGGTGAGAGATTAAGCGATTTTGCCAGTACGACAACATAATGAGCTTAAACTAAGATTCAAATCTTGTTCCCCAGTTCAAAGGTTAGGCCACATCACCTCACTTTCACACAGCAACAAACAACTGATGGTTGTTTGGATTCTATGTGTGCATTTTAACTAGCCCAGTCAAGAAATGTACTGCAAGGATTGAATAAAAAGGCAAGCCTCGAGTTCTCCGCCTTTCATCACTTCACAATGTAAAGAGGCAGAGCCAGCAGTGGGGAAGGAGGTAAACGAGAGGGCATTTCTGGTCATGCCATCCCTGCCACCCCGTGACAACAGCTGCTGTGCTCATCTGTGCCAAACAGGATGTCCCGGGTAGGTGGGTGGCCGACTTGAAGGGAGCAGCATGGAACTAATGCTCCAGGCTGAAAAACAGAGGAATGAGCCTCCCTTTGGTGTTTATTTACTTTTCTTGCTCTCTTGTCTGCCAAGCGTGTTTATGGTCTAAGGATGTAGGAAAAAGAAATAAACACCACATGGGAGACTGTTTTTTCTGCTTTTTTTGCAACAGGCATCGCTGGAGTTATTGCCTTTTTATAATATGTGGGTGTGATGTAAAGTGCTCTGACACCCATTACTGGGATTGAGCAGCGCTATAAAATAATGAACTTAAAAAAATAAATTAGTAAGTGCAAGTTTCAAGTTTCAAGTTTAAGTTTATTTGATTTAGTTCTCAACTGAGAACCACAAATATTTAATACATGATATAAAGGTTTAAACAGTAAAATAATAAAAGTTTTCATTCTAGTACAAAGTTAAAAGGATTTTAAAAATTTAAATATATTATAACATACAAACTCATTTGGCGGAACCTTGCAAAGCAAGATCAAGTCCTGAACAGAGGTGATTCTACATTTTATATAAATTGGTTGTAGAAATCTTTTTCTTGCTTCTACGACTAACGAATTTGGGCATGTAAACAACAAATGTTCCAAGTCTTGCTCCCCTCCGTTGCATAAGTTACAGAGACTACTAGATCTTTCTTTCGATAGCCACTTGCAAGTAAAAGATTTTAGAGGAAGTATCTCAAATCGGAGCAATACAATCGATCTCCTAACTCCATGCTTTAGGTTAAAATACATATACTGTTGTGTTTTCCTATGGACCAAAGTTTCAGCGTATTTTTTATATAGTGACAAATTGGCACAGTGCTGAACGTCAAGGTCAAAGCTTAATCTTGGAGTGAAGTTTTTAAGAAAAGCTTCAGCTGAGCAGGGGTCCATGATTGTAACAAGTCTGTATTAACATTTGATAATTTAAAAGCAGTTGAGACATTCCTACCGAATACGTATTTTAAAGTTCCTTGGTCAAATGTCTCTGTTTTGAGTAGGGATCGCAGCGTTCCTTCTTCCGCATGAAGGAGGTTATGTGCCCATCTGATGACGTTGGTAATTCCTCTAGCATAGGAACTGACTAGTGAAAATTCTAGGCGAAGAGCTTGTACCGGGACTGCTTGGGACATCTTTGCGAGTTTCCGTAAGATCTTCCCTTCTTTTAGATCTAGGTGTTTCCATTGTTTTAAAGGGATATATTCTAGAGCATATGAAAGCACTGGCGGAATCTTGGCACTATAAACCTGGAGTAGCGAAGAGAAGTGTCTTTGGCCGGTCGAGGCATATAAACGTGATAGTGCCCCCGCGTGGACGTCGGCTTTCCGGGTTAAATTCTGTACATGGAGCACGTTTTGTAGGGACTTTGTAAAGATTCGACCTAGATAGGTGTACTCGTTTGTCACTTCCACCGATTTTCCCCCTAAAGTCCAGTTGAATTTGATACTCTGTTTCCTTCCCGAGAATGGAACTATTTTTGTTTTTGCGATATTCGGTATTAAATAATTTTCCTCCGTATAGTTATGGAGTGCTTGCAGGCTTCTTTGCAGACCGAATGGTGTTAGGTCTAAAAAGATTACGTCGTCTGCATACATCAAGGTGTGAATTTTGTGGAGAGCAATTTTAGGTGGAAAATTGCAGATCTGTTTAAAACAATCAGGTAGATCGCTGAGATATAAGGAAAACAATAAGGGAGCTAGAAGGCATCCTTGTCTAAGGCCGTTTAGGGTCGGAATTGGGTTTGTGAGACCCTTCTCCCTCCCCATTTGGACCTGACACCAAGTCCCGGAATGTAATGATGTTATTACGTGGAGTAGGTGATCCGGGATACCCATTCTGCTAAGCTTTCTCCAAAGCGTTCCTCTATCCACCCTATCGAATGCGGTGGTAAAGTCGACAAAAGCAGCATACACAACCTGAGATTTTGAGGACACATATTTGTCCAGTATGGTTTGTAACACAGCGATGTTATCGGTGACGGAGTGCTTTGGTCTGAATCCGGCTTGATATAAGGGAATTAGACCTGATGAAAAGGCCCAATCTTTAAAATGGTCTAATACTGTTGCTGCAAAGATCTTTCCTGTTGCATCCAGGAGAGCTATCTGCCTGTAGTTGCTGGGATGCAGCCTTGAACCCTTCTTGTGTATTGGGATTACAATGCTCCCCTTCCAAGATTTAGGATTTCCCTGTTGTAAAAATGTGGCTATAGAGGGAGATAAGAATTTCCTCCATGCTCTAGGATTGCTTTGGCGAACTCTAATCGGGATTTGGTCCGGGCCCGTTGCTCCCGTCTGCTTTTGCCTTTTTATATGTAACTCGATTGAAAAGGGACTTGGTGCTCCGAAATCTGATGTACTTACTCCAAAAATTCTTGCTGGGCTGTTATTCCTTTCTGAGATAATATTTAATTTGTATAAATTGGTTAGGTATGATTCCCATTCTGTCTGGGGGACCGGGATAGATTGTAATGCTTTTTTTGTGCCTATTTCTTTGGCAATTATATTCCAGTATTCACGTTGGTTATTCTGTTTTGCTGCTATCTGGATGTCAACCCAGTTTTTATCCTGGATTTTTTCCTTGTTTTCTACTTTTTCTCTCCTGCGCTGGTTTTTCAATTTGTTTATTTCTAATTGTTTAGATGTATTCAACAAACTGCAACCTTATTAGTTTATTTAATTGCTTTGCATTAGTGACCATGTTCGGTTTTTTGTTTTGGTTCTTTGTTGGGCCCCGCTGTTTTAGTTTTTCTTGTAATTCTTGTACCAACGTTTTGGTAGCTATTTCAAAGTTTTTTATCGGATTTGTAGAATAAGTTGTCTGTAATGGATATATCATATCTATTGCGTTAGTAATTTTGTTGAGTATCGATGAATTCCACTGGATCCGTCCTTGGGCTTGATTGACCATAACTGTACTATGAGTATACATGATGTGTCCTGATAATGCAAGTTGTGTTTTCCACTCTGTATCTGCTTGCAGGATTGCGTGGTCGCTTCCATGTGTGAAGTTAATCTTAAGTTGTAAAACAGTGCCAAACAGATCCGAGCTACAAATCATGTAATCCAGGATAGAGGAGCTGCAGTTCCCTTGTCTTGTAGGTGATGCGGGAATGTCTCCTTCTACATTGCCATTTAATATAACTCCGTTTAACGTCGGGGGTGAGGCTAATAGGATTTTCCCTCTTTTGTCTGCTTTGTATTCTTTGGGAAATAAAGGGGTGGAGATTGCCAGAGATTCTTCTTTGTCCCAGTTTGCCCATTTTTCAAGCAACTCGTTTGATATTTTTCCATTGAAGTCGCCTGTGATAAAAAATGACGGATAGCCTTGTACCTCTACTACCTTTTCGATTTCTTCGAGAATTTCTATTGCAAGTGCATCCATTTTTGCGCCGGGGGGGATGTAAACATTGAAGATAAGTAGATCTTTTGGGTTTTCTTGTGGGATGATCTCAAATTTGATCTTTATACATTGAAGATTCATTGAATCGATTGGGATTATTTCTTGGGCCCACCTGTTGTCTTCAATAAGAAGAATTGCTATCCCACCTTTCGCGTGACCCCGGTCGACCTGCTCTGCGGGGATATCATAAACGTAGTATTCTTCATGGTCAAAATTTGTTGTAGACCAGGTTTCTTGTATGGCCACTATCCCTGGACGGTCTTTTGTTATTACAGCTAATTTTTCTTGTGTTTTTCCGGCAATATTCCAGGAAGAGATGGTCAGACCTGTGTTAAATAGGGCGTTTCTTTTCTTTGTCCTGTTTATTGCTATTCAAATTCTCAGCGATCCAGGCCCATGAGTTGACCCCCGTTGTTATTTCCCTCTTTGCGGTATTTTTACTCCAGCTTCTCCTTTCTCCGTTCTTTATGGAAACAAATAAGGTTTCCCCATAGGGATTTGGAGATTATTCGTGGCATTGAAGTTTTGATTCAATTTCTGAGTTTTGTGAAATTCTTCTGATAGATCCGAATTATGAAATTTGTGATTTTGCACTGGCGTTAAGTCATAGCCGTATTTGTGGAGAGTCTCACTTTCCTTTAATATTATTCCTGGTATTACTGGAGACCAGAATTCAACAATCGCTGTCGTGGTTTTAGATTTTTCAGGGAACGTTACTAGTTTTACTTCGTTTCTGGCTAAGGAATGTAACGGCTGTATCTTTTGTAGCAAATTAATAATTCGACCGCGATTGAGCGGAGCGTCGCCTGAAGGGAATAGATCTGTGATTTCCAGGTGGCTTGACGTAGTCTTTTCGGGTTGTGTGTTCATCTTCCCGATGGTGTAGGTTCTTTGTGGGATATCTTTTGGTGCCTGCATCATTGCTCCATGATCTACTACTGAGAAACTTGTCGCCATTGGGTTAAGTTGGTTAGAGTTTACCCTTTGTAATTTGGCTGGTGATTTCTGGTCTTTTTTCTTCGGGTTCTGTGCCATTTCTAATCTTTCCTCTTTTTCTGATGGTCGAGTCGGAGTGGGGAGAATGTTCTGGAACCTTGATTTACGGGCTTTCTTTGTCTCAATCCTTCTTAGCGCCCTTCTTTTTGTCTTTTTTTGTTTACTTTTATTATTTGGAGTTACCCATTACTGGGATTGAGCAGCGCTATAAAATAATGAACTTAAAAAAATAAATTAGTAAGTGCTATTTACCTTGTTGTTTGTGTAACTACTCATACATATGACATTCTTACATATATCTGATATACAGCGACTGAACAAAGTCACAAATCTTCTTCCAAATTGTAGTTTCTCCAAAGCACTTGTGAAGTAATAAGCTGTGTGCGTTTGTTTCCTTCCAGTGCAGTGGCATCTAGGTGTTAGGGTCCAGAGAGCTGCCAGCCAGTACAGTACTCCAACAAAAGGGGGGGTTGATGGCCCTTTAAATCAGACCTTTGTTTTGTGCCCAGCTGGAAATGAAAATAAGAAAGCCCCCTGGCAGCCTGCATGTCACTTTTCCGAATGGCAGCAGACTGCACGTGGTCACTGCTGAATAGATTTTAGTGTCATAAGATTACACCACAATAAATTTGCAGATCCACTTGCTGTATCCGGCAGGATTTTCCTCAGTTCTTGCACTGTGTTGAACAAAACCTTGGTTACCTAGTGGCGCAGCCAGGGGTGTGGGGGGCTGGTCCAGTCCAGGCAGCGCTGTTTTTGGGGGCGGCAGAGGTGAGCAAGTCGTGTCTGTCGACTACCACCATCCCACCGAGAATAAGTCGTCCGTCGGCCGCCAGACCCCCCCCAGAACAAATCATCTGTCCGCCGCCACCCCCCCACCCCCACAACAAATTGTCCATCAGTCTTACCTGCACTGGGCAGCGGTAGGTCTAGCTACGCCACTGTGCTTACCTTCCTGGTATTAATTTCAAGCACTCTGGGGCTTTTTTACAAGCCCCTTGCGCCACCGCTGCATCACTTTTTTTAGGTCGAGCCCTGAGCCAGTGCGAAAGAGCTGCTCTGGGGTTGATCTGGGGTAGTTGAGTAGGGGAGAGAAGCCACGCCCACTCCCCATCCCATCTTTTTCATTGGCTTGTGTCTTTGTCCTTTACTAAATGCTGCCTTCCATTGGTTTATTGGCCTGTTAGTCCCTCCCTATGAGGCCATGTCGCCATTTGTATCCTTACATGGCTACTGGCCCCTTTACTTCCAGTACTATTTTCTCCCCGTGCCTTCTCCCCCCTCCCGCAGTCCGTGCCTACTCACCCCTCCCAGCACTCCTGTTGTTCGTGCCTTCATGCCCCCCTGCTCCCCGCCCGCCCTTTTGCAATGCAATAGGTCTTGCGTAAATGCGAGTCCTATTGCATTGCAAATGCTTGTTCTGGGAGGTGAGCGGGTTATAGAATGGGGAATATTGTGCCAAATGGTGACATTTAAAACATACAGGGCCAGTAGGTTTGACCAAATACTTGTTGAGTTCACGCCCCCCTTTCAGAGAGATTGGATTTATCATCCAAAATGAGTCGAAGGAGCGTATTCTGACACCGGGGTCAGACGGGTGTAACCAGAGCCCCGTGGGAGTAAATGGACGTCACCTGATATTGGCGAATCTCACTGTATCCGGTAGGGTGGGCCCGCTCCTTTAAACACTGGTTAAGCGTCACCCCTAGCTTCCACCCCACTGGTAACAGGGAGTGGGGGCCCGTGGTTAGAGCTGCGGGCAGAGGGGAGGGTCGTCCGGGTGTTTAACGCAAAGAATGTGTAGGCAGCCAATGTCCTGTTTTCTAACATTGCAGAATTGAATGCAGCTAAGGTGACCCCACCCATCCCCCACCCCAAGCCCCGCCCCACCTCACACCAACTGGTCTTTCCCTGGAAAACCTTTTCACTACTATAACTGTGGAAACCTGTCGAATTGCTACACTGTTTGGCATCTTTACTTGAGTTATCGACCTTGGAAGGATGGAGGGCTGAGCGGGCCACTCTGGCACGGAGCTCTTCACCTGCGACGTGCACTCGGCCAGCCGCAGAAGTATCTCGAGCTACCGGCCAAAGAGAACGTGCTCAAGCTGTGCCAGTCGGTGCCACCCTGCGCCCTCCCAGGCCCCCAGCCCCACGTGCGGTGAGGCCTCCGTGTTTGTGAATCCTGGCTTCTTCTTTCGTGCTTTGTCCGCTCTCTGCAGCCACCCTTCCCTTGTTGGCGTGTGTGCACAGGGTGCAGTGGAGCACCGGGCAGGCCGGTTGCTGAGAAGGCTGCGTGCATTCACATACTGCAAGTATCAGACGTGTTATTGCAGTCCATGATAGTTTGGGTGTGTCGGAGGCGGGGGTGGCAGAGAAAGGGGCTTGGAAAGACGCAGCTGTAACAACACACCTTTAGGGTGTGTTTATTAAAAGAAGAAAGTGTTTGCTAAAGGGCATGGGGTTCTTGTAAACTTAGACACGGAGGCGCTTTCTTTTACTCAAGAACGGTGTGATTTTTGTTTAATCCATGTGGAGTTCACGAAGGAGACGCCCCCCCCCACACACACACAAAAAAGACTTTGAGCAGGACGTTCACAAACGTTCTCTCACTACAAGTTTTTTTTGTGCTGAAAACTGACTGCCTTTTCAAACAGCCCTGGGGGGAAGTTTGCTGACTTTCACCAACCCAGATGAAAACATCTAGAACAAGCATTGGCTGTGCCAATAGGTCTCGCATTTGCGAGAGTTGGAGTTATTGGTGTTGTAAATGATATTGTGTGTTATTTATGTGTTATGTAGTGTAGTAGATGTATGTATGTGGTGCGGAGTGGAATTATGTGTGTTGTATTTGAATTGTTAGTTGTTGAATTGTGTGGTCTTGAATTGTGTGGTGTGTAGTGGAATTATGTTTAATGTTGTATAGTGGAATTATGTGGATAGTAATTATGTTGTTTTTAGTGTATTGGAATTGTGTAGTGGGATTGTGTGTTATGAACTGTAAATATGTGGAGTGGTATTTTG
Source organism: Calotriton arnoldi (assembly GCA_963921515.1). NCBI lineage: Eukaryota > Metazoa > Chordata > Amphibia > Caudata > Salamandridae > Calotriton > Calotriton arnoldi. Next base: position 322,603 of record CAWUFW010015293.1, on the reverse strand, counting down.
TGTTGTGTAGCGGAATGTTGTGTAGTTTAATTATGTGTTGTGTTTATTTTTGTGGTATGATGTGGTATTTTGTGGTGTAGATATTATGTATGAATTGTGTTGTGTAATTGTGGTGTTTATTTTATTTATGTGGTTTGTTGCCAAATTATGTGTTTCAGAATGTAAATGTATGTATTTCTAATAGTGTTGTATGGAATTGTGTGGCGTTTAGTGAAATTCTGCTGTTTGGAATTGTGTGATGATGAGGAGTGTATTTATGTGTAATGTTGCTGTGTGGCAGTTGATAGTGTTTTAGAGTGTAGTGGGAATAGTATAGTGTCGTATATGGTATTTGTAGTAGTATAGTGTTAAGATTATAATGTGGTGGTGCTGAGCAATGCTGAGGTGGTGGTGGTGCTGAGCAATGCTGAGGTGGTGGTGGTGGTGCTGAGCAATGCTGAGGTGGTGGTGCTGGTGCTGAGCAATGCTGAGGTGGTGGTGGTGCTGAGCAATGCTGAGGTGGTGGTGGTGGTGCTGAGCAATGCTGAGGTGGTGGTGCTGAGCAATGCTGACGTGGTGGTGGTGCTGAGTAATGCTGATGTGGTGCTGAGTAATGCTGAGGTGGTGCTGACCAATGCTGAGGTGGTGGTGGTGCTGAGCAATGCTAAGGTGGTGGTGGTGGTGCTGAGCAATGCTGAGGTGGTGGTGGTGGTGCTGAGCAATGCTGAGGTGGTGGTGGTGGTGCTGAGCAATGCTGAGGTGGTGGTGGTGGTGCTGAGCAATGCTGAGGTGGTGGTGGTGGTGCTGAGCAATGCTGAGGTGGTGGTGGTGCTGAGCAATGCTGAGGTGGTGGTGGTGGTGCTGAGCAATGCTGAGGTGGTGGTGGTGGTGCTGAGCAATGCTGAGGTGGTGGTGGTGGTGCTGAGCAATGCTGAGGTGGTGGTGGTGCTGAGCAATGCTGAGGTGGTGGTGGTGCTGAGCAATGCTGAGGTGGTGGTGCTGAGCAATGCTGAGGTGGTGGTGGTGCTGAGCAATGCTGAGGTGGTGGTGCTGAGCAATGCTGAGGTGGTGGTGGTGCTGAGCAATGCTGAGGTGGTGGTGGTGCTGAGCAATGCTGAGGTGGTGGTGGTGCTGAGCAATGCTGAGGTGGTGGTAGTGCTGAGCAATGCTGAGGTGGTGGTGGTGCTGAGCAATGCTGAGGTGGTGGTGCTGAGCAATGCTGAGGTGGTGGTGGTGGTGCTGAGCAATGCTGAGCTGGTGGTGCTGAGCAATGCTGAGGTGGTGGTGGTGCTGAGTAATGCTGACGTGGTGGTGGTGCTGAGTAATGCTGATGTGGTGCTGAGTAATGCTGAGGTGGTGGTGGTGCTGTCCAATGCTGAGGTGGTGGTGGTGCTGAGCAATGCTAAGGTGGTGGTGGTGGTGCTGAGCAATGCTGAGGTGGTGGCGGTGGTGCTAAGCAATGCTGAGGTGGTGGAGGTGGTGCTGAGCAATGCTGAGGTGGTGGTGGTGGTGCTGAGCAATGCTGAGGTGGTGGTGGTGGTGCTGAGCAATGCTGAGGTGGTGGTGGTGGTGCTGAGCAATGCTGAGGTGGTGGTGGTGCTGAGCAATGCTGAGGTGGTGGTGGTGCTGAGCAATGCTGAGGTGGTGGTGCTGAGCAATGCTGAGGTGGTGGTGGTGCTGAGCAATGCTGAGGTGGTGGTGCTGAGCAATGCTGAGGTGGTGGTGGTGCTGAGCAATGCTGAGGTGGTGCTGAGCAATGATGAGGTGGTGGTGCTGAGTAATGCTGACGTGGTGGTGGTGCTGAGTAATGCTGATGTGGTGCTGAGTAATGCTGATGTGGTGGTGGTGCTGAGCAATGCTGAGGTGGTGGTGGTGCTGAGCAATGCTGAGGTGGTGGTGGTGCTGAGCAATGCTGAGGTGGTGGTGGTGCTGAGCAATGCTGAGGTGGTGCTGGTGCTGAGTAATGCTGAGGTGGTGTTGCTGAGTAATGCTGATGTGGTGGTGGTGCTGAGTAATGCTGATGTGGTGCTGAGCAATGCTGAGGTGGTGGTGGTATTGAGCAAGGCTGAGGTGGTGGTGGTGGTGCTGAGCAAAGCTGAGGTGGTGGTGGTGCTGAGCAATGCTGAGGTGGTGGTGGTGGTGCTGAGCAATGCTGAGGTGGTGGTGGTGCTGAGCAATGCTGAGGTGGTGGTGGTGGTGCTGAGCAATGCTGAGGTGGTGCTGGTGCTGAGCAATGCTGAGGTGGTGCTGGTGTTGAGTAATGCTGAGGTGGTGGTGCTGAGTAATGCTGACGTGGTGGTGGTGCTGAGTAATGCTGATGTGGTGCTGACTAATGCTGACGTGGTGGTGGTGCTGAGCAATGCTGAGGTGGTGGTGTTGCTGAGCAATGCTGAGGTGGTGGTGGTGATGCTGAGCAATGCTGAGGTGGTGGTGGTGCTGAGAAATGCTGAGGTGGTGGTGGTGCTGATCAATGCTGAGGTGGTGGTGGTGCTGAGCAATGCTGAGGTGGTGGTGGTGGTGCTGAGCAATGCTGAGGTGGTGGTGGTGGTGCTGAGCAATGCTGAGGTGGTGGTGGTGGTGCTGAGCAATGCTGAGGTGGTGGTGGTGCTGAGCAATGCTGAGGTGGTGGTGGTGATGAGCAATACTGAGGTGGTGGTGGTGGTGCTGAGTGATGCTGAGGTGGTGCTGATGCTGAGGTGGTGCTGGTGCTGAGTAATGCTGAGGTGGTGGTGCTGAGTAATGCTGACGTGGTGGTGGTGCTGAGTAATGCTGACGTGGTGGTGCTGAGCTGGTTCTTCGTGGTGTTGAGTTGATGTACTTTAGAAGTGCGTTGTTGATGCTGAGGTGGTGCTTGTGGTGTGCGCCTCTAACAATCTGTAAAAAGCTGGATCGCTCCTAACTGGCAAGGGTTATTATTTTTAAAAGAGGGAGTAATTTAGGTCGCATTTGCAACTGTTTATTTTGCATTACATGAAACAGCTAAGATGGGCTGGGGAAAGGTCACTTTGCACCCGCTCTGTAACCCTGTACCAACAGTTTTTATGTATGCCTGTAAGTAGCTGGGAGCGACCACAAGGGGAGGAAGTGTGAAGTATTTTGCAGATTGCATCTTATTAAGGCTTCAGAGCGGTTAGATGGGCTGGGGAGAGGTCACCTTGTAGCTGCGCTCTAACCCTTTAACAACGCGTATTATGTATGTTTGTAACTAACTGAAAGAGGGATCCAGGGAAATAAGTGCAAACAACAGTTTTTATGTATGTCTGTAAGAAGCTGGAAGGGACCGCTAGGGGAGGAAGTGTGAAGTATTTTGCAGATTGTAAGTTATTTAGGCTCCAGAGCGGTTAGATGGGCTGGGGAGAGGTCACCTTGCTTTGGACCTATGCATTAGTAAGGAAGCTTGTGGTGTGCGCCTCTAAAGATCTGTAGGTGAAGGTGAGGGCAGGAAGCTTGCAGTACAAAGCCAACTGGAACCCAGAGACGGCATTGAAATACTGCGTCTTGTCACAGCGGGTCTGTCTCCATTCGGTCCGCCCTCCGAAAACATACAAAGAAGTGTGAACACTCGATAGTAAACTGTGTTTAACATCCCTAAGGGGCTGACTGCCTTATAATGCTTCACTGCAACCTTCTACTCCACCCCAGATGGCCCATTAGCAATTTGAAAAGTTTGGTTTACCAACAAAACCGTCCCCAACTGTGGAACTGTTAGTGCATAAAGCGGTGTTACAGATTTTAATTAAAACATCTTCAAAGTAAAAAATAAAAAGCCGGATCACACCTAACTGGCAAGGGCTATTATTTTTAAAAAAATAGAGTAATTTAGGTCGCATTTACAAATGTTTACTTTGCATTAAATTAAACACATTAGATGGGCTGGGGAGAGGTCACCTTGCAGCCATGCTGTAACCCTGTAACAACGTTTTTTAGGTCTTCCCTGGGCAGCGCATTCGCTGCTCTGCGAGACATGCTGTGTTCAGGTAGGGCCTTGAAGCTCCGCCCACTCTCCGCCCATATTTTTCATTGGCTTGTGTCATTGTCCATTGTAAACTCTGGCTGTTCATTGGTCAATAGGCTTAGTAGTCCCTCCTTAGTACCACCTTGTGTCATTTTGTAACTTCGCATTGCGACACCCCCGTTACGTGTGTTGTTACTCGGTAGGCTTTAATTATAGCCTCTGAGCTCTATTTTCTCAAATAGCTTTGTCCTGCCTGCTGTTGCAGACAGGACGCGCTCTCTCCTAACGCTTTTTAACAAACAATTTATACCACGGGCGCCGAACGCATTTGCAATGCAATAGATCTCGCATTTGCGAGAGTTTAAGCTATTGACATTGTAAATGACAATGCCTTTTATTTATCTGTTTTAAAAACAACACATAAATAAAAGGCTTGTCATTTACAATGCCAATAGCTCAAACTCTAGTAAATGCGAGACCTATTGCATTGCAATTGCTTGTCTGATGCAGCGGTGGCGCAATCAGTCCGACACACTGCACCATATCTACAAACTGACGCCATATCTACAAACTGCGCCAGCTTTAATGTATGCAGGCTGGGCGTTCCCACGCAAAAAGCCTTATGGAACTGACGCAGTGAAATCTACAAGATTTCACTGCGTCACTCTACACCCTCGCTGCGTCAAAATCCCTATGCCTGCCCAGACCAGGCGTAAGGAATGAAGCAGGGCTTTTTGAATGGGACTCACCCATCTATTGTGACGCATTGCTGGAGTTGCATCACTTTCATGAGCAACTCCTCCAGCAATGCGTCACTTTTGTGTCAACAGATGCGTCCGAATTTCGGACGCATCTATTAATCCTTGCGCCATGGAGCACTGTATTGTAAATACAGTGCATCCATAGTGGCGCAAGGACATTCGGCGCTGACACAAGGAAACCAACGCATCTATGCAGATGCGTCAGTTCCTTGTAAATGAGGCCCTCTATTTTGAGGCCCTGTTCTAGAGGGTGGGTCAGGTGGGCCAGGCCCAGCCAGTGCTGATCCGGAAGTAGAAGACCACCCATTTGTGCCTTATCGTTATAATGCTTCACTTTTACCTGCGGCTCAGCTCGTGCTTTTTGTCTATCCCGCTAGCATGAGAGCTGAGGCAAAGGACTTTTCTGCTGTAAAGAATTCCATGCTTTCTTAATTTGCTCATGAGAATAGGGTACGCCAAACCTTATTGGGGGACAGTGTTGTCCGTATCCAGAGTTTTCTCTGTGCACTACTGGGTTGTGACATTTTTCTGAAAAAAATACTGGCCATTTCTGCATTTTATGAGACTCTGGAAGGGCATCATGCTGATGCCTGGATATAACTTTGTGTAAAATTCTCTGCATTCGTTTTCAGCCTGGCACTGCCCCCTATTTCATTTAAAGATCCTTTAAAAATAGTTCAAACAACTCAACAAAACCTTTGAAGTGAAATCATTATGGAGATGCTGTTAAAACTTTATATTGCAAAGTTGAAAGAAATGTAGGGGCATATTAGCAAGACCCACGTTAAAATTATCGCCGTTTTAGCGGCAGGAAACTGCCGCTAAAACGGCGATAATGGGCTTGCTAATATGCGTTATAGAATTCAATAGAAGCCCAGGTTAGATGTGCAGGACATCTAACCTGGGCTTCTATTGGAATTCCACAACGCATATTAGCAAGCCCATTATCGCCGTTTTAGCGGCAGTTTCCTGCCGCTAAAACGGCGATCATTTTAACGTGGGTCTTGCTAATATGCCCCGTAGTTTTTTTTTCTATTTTCCCAAAGGTTTTTCTAGCCTTGAAATAAAAATGCAGGCCATGCTGGTAAAATACTCACAAACCTAGCGATTGGTGGTTAATGATGAGACAGGTGGTGTCTCTGAAAGGCTGACAGGGATGGGTCAGAATCAAATCACATGTCAGAGAATACTTAATTATATTGTTGCCTGGCATGTGACTGAATCCGTTCCAGCCCTTGCCCCTTTATATAGTCACCTGGGGCCTCATTTACAAGCTTTTGGCGTAGTGCAGCACCGCAAGCCTTCTTGCTGCGCTGCCCTATGTCAAAAGAAAAGGGCAGGAATGTGCCGCATCTATGAGATACAACGCGTTCCTGTCCTATTCCCCAGCACTGGTGCACAATTGGCTGTCATGCGCTAATGCAGGCACCCTTGCACCATGGTGCAAGGGTGTGCATTGTGGGAATGATTATTTTTGTGCAAGAAGGGACACCTTCTTGCACAAAAACAATCAATGGAGGCGATTTCCTCCTTCTATGTTTGCTGCTGAATGCAGGACACATAGAAAGAGGGAAAACAAAGAGAAATAAAGTTATTTCTCCTCGTTGTGCCACCCCTGGGGAGGAGTAGGCTTTTGATGAATTCCCAGATTTACAGAACGTTGTATATCTGGGAATGTGTCAAATGCCGCGGGTGTTACGTGAGAACACCCACTGTAACGCCCATGGCACGTCTCCCTATTGCAGTGTGAGGCAACGTAGCGACTTGTGCTGCGTTGCCTCACACCATACACGCAGGGTGGCTTTACGTGGTCTTGTAGAAATGACACTGCACTGTGCGCCGCCGGAATGTCAATAAAAGTGACGTTTCGGCAGCGCACAGGGGCTTGTAAATGAGGCCCCTGGTTTTTATGCACTACGCCCTATTTTAGTGCACTTTAGAACAGTTCTCTTTTGGACTTTTTTTCCTGCATAAAACTACGTGTTCTAAGTGCACCATGCCTTTTTTGTAAGTAATCACCGGAAAGAAACTAGAAGTCCCATGCAAAATGTAGGGTAAGTCCATCCTAATGTTTTAATCCATGTTGCTGGCCCAGTATGCATTAAAATGCACCATTCATCAGTTTTCCCTAAATTTCTTAGGGAAACCTGTCTCCACCATAACTATAAATCATCTTTTGTTTTTATCAATGTTACTTGCCCACACAGTGTTAAAAAGATACATTTTTAGGCTTCCTTGCTTCTGCACTAGGTGAGAAATTGGTCAGTATGATGCTTGGCTTTCCAACCTCTGAGGGGATGACTGAGAAATACATGATTATCCGCTTCGCTGCGCGGCCGATTCCGCCCAGGTGCTGGGCGTTCTAAAGACTGGGCGTGTCTCGGACAGCCCCCGCGCGTCCCGAGCACACGCCCACCGTGACTCATGACCGTCATGAGCACGGAAGAGGTTATAGAGATGGTGTGAATGGTGATTCGTCTCCCCACACATGTTATGAGTGGAACCGCCATGAAGAAGGCTACAACAATCGTGGAAACTGGCTCTATCAATGTTTTGTCTCCAAATTTGTCTTTATTGGCTGAAGCAGAGAGACGCAGACAAATAGACTGGAGCTACAAGGTCTAAGGAAGGAATTTTTCAACTGGGTGTAGGAGTGGCACTGCTGCTACAACAGGACTCAAATCAACAAAGAGTGCATATGTTTGTGAAAGCCAACTCTTCCCTGGCCTTTCTGGGGGACTACAAAAAATGGTATGCTCAAGCAGTGTGGGAGGCAGGTCCGGGTGCCCTAGGGGGCAAACAATTCCTCAAGGACGCCAGTCCAGATCATTTACTTTGTGAAATTAAGTGAAGCTATTTAATTATATATATCTATATATCCACAGTGCATTCCTGCCCTTTCACTTTGGCGTAGGGCAGAGCTGCAAGCTGCCCTGCTGCACTGGCCTACACCAAAATGCCATAAATGAGGCCCCCAATTTCTAACATTGATGATTAGCGGTGAGGATATGACTTGTGGTTGTGCAGTACCGTACAGTAATTTGGTGTACACTACTATCCACATCTAAGACCAATTTGAATCAATTGTCTCTGATCCCCAGTCGGTATTTTTTTTTCCTGATATCATTAAATTGGCATTTTTAATTCTTCCATTCCTCATGATTGCCATTTTTACTTTTTTCTAAAACCATGTCTCTGATTGGAGGTCCCATAACTGGACCTGCACCTGCAAGCATGGATTTTGTAGACTAGAGCTAGGGTTTTTGGCGTAGTCAGGAAGTGTGGCGCTCAGACTAGTATGCGTGGTGTAAATGTGAACTAGAGTAGGTACGGTGCTGCCAGGTCGGGGGATTTACCCAATAACCCCCGGAGGTGTGTGAGTCACAGGACCCACACTGGGAAAATAAGCACAGTCCCGGGCACACGTAGTAAGGGTATAACGATAGTGTGACCGTATTGTTCGAATAACAGTTGTAGGGTCGACACCTATTAGAGTTGAAAAGTTATTTAATGAAAAACAACTGAATTAACAATAAACAACCAGCCGACACGTGTTTCGTCACTCAGAGTAATCCGGTGACTCTTCAGGGCTGGGAAGGATTCAAAAAATGGGGTGAGGGGGTAAAGGGAAAACAATAGGAAAACATCGAACATTATAATCTCTACAGGATCAAGGAGAAAAAGGGATCACCTGAAGTGCATGTGCTGTGGGCATAACAGCAGAGGCGCATGGCAATAAGTGACTTGGGTGTAGGTGCCGCTCTCATGGTGTAAACAACATGAATAAATGCGCGGGAAAAGACAAGTACATAGTCACGTGACAAGGTAAAATGTGGGCATCCGTGAGCGTGAATCACCTATAAACATCATGTACTCAGCGAATATGTGAGACTAAATCCATCACACAGAAAATAAAAACTATCGTTATACCCTTACTACGTGTGCCCGGGACTAAGCATGGATTTTGTGTTGGCCAAGTTGGAGGAATACACAGTGTAGCAAATGAAGGATTTTTGCAAACGGTTTAAGGTTTATACCAAGGACTTTACAAAGAAGGTGGAGCTGCAAATGACACTGAGGACCTGGTTGGAATCTAGGGATGAAGCACATGAAACCCCAGAGGATGAGGATAATGATGAGGAAATAGGGGAGGATGAGGAGGTGGACCGGGATTCAGTGGAGAATCTGGGACTGCCTGTGGGACAGAGGACAACCAGCCTACAAGGAGAGATGGTTCCCCACAGGGCAGGAAGCAGTGTCTTCTCTAAAGGCCTGTCCTTAGAGGACCTGGAAGACCGGAGGGAGGAGAGAACATTTAAGTTACAACTTGCCAACCTAAAGTTAGAGGCAGAGCAAATGAAACAGGCCTTAGAGGAGAAATGGCTCACCATTGAGATGGAATAGAAAACAAAACAATAAGCTATACAAGAAAATAAACTGGTGTTGGTTCAGGAGTTGAACCTAAGAGAGATGGATATCAAAGCCAGGAGGACTGAGTCCAACCAAGATGGTGGCTGCAATTCTGACTTGCCCTCTGAGAGGAGTGTCCACATACCCAAGGGTCTGGTGTCTGACTTTGTAGTGGGAAACAATGTAGACCGATGGATTGAGACCTATGAAATCGCCTTACAGATGCACAAGGTCCCTGAGGGAGATTGGGGAGCTAGTCTGTGGAGGCATATCCCTAGTCGAGGGAGGTAAATTCTACTGGCCCTAAATGGGAGTGACAGGATGAGGTATCCCCCCATGAAGGAGGTACCAATCAGGAATTTTGGTTTGACCCCAGAAAAGCACATACAGAAATTCAGGGACAGTCAGAAGCTATCCCAACAGACTTGGGTGGATTGTGTAGATTCCTACTGCAAGACACTGGATGGTTGGGTGCAGGGCAGTGAGGTAAAGGATTACCAGGGACTGTGTAATTTGTTTGCAACAGAGCACATGTTTAGTGTTTGTTTTCCAGATCTGCGCCACCACCTTCTTGATAGTAAGCTCTCTGATCCCAGGAAACTTGCTAAGGAGGCAGACCCCTGGATCAGCACCAGGGTCCAAAGGAAGGTACCTGGGAGTAACCCCCAGTGGTGTGGTTCAGGCTCACCCCAGCAGAGTGAGGGGAGGTCACGGGGGACACAGACAGATCCCAGGGTAAGGGAGGAGGAAGGGGTTCCCATGCCCCTTTTGAGAAACTGGGAGGAGGACCTAGTGGGCGGTGGCCCAAGGAGCCCCATTTCCAATCCCACTGCTTTGAGTGTTTCCAGCTAGGACACAAGAAGGGGAACTCTGTCTGTCCTAAGAAACCACCCACAGGCGATTCCTCTACAGGGTTGTCCAATGTGGCCTTAGGGGTAAGTAGTCCCCAGGAGCAGGTCATAGAACATGTCGTGATCTCTCTTAGTTGGGAGGTGGACTCGGACAGTGAACTGGTGATCCATGAGAGTGGGAGATGTCACTTCCACCAGGTGACAGTGAATGGGGTCCCAGTCACTGCTCTGAAAGACACCGGGGCTAGCCAGTCCATGGATGTGGAAAGGCTAGTTTCCCCAGAGCAGTACAATGGCCAGGTGTGCAGGGTACCTGCAGCCCATGGGCAGTACGTCTTCCACCCTAAGGCCCTGGTATCCCTGGAGTGGGGTGTGGGAGTGACCCAGAAGAGGGTCATAGTTAGTCCCCAGATGCCATAGACTTCATTCTGGGGGATGAGTTGCCCCCAGTGTCAGGGGAACTGGGAGGGGTGGCCACCACAGGCGCTCTAACAATTCAGTTTTCTGGGGGTACCACTCCCAAATGGAAGGTACAGGACCCCAGTCGAAGGAACAGGGGGAGGGAGAGCCCATCTCTTTCTCCTGTTCAGCCTCAGGGAGCAGACCCTGGGCTGAATGACCAGTCTCATGATACCATCCCTAAACTGGTGGGAGGGTAGGCACCCGGGGCTACCACCCCCCACTTTGACAAACCACAGATGTTAGAGACCCCTGGATGGCCTGGGGCCTGGTGGTGGACCCTGACAGCTGTCAGTGGCCTCTGTTGGTTGTTGTCCTTGGTGACAGAGTTTTCTCTGAGTTGGGGACAAAGGTCAAATCCAAGGGTGGAATGGAATCACACTGTCGGCCATGGTGGTACTGCCTGCCTCCTGGGATGCAACTGTGAGCAAAGTAAGGTTAGGTTCTGCGCCAATGGGGTCCACAGGTAAGGAGAAGGGCTCCCGATGGGTCAGTTCAGTGGACCCAGAGATTAAAGACAGAAGGATCCAACTGGGTTCAGAGAGGTGTAGAACTGGCACGTGCTGCTGCAGTAGTGGGCCACTTTCCATGTTCTATCGCCCTAAGCAGGGAAGTCCATCAAGGTATTGATTAGTCTACCTTGTTTGTAGCCTGGAGGGGGGCTGTGTTGTAAATGGCCCCTTTCTGCAGGGTCACATCAAACATTTTGCTTTCCTCCTCCCCTTTTTGCTGAATTAGTTTTTGCTGGCTTTAGGACTCTGGACACTTTACCACTGCTAACCAGTGCTAAAGTGCATGTGCTCTGTAATCTAAACATGGCAACATTGGCTTATTCACAATTGGCATATTTAATTTACTAATACGTTCCTAGTGAAATGCACAGCATGTCTCAGGGCCTATGACTAAATGACACTAGGGGGCCTGCAGCACTGCTTTTGGCACCCACTTCAGTAGCCCTTCAAACATGTCTCAGGCCTGCCATTGCAGAGACTGTGGGTGCAGTTTTAAACTGCCATGTCGACCTGGCAAGTTAACGCTCTTAATCATGAAGCAAACATGTCAAATGCACACCACATGTAATCGAAATTTTAATGAATGCTCCCAGGCAAGGTTTCAGGGTGCTATCCTGGTGCGTGCTCCGTCCCAGGCACGCAATTATAATCATGAATCAGCTGATGCCCATGGGCGCAACAGTCCCAAGGTGCACACCATCAGAAATATATGTATAAATGTAAACCATTTAAAACCAGTTATGTTCATTTTTTCCTCTTGTTCCTCTTTATATATCAATCTACAACGTTTACTTAAAACATCGTGATTTCAATATACGTGTGCTTGCGAATTGCCAATCCAGGCCTAATACAGCAGCACGTCGAAATTCACGCAAACGTTGAGTAGTTTCAATGTTGTTAACCCAATGCATTTCGGGATCGTACCCTTCCTCAGGGGTCACTGTAGTATAAAAAGAGCGTTTCAGATTTTTTGATTCGTGCATTTTAACAAACTTAATTTTCTAAAAACATTTTGTTAAATAAAATGGAAACAAATAAACCACACAATTTGACTCTGTTCGAAAAACTCTTAACCCACAAATCGTGCCACAAAAATACCAGCATGCATGTGACCACCATGTGAAAAACCATAAGCCGAGATCCAAAAAACATATGTGCAATACGTTGTGCAGCGAGTAAATATTGTTTACAAACTCTACCTACAAAAATTAAACCTCTATGTGCATAGTGTCATTTAAACCTGCTAAACAGACAACATAATCTATTAATCCCTATTTTAGTTCTAGCCTGTATTCCTCCCGTAACATGATTATTGTGTTTCAAACGCTTCGGTGGACCGGACGGACATCTCCAAACCGGACCTCCTGGCACAGGTGAAACTAATCCTCTTTCTTTTGAACGTGCGATGTAATTGGCCCCAACTACGGGGCAGATTTACGAAAAGTAACGCATTGCTGCCGCAACGCAGAGATGCGTCAGAAATCTTGCGTCGCCGCTGCGACAACGCAAGTCAACCAGGAAGCGCCAAATCAACAAGGTGACGGAGCGTAGCGCAACGCGGCAACCTCCGTCAGAGAAACTGGCGTAGGTGCCGCAAAAGTGCCGCAAGTCAGCCTGACGCAACTGCAGGAAAAGTAACGTAAGGCCGATTTGCGACACGCAACGCCATTCCGACGACTCTGCAACAGCGTACACTGTGGGAAGCATCAAAAGGCAACCAGGAAAGCGACGCAAATACCAAGAAAGACATTTGTGGACCACAGAGGACCCAAAAATGGAACAGGAAGGTCACAGTGTAGCCAGGACCCACAGGCAAACCCTGCCAGCAGAAGCCCTGATGCACAGGCTGAGCCTGGGGCTAAACGAAAACGCAAGTCAAACTTCAGCCGTGAGGAAAATGAAATCCTGGTGACGGAGGTCACCAACTACCAGCACCAGCTGTTCGTAAGTTCCAAGCTGCCTATAGCGAAAAAAGAGGCGATATGGCAGCGAATTGTCCTGAAAATCAACAGCGTGGGCCAGGCCAAGAGGAGCGTCCTCGAATGCAAAAAAAGGTGGCATGACTGCAAGCGCCGCACTAAAGAAAAGCTTGCGGCAAACCGCAAGGCAGCCCTACAAACTGGAGGAGGCAGCCCAGCAGACCAGGAGGTCCTGGATGACCTGGAGGAGCGGGTGGCACAAGTCATCCCAGAGGAAATAGTAAAGGGAATCTCCAGACAGGACAGTGTCGCCAGAGAAACTGAAGAGCAGACAACGGGTAAGTTACAATAAGTGCACAGATTGCAGTAATGGGTCATGGTGGTCATTGCAGCTAGAAATTTCCCTGTGCCACAGTCTGATGTGTGCATCTTGTTGTCCTCATACTTGTCCACAATCACAACAATTCTCAATGTAAGTCAAACACATATGTCAATCACACATTTAAAATGTCAGAAAAGCACTGCCATGTCCATCCCTGATGGAGCAGACATACTGGACATCATTTATGTAGGGCCTTGCACCACCGGTACCTCACTTTTGTGAATGTCCAAAGTGAAGACCTGTTGGTGCAAGGACTACATAAGAGACGTGCACAAGGGCATGCATATGCCTACATCCGTAACGTAGGTAATAAGGTGCAACGTGGTGCTACATCTTGCCTGTCCATCCTTGAGGTGTGCCAGTGTGTTTGGGCAGGTTGCGATCAATGGGTGGAGGATGTGTGCAGCGGGGTCATTGTATGTAAGCGTAGGCGGAGTGCTGTGGCCAAGGGACTCCATGATAACTGATTAGATGTCCAGGATCCCTTTGTGATGTGGATCAATGATGGTGGTGGTGTCTGTTGGGCATGGTGAATATGTGACATTCACAATGGTGGTTGGTCCAGGTGAATATGGTGGTGTGGCTGTAGTTGAATCTGTCTACTGTGGAGGAGATGTGCCTGTCTGTGTCTCCTGCAATGTGGCTTGCTGTTGCCAATAGCTGCCTCAGTTAGATGTCAGAAATTTACCCCAGGAGGCGATGGTGTCCTGCTCACTGGGGTAGTTCAGGTGGAACTAGAGTTCCCAAAGTAGGAATGTCGTTGGGGGTGTGTGAGCCTGGTGTACAATGGTGGCTACACTGGCATTGGTGAATGGGTGTTCATGGCCCGGGGGGCCTGCAAATGAAGGTGCCAAATTTGATGCTGTCCTGCCTGGTCCGGCTTCTTAACTTGTGTTGTACCATGGTCACTGCTGGGTCATTTAAGTGCATGTTTAGTCGGAGTGTTCTCCCTTCTCGAAGGAGATGGCAATGCCTCCTCCTTGATGGACGTGGTGGGCCTTGTGGGTAATTAAGTAGCCGTCACTGATGGTGATGGTGATTACTGGTCCAGAATGAAGGTTGGTGCATGTGTTTGTGAAGTAGGTGACATATGAAGAGTTAACAGCAAGGTGGTGCGACATTTCTGTAGTGTGCATGTGTAGTGCCTGCATGGTGTGGAGGATGGAGTTGAGCTGGTTGTGTGTAGTGTTGTTTTGCTGGGTGGCACAAGGCACTGGTGTCCTGATGTGTAAGAATGTCTGTCCTAAGATTAGACTTGCGCAGGGTGCAAGATAAGCATACAGTCCTGCCAGATGGCAGTTGTGGTTGCGTACAGGGTGGATGTCGAGGAGGGTGTTTGTGTTGCAGCGGAGGAGTGTAGAAGAGGAATGGTCCTAGCTGGTGAGTGTGGTCCTGGGGCAAATGGCCGCATACGGTCTCATCCATGGCTTTCCTCCGTCATGGTAGATGTACATTACAACACTGTTATCACATTTGAATGTCAATTCCAAGTAACCTCAGGCACGCAGTTGCCTTCACATTGCATGTCATATCAACGCATTGTGATGCAACTAATGGAGTTCCATCAGTTCAAGCTTAGGTAATGTGTCCTGGTGTGACATAGCAATGTAAGGGAGTTTCTTTGTGATCAAATCTGAAATATTGGCTGTCTCGTGGAGAAATAATGGACAATAGTCTCACTTTTTTGTTTGGTCTAAACAGAAACAGGATTTCTTTTGGGGTAAAAAATTTAAACTAGTGTGTCTTCTGGGGTCAAAGATTGCAATTTGGGTGTCTTTTTGGGTCAAATTATGAAAATAGGGTGTGTTTTGGGGGCAACATATGAAAATAGGGTGTCTTTTGGGGTCAAATATGAAAATAGGGTGTCTTTTGGGGCAAAACATGAAAATAGGGTGTCTTTTGGGGGCAAATCATTAAAATAGTGTGGCATTTGGGGGCAATTCATGAAAATATGGTGTCTTTTGGGGGCAAATCATGAAAATAGGGTGGCATTTGGGGGCAATTCATGAAAATATGGTGTCTTTTGGGGGAAATCATGAAAATAGGGTGTAGTTTGCACCAATTGTGATATCTAGTGTTGTCTGGGGGTTCTGAGATGAATCTCAGGTATCTGGGGTTGTTATGTGTTACAAGTGTTCCTTTTAGGGTTGCACTCACTGTAGTGGGTACTGAAACTCACAATGCTATCCTATCCAGCTCTCACTACACTGTTGTAATATGATACCTATTGGAATGCATCATATTGGAATGCAATGTAATGGTATGCCTTGCAACAAAAGAGATCTTATTTTTGTTTAACACTGGTCTGCCTGCTGCGCATGGCTGCACAGCATCTGGCATTGAAAAATGATGTAGGGGGCACTGGACAGCTGGGTGGAGGCAAAATTCAGAAAATACACTGGAGGGGGCATGGATGTGGGGGTGGGTGTGAGTGGGTGTTTGCCATCACATTACAAACGGAAATGTGCAACAAGGCCTGGTCATGTGTAATCTGTGCACCTGCGCCTCCGAGTCTGCTTCAAGGGACAGGAAGCAGCCAGGCTCCCTCCCCTAAGTCAATCACAGGGCTGCAATGTGGTGTTGTCATTGCTCATGCGCGCAGGGACAGTGCGTTCTGACAGAGGCTTGTTAGGTGGACATGTACTTCATGCACGCTGTAATGCTGGCCGCATTGTGAACAGGGAAGTGCACATGACTGTTTGGGCCTGACTGAGAGGACAAATGAACAGACATTGTGCACTTTAGTAGGCATACCACTGAGACCTGGGCCTAATTCTGAGTAGAGCAGCCCCAATCACCCTCACACCCAGAAAGGAAACATAGCATCAGTACATAGATAAATGACCGTCATGGTATTTGTTTCAACGTCTAGCACTGCTCTAAATCATGGGCCCAATGCTCGTGCCCCATAAAGGATTATCCCCCAATGGGGGTCCTGCAGCCACAGGTGCTACCACTGTGCACCCCCATATCATGGGCATCCTCCACTACACATCACACCTTCCACTCACTTGGACATCCACACAGTGGTGTTATCTGATGCACCCTCACAAAGTCGGTGAATCAGCCAGCATGACCCTCTGCTAGGTGGGCTTACACAGGCCTGGGTACAGCATTCCCTGCCAAGACAGCTGGGCAATGACACGATGAAGGAGATGCAATATGCATCCCTTATGTGTGTAGTTTGAGTGCTAGTGCAACATAAGTTAGAATCATCTCAGGGTCCACACCCTCCACAGCGTATGGCCAGTGACCCATCCTGTGGCCTAGGATGCAGATATGCGTTGGACACCATTGGCAATATCCTTTGTGCAGCACAGTGTACTGTTGGTGCATGGTATGCAATGTGTACCTCCCTATGTAGTTACTCCGGAGGACAGGTAACATTCACAAATACATGGGGGTCCAGGGTGTATTCTCACACAAGTCTGCAACACGCCTCCATGCAACCTTGCTGGCTACAACACCAGGTAAGGGTGATCACCAATGCCTCAATGCCCAACAACACAGTCCAGCAACTACACTGCACCTCCGCATCCCAGGTTGGCTCACAAATGGCAGGCCAGCAATGGCACCCTGAGCCGGGAACTCATTGGTGCTTAGATGGGTTTGTATGCCATTGTGTAGTAGGAGTGCCCAATGAGATGTGATGCACACTGGTATTGCTCAGCAAAGTGCATGTACTCAGTAGTGTAGCCCAGATTTCCGCCTTTCCCTTGGTCTCTGGATGGACATGGCATTTGGGGGGCCTTGGGGATTTGTTGCTCTGTGAGGTACTGGGGCCAGGCTAATCCATTCTGCATGACAAACAATGTTAGTTAACTAGTCATCATTGTAGGTCGACTCATAGGCTCATCTTTACACTGTTGATGCCAGAATAAATAGTGCAGAATAATTTGATTTCATTTGTTGCTAATGTGCCTTTCATCAGTCATTGCTTGCCAACGGTGTAATTACTAATGCTTTAATAGCAGTGTTTCTGGTAGTCTTCATTGCAGACAACTGCAAATCTTGCCATGTCACAACGTCTTGTAAGAACATCATGAACAGTGTGTTCTTAGTGGGCGATAGGCTGGCACACCGCAAACTTACGCTAACTAGTGTTTGTTGTAGTTTGAGTGAGTACCTGTACCCATGGGCCGTAATGTTGCCAAAATGTGCATGGACACATCTCATTAGGTTTGTTTTAAAGGAGGCCAACACCCTGGAATCACACACCAATTTACAATTGCCATTGCAGTGTTGCCCAAAAAGTGCACCTTCCACTAAGAGCAACATTACCATTGCGGTGTATGTACACAGGTCAGTATCAATGCATACCAATGACCAGCACCACCACTGTAACAATAAGTGGTGCAATGTCCATGCATGTGGGTATGAGTCCTGAGCATCAGTCTGCATCAGGACATAGGTTGCTTGACTGTGACACAAAGATCAGCTCTGATAACCCACATGTGATGCCTCTTACTAAACCTCACTACAATTGAACATGCTAACACAACTAAAAGATTTGCACATTATTTTTTAGAGGATGCTGCTTCAACATCACAACAGGTGGATGACACCAATCTGTTTGATGATATGGATGACAACCTGCACTCCGTTGACACTGACACACTGGAGGAGCTAATGACCACTATACGGTCACCTACACCACCTCCAGAGAGTGACAACGGTGTGGTAGCTGCTCCAGCGGAACCCCAACCACCACCACCACCAGAATCTGCCACTACAAACATGAGCACCGAGTGGGAGAACACACAGCATGAGTTCCAAAGAACCGCTGTATCTATACAGCGGGAACTCCTCAGTGAGGTACATGTTGCTGTGGAGAGTATGGGCGGCATCCTGCAAGCCATACTGCGAAGCATGAGTCCAGATTTGGCTAACATCGGTACTGACCAAGCCAGCTCCACCCAAACACCGGGACTAGCTCAATCTCTGGCAAACATCTCAAATATCATGAGTCAGAGGCATGTTCACATGCCACCACAAAGTGCCACCAGGGATGTAGCCCAGCACCTACAAAACATTGACAAGAGAATGAGAGACATGCAGCAACAGCAAGACCTCTACATGTCAACCATGACTGCCTTTCATGGTGAGTTGCTGACTGTGATCAAAAATCAGCAACTGATGCTGAATGCCCTAATGGCAAACTTAATCACACCTGAACATGTGTTCCCTCACACATCCTCTGCCACTGCTAGTGGTAGCAGTGGGACAACATACTCTACAGCTACCGAACCAAACAAGCCACGATCTGAAGACTCGGAGGATGACTCAGCCACACAGTTCCAGAGGAAGACTGGTCACTAAAATGACATTACGTCACAGGTGTCGTATGACAACCAACAAAAATTAACTTCAATGAGAACAATGCCGGACAGACAAGAGCATTATGAAGATTTGTACACCTGTGCCACACCACATCTTTTTTTCCTGAAACACTGAAGTCCAATACATTGTGACAATAACAATGTATCAATCACCAAGCTACTTTTCAATTAAAATATCTTTGTCCCAACACTCTCAAACATGTGAACGAGTGCTTCTTCACCACCTGTGTGTCAAGAACAATGTGCCCTTGTGTCAGGTTTGTACCATTCCACAATATCACTGGGTATAATGTTTGTTGTGAAATCCAGACACACGTGGAAGAGTGGCTAACTACTTGATCAATGTTTGTTAGTATGACAATGCAAAGGTGAAAATACATGCTGTCATATGTAGAAATAAGTGGCAGTTTCTCATGAATGAAGCCGCAGCGCATCACAACAAGCCCTTTGACTGTGCCACTCTGTGTAACGTTCAGAACACAGAAATGCCACACATATCCAAGGAAATGTGGCATTCCTGTGCTCTCCCCTGCGCTGGGGCAGAAACAGCTGCCATGCGCCTGTGCATGCACCCTAGCAGCATGCCTCCAGGATGCCTGCGTCATGGTGGGATTATTAGTTGTGCATGAAGGTGCACCTCCCCACACAAAAACAGTCACAACTGGCTTTTGGCCACATTAATGCATGTTGTAGACTGCAGCACACCTTCAAACTTTCTGAAACGTGGAGAAAGGAAAAGCTTGCTCATCAATGTGCCTCTCTCTGCCACCCCTCGTGTGGCATAGCATACTGACGCCTTGGCAGGATTAGGATTCCTTGTAAAGCTGGAAATCTGTCTACTTCCAGGCTTCTGAGGTGTGAACACCCACAGCAACCCACATGGAACGCACCATTCACAAATAAAGCTTTGTGAAAAGTGGCTGTAGTGACAAGGACAGCACTGGATGAGGGACGTACTTCGGCAATTGAATTGAAATTAGATTTATAAAGCGCAACTAATGCCCAGAGGCGTCTTGGCGCTATAAACAAACTGAGAACAAAAGGAACAATAGTGCAGGCGGTGATCAGGTAAATTCCTTCAGGTGGTCTGTGTGAAAAGCCACGTTTTCAGACCTTTCCTGAAGCTCATCAAGGAGGGTGCTGTTTTATAGGGTAATGGGTAATGTATTCCACAGCATTGCTGCTGATCTGAAAAGGCTCCTACCTCCCCATGTGGCCTTCTTGAAGGGGGTGGTTGCCATGTTCCTGGCCATTCCTGACCGTAAGGTTCTGTTGGGGACATACCATTTTGGTTTGTTCCTGAATTGTATTGGTCCTTGGTCATGTAGTGATTTAAAAGCCAGGCATAGGACTTTAAATTTGCATCTCTGCCTGACTGGAAGCCAGTGTAATTTTTTTATGGCTTCCTCGCTGATACATTTTTGGGGATTTTTAAGATGAGACGTGCTGCCGCGTTTTGTACTATCTGAAGCCTGTTAATCAGGCCTGAATTAATGGTAAGATAGAGACTATTGCAGTAATCTAAACGGGAGAGGACAGAAAGCCAGAGTCACTGTTTTTAGAAGTTCCTCTGGTATGTATTTCTTAATTTTGTTGATTAATCTTATAGCACAAAAGGAAATGGATGTGACTTTACTGACTTGGTCCTTGAATTTGAGTTCTTTGTCAATGATGATGCCCCGATCCTTAGTTTTAGTTGAGGGTACAGGCAGCGCATCAAGTACTGGTGGCCACCAGTCAGGTGTCCAGAGGGAGGGTTTATTACCAAAAATGATAACCTCCGTCTTAGACGCGTTCAACTTCAGACAGTTGCCATCCATCCAGTCACTCACATTCTTCATACAGGTCTTAAAGGCCTCGCCCGGGTGCTTTTCTCCATTTGTTAAAGACACCACAATCTGTGTGTCATCAGCATAGGAAGCTAGGGCGAATCCTGCTTCTTTTATTATCAAGGCTAACGGCGCTACATATAGATTAAAAAGTGTGGGGCTCAGGGCAGAGCCCTGAGGAACTCCACATGGTAGGGAGAACTGTTTAGAGGTTGCTGACCCCATTGCTACATTTAATTGCCGGTTGGTTAGGAATGATTTTAAGAGTTTAAGTGCGGTGCCTTTTATTCCTGCTTCCTGCAGACGGTCAGCCAAGATCTCATGGCTGACCGTATCAAAGGCCGCCGAGAGGTCAAGCAGCACCAGCGCGGCCGTTCCTCCTCCGTCTAGGATTACACGGATATCTTCTGTGGCTGTGATTAGGGCCGACTCAGTGCTATGATGCTTCCTGAAGCTGTGTTGTGTTTCATCTAATAGTGAATTAGATTCAATATGTTCAGTGATTTGTTTGTTCATTGATTTTTCAATGCATTTGGCAGCGAAAGGGAGTCTTGCGATAGGGCAATAGTTACCGGGTTCTGAGCTATCAAGATTTTCTTTTTTTAAGAGGGGGAGAATGGAGGTGCGTTTCCATTGAATGGGAAAGATTCAGCTGGCGAATACTGTGTTAATGATAAAGCCCAGATATACTGCCACTTGTGTGGGTATCAAGTGCATTATGTTGGGCGGGCAGGGGTCGTATGGAGAACCAGACTTAATTGATAAAATGAGGTCTATTAGTTGGTCGTCGGAAGGATTCCTGAATTCGAGAAGGCTGGTTATATCTTTCTTGAGGTTGGGTGTATGCTTGCTCTGGATGTTAATGCTTGCAAATTTATCGTAGATGTTAATCACCTTCTTTTGAAAGGAGTTCGCTAGTAGGTTGCAGAAGTCCTGGTTTGATTCCATACGACTGACCTTATTAGGTTTGACCAGCTTGTTGATAACCGAAAATAGGGTTTTATTGGTGTCACAAGCATTTTTTATGTGTTCGGTAAAGTAGTCTGTTTTGGCTTTTATGATGTCTTTTTATGTTTTGCAAGTTTAACTTTATATGCGATTTTCTCCTCTGCCATATAATTTCTTCTCCATCTTTGTTCCTGTCTACGACATTCCTGTCTGGATAGTCTCAAATTCTCGTTGTACCAGGGTTGGGACAGTTTCCTTTTATTGATATACTGGAGATGGGAGTTATTTTGTCCAACGCAGTATTAAGCCAGCGAGAGAGAATTTCAATGTTGTGATCTGCGACTGCATCCTGCTCCAATTGGCAAGGGGTAGCGGCAATCGCCTCGGCAAATACATCTGGCTGGATTTTATGCCAGGCTCTACTGGTGGTGTGTTGTACAGTTGGTCTGTACTGTGCTGATGTTATGGCCATCATTGACCAGTTGACCACCCAGTGATCTGACCAGGTTAATGGAAGGGATGGAGATATCACGAGATTCTCCCAGTTGGAGAATATGCCATCCAGCATATGGCCAGCTTTGTGTGTCGGACCTTTGCTGACTAGAGGCAGTCCAAATGAATCCATTAGGTCAATAAGTTTTAGTGAGTTTGGATCTTCTATGTTTTCTAAGTGGAAATTAAAATCTCCCAGCACCATAAAGTTTTCATTGGTGATTAGGGCTTCCATAACGGAGCAGATTTTATCTATGAAGCTATTCCTATCTCCAGGAGGGCGATACACCAGAATTCCTTTGAGGGCAAGTGAGTCAGGTGGTTCGATAGAGAAGGTCATAGCTTCGAAGTCTACTGTATGTAGTGGTTTGAATCTGGTCTTATAGTTATCTCGATATAAAATCGCCAGGCCCCCACCCCTTTTAAGTTGCCTGTCTGATCTAAAAATGGCATAACCAGGAGGTGTAGCTGCAACTATGTCGGGGCCGGAGCTATTGTAGGCAATGGTCCTATTGGATATCTGCGCTGTGTTCGACACGGTCTACCACCAGATCTTACTGCAAAGGTTGGAGGAGTCAGGCATAGCGGCCATTGCACTGGACTGGTTCGCCTCTTTCCTTCCTGAGAGGAACTCCCATGTAACGGAACCCCCTTTCAGCTCCATGGTTCACACTATTAAACAGGGTGTGCCACAGGGCTCAGCTCTGAGCCCAACACTTTTTAATCTATATGTCCAACCATTAGCAGCACTGTCCAGGAGTTGAGGTCTCACAGTAGTATCATATGCAGATGATACGCAGTTGGTAGTTGCACTCCCTGATAACTGGGTGCAGGACGCACATACGTTTTGGAGAGATCTTGCTGCTGTTGCTGGGTGGATGACTGCCAACTGACTCCAGCTCAATGCCAGCAAGTCTGAGGTCTTGCTGGTGGGTAAAGATCCTGAGCTGTGGAGTGAATGCTGGTGGCCTGCAACCCTTTGTTGTGCACCCGCACCCAAACAGGTGGTGAAAGACCTAGGTGTCTGGGTTGACTCGGCTCTCCTCCTCCAGGCCCAAACTAAGAAAGGTGCAGGAACGTGTTTTGGTATACTACGGGGGCTCACACCGCAGTTGGCTCTTTTTTCAATCCATCCATCAGTCAGGTTATTGTCCAGGCCTCCGTTTTGTCGAGACTGGAGTCTGGCTCTTGCTCCAGCTGGGGGCCAACAAGTCTGAGATTGTGAGACTGCAGAGGATCCAAAACGCAGCTGCCAGAACTCTTCTTGGTCTTCCTAGAACCTGCTCCACCACCAGCGCCATTCGTCGGCTTCACTGGCTGCCGGGGGCCAGAGGAGTGGAGTTCAAGTCTCTCTGCATTGCGTTTAAGGTCTTGAATTTCTCCTCTCCTGGCATATTGGCCAACCTGCTCTCACCATACACCACCACTCGCCAACTCCGCTCAATAGGTCATCACCTGGCGGTTGTCCCCCGGGTAAGGAGGGTCCGAGCTGGTGGGCGCTCCTTCCGCACACTAACAGCTAAACTCTTGAACTCATTTCCTACACACATTCGCACCATAGATAATTCCCTGGCCTTCCGTAAGGCTATCAAGATCCACCTCTTACCTTAAAATTTGGCCTCATTCTGTCACCTGCCTCCCGTTCTGTCTGCTATCAGTGCTGGGACAGCTGTGCGCAATATAAGACGTCTTAACAGAACAGAACAAAGTCAACGCAGGGTGGCTAGGTGAGTCTTTGTAAATACGGGGATGATGAAAGTGCTGCCAGTGTGTCACAAAAAGTCACGTACTGGCAGTGCAAGTGGATTTAGAATCTGCTCATCCAACATTGATGACGTTGTGTCAAAATCTATGACTGGTATGCCCTAAGAATTCAAACATACCAGCAAACAAGATGTGCGGAAGTTTTGACCAGGGTACCTCATACACCAGCCTTAAAACTCAACTATGCCTGTATACAGACATTGGGTTGTCCAGTCATATGAACTAGCCACTCGAAACCCAATGACTACTTGTCCATTAACATGGTATAGCTCTTCCAACCCCGAGAGCGATAATGTGTGGTGCGTACATTCTGTACATCTGTGTATGAGACGAGCCATATTTCACTTACATATAGCAACATCATACCCAGCTGAGACCGATTCATGATAGATACACATGCAGAAGTTGTCCAAAGACTCATGATTTGAATCCAAAACATATGTATGTGTCAGACCAAGAGTCGGTACCCCAAAACTTCGAAGCACAGATGTTGCATGAACATGTACATATAGTCAGACATGGAGCACCAACCTACTAGAATGTACTAATATGATGCACTCAAACAGGAATCTGTGTTCACAGTCCATGTGCCCACTTACTCACACATACAACATAGTAAATGCTGACCATCAAAGAATATAGTCCAAGCTCAGTAAATAACAAGATTTTTATATAAAAAAAAGAGAGAACTTAAATCTACATTAATATCACACACTCTGCCTAAAATACCTTTAAAGCTATTGTAACATATCAAAACCTATCTAAACAAACTATGCTTAACCTACCTAACTTAACTTGATAATCCTAAGCTAAACTACGTTCACGCAGGACCACTAAACATCATCCCCCACCCCCTTAACACATCAATGCACAATAGACATACACATGCTTATCCTATACATGAACTAAATAGTAATGTAGTAAAACACAAATATATATTTGTTTGGTATTTTTCTTTTTTTCATAAACATGTAAACACACATTAAATGACCCCCCACCCCTAAATGTTATTAAAATACCCTATGATAAAAAAGTATGAAGTAATAAAAAATGAACACCTAACTAACTAACCTAACTACGCTAACTATGTCTACCTATATTAACAATCATGAATGTACTTTTAAAGGAATCTTACATATAAAAATAAAACACAATATACATTCTACACTATGTACAAGCAGCCCTCTGATCCGGCTGATTAAATGGTCCAGGGCCTACTGCATCTTGTCCATTTTCTGGGTAAAATTGTCTATTTTTTGCTCCAGACAATCCATCCTCTTCATTAAGGTGTCCACATTGTTAGTTGCCATGCCCTGTCCACTTCACTGTCCAGACGTGGAGGGGGGGGGGGTCCGACAGCTCCTGGTGCTGGGGTTGGGGCCTCAGTGGCTACAGGATGCTGGCTTGTGGTCTTGCCATTCTTGGCTGGGGCGTTGGTGAGCCACGTATTGGCAGCCTTATGTTTTTCGTACTGCTGTGAGGTCCATCTGAAGCCCTTAGCTACCGACAATATATGTGCATATCGGGTCTTCCGTATGCGGAAAACCAGTTCCTCTTCCGCATTCATGTTATCTGTATGAAAAGAGGGACACATGTGTCAGTCAACCAGTACATTACGGACAGAAGTTAATAGGAAAGGCATGGTATCATGTGTGATGTAACCAACATTCGGGCCAATAATCCGGTCACTGTGGGGCCCACACAACCCAATACAATACCACTGATTTTGTTCATCACATACTGTGCAGTCAACTGAATGTCATGATTGCATGTAAATCATTTCCACACTTGATATACTAATAAATTAATGATGAGCCATAGGAATGACAACCAGTCAACAGACATCATGGCATTTGATCATTTCCTCCTAAACCTCACATAATCTGGCTCCCCATGTACAAGTCATGGAGTCCTGTGATCCTTTATCTGCACCAGCAGCTGAGTTCGGACTGTGTCACAGTGTGTCATGGATGTAGAACATCTTCTCTAGACATATATACCACTTGACCGTTCTTTTCACACTCCAACAGAGTAATGCACTGTAATAGCAATTTGCTTTTTGGGACACAGAGATGTGGTTGCTGTCTCAACACCAATGAACCTCTGAATTGATGACAGTACTGAAGTTGACTGGCATGCAGCATGCCACGTAGTACTAGCAGGGTGAACTGCACATCTGCTTATCTTGACAGCATACATGCACCTAGTTTCAAAATGTTGACTATAGTTTTTGAGTATATTGTTCAATCTACGACACACCAAACATACCTACTGTTCGATCACAGCTACTTAGTCCTCATGATAAAGGATCAAGGATGCATTACAGCATCAGGACATAAGTCTTACGTTGTCATGACTGTGAATGCTATTTTGGATTACAGGATGTGCCACACTTGTGTGATGACACAATTTAATATTGTTAGCTACCATATGCACCAAAGCACACCGAAGCAATGTCACTATCATCCCTAATTTGTCCTATGGTGCAAAAGGGACAATAAATCAGTACAGTTCCAAGGATGATGTTCAAAGGACTGATGCACAGCTGTTGAAGTGTCTGGACTTCAGAAATGCTTCTCTGCAGTCCAGACGTTATTCAGGAATGCAACAATGCTGTGCAGGGGGGGGGGGCGCTATAGGGTGCCAAGCAAGATGGCCGCACCTCAGTCAGGCTCCTGCTGCTCGGGGCAAGATCCAATGGCCATCCTCTTCTGATCCAGCCCCAAATACCTGAAAATGAACGGATGAGGTAGATCTAACCCTCTGCCACCTTCCACAGCGACTATTTTGCCGCAAATCGTCCGGAACCTCCAGAAACGGCTTCCGTCCCTGCCGCGCCGTGCTGCATCAAAATGGCGGCCGCAACGGACGCGGCCGCTTAAAAAGTAGTCTATCGCGGGGTGACTCGCCATCTCCCGCTGCACACTGAGCCCGAGGGACTGCGCTGCATCTATCGCCTCGCTGGCCTGATCGAGGAGCCTGCATCACTGGCTGTAGCATGCCGGGGCCCCGGTGCCGACTCTCTGCTCGGCTCCCACTGTAGCCTGAGGGATCCGGACTGCTACTGCCTGGAGGGACGCCTGTGACCGGAACTACCACTGCGACGCCTTCTTGCCCCAGGGATCCTGGACTGCGGACCTGCTGGTGGGGGGAGCGCGGTGAGCTTCGATGCTGCTCCCGCATCTGGGGGCGGGCGCTCTCTCCCGGATCTGGCGCGGCCTTGCCCTCACTTTGCCACTGGATTCAAGATAGCCTGGCTGATGAGGGTTATGAACCCGAAACCGGTCCCAGGATGCTTGTTTCTGGTCCAGGGAAGACATGGCTTGGCAGTTCGGGCTGGACTGTTCCCATGAGGCACAGGGTCAGACTGATTTGCATATGGCCATGTCTGAACTGGGATGGTGGAGTGAGCTAAAGAATGATGATGGATTAAACCCAGATCAGTTGACTGGGGGTGAGTGTTTGATTTGCTCAAACGCTCCGTCCATCATCCCCTTTGGTATCGCTTTGTTCGCCCTAAGTTGGCAGGGTATGCCCAGACGTGGGTCCCTTGCTCACTTTGCCACTGGATTCAAGATAGCCTGGCTGATGAGGGTTATGAACCCGAAACCGGTCCCAGGATGCTTGTTTTCGGTCCAGGGAAGACATGGCTTGGCAGTTCGGGCTGGACTGTTCCCATGAGGCACAGGGTCAGACTGATTTGCATATGGCCATGTCTGAACTGGGGTGTTGGAGTGAGCTAAAGAATGATGATGGATTAAACCCAGATCAGTTGACTGGGGGTGAGTGTTTGATTTGCTCAAACGCTCCGTCCATCATCCCCTTTGGTATCGCTTTGTTCGCCCTAAGTTGGCAGGGTATGCCCAGACGTTGGTCCCTTGCTCACTTTGCCACTGGATTCAAGATAGCCTGGCTGATGAGGGCTATGAACCCGAAACCGGTCCCAGGATGCTTGTTTCCGGTCCAGGGAAGACATGGCTTAGCAGTTCGGGCTGGACTGTTCCCATGAGGCACAGGGTCAGACTGATTTGCATATGGCCATGTCTGAACTGGGGTGGTGGAGTGAGCTAAAGAATGATGATGGATTAAACCCAGATCAGTTGACTGGGGGTGAGTGTTTGATTTGCTCAAACGCTCCGTCCATCATCCCCTTTGGTATCGCTTTGTTCGCCCTAAGTTGGCAGGGTATGCCCAGACGTGGGTCCCTTGCTCACTTTGCCACTGCATTCAAGATAGCCTGGCTGATGAGGGTTATGCACCCGAAACCGGTCCCAGGATGCTTGTTTCCGGTCCAGGGAAGACATGGCTTGGCAGTTCGGGCTGGACTGTTCCCATGAGGCACAGGGTCAGACTGATTTGCATATGGCCATGTCTGAACTTGGGTGGTGGAGTGAGCTAAAGAATGATGATGGATTAAACCCAGATCAGTTGACTGGGGGTGAGTGTTTGATTTGCTCAAACGCTCCGTCCATCATCCCCTTTGGTATCGCTTTGTTCGCCCTAAGTTGGCAGGGTATGCCCAGACATGGGTCCCTTGCTCACTTTGCCACTGGATTCAAGATAGCCTGGCTGATGAGGGTTATGAACCCGAAACCGGTCCCAGGATTCTTGTTTCCGGTCCAGGGAAGGCATGGCTTGGCAGTTCGGGCTGGACTGTTCCCATGAGGCACAGGGTCAGACTGATTTGCATATGGCCATGTCTGAACTGGGGTGGTGGAGTGAGCTAAAGAATGATGATGGATTAAACCCAGATCAGTTGACTGGGGGTGAGTGTTTGACTTGCTCAAACGCTCCGTCCATCATCCCCTTTGGCATTGCTTTGTTCGCCCTAAGTTGGCAGGGTATGCCCAGACGTGGGTCCCTTGCTCACTTTGCCACTGGATTCAAGATAGCCTGGCTGATGAGGGTTATGAACCCGAAACCGGTCCCAGGATGCTTGTTTCCGGTCCAGGGAAGACATGGCTTGGCAGTTCGGGCTGGACTGTTCCCATGAGGCACAGGGTCAGACTGATTTGCATATGGCCATGTCTGAACTGGGGTGGTGGAGTGAGCTAAAGAATGATGATGGATTAAACCCAGATCAGTTGACTGGGGGTGAGTGTTTGATTTGCTCAAACGCTCCGTCCATCATCCCCTTTGGTATCGCGGCCTTGCCCGGACCCTGCGAGGCCCGCGCCGCACGATTGAACATTCTGCATCCGGAGAGCTGCTCGCGCTGAGGGGGTGGCGCCCTGCCTCTGCGGACCTGGTGAGTCAGCCGCGATAACCTGCTGCCTCTGCCTGCTGCCCCGCGCCCTCCCAACGCTCCCCGCGGGAGTGGCGCGGGAGTGGCGCTGTCCGCTAAATTCCCCTCGTGCAGGCTGATCATATTAGACCGCGGCCGGCCTGCGAGCTCCCCCGCTGAGTATGCCGAATATCGGCCGGCTGACAACGCTGCCTGGAGCGTCTCTCCTACTATCTGCCTGACTCCTGCTGGAGATCTCGCTGACAACATAAGCTGCTGTGTGAAGGTCCTAATAGCCACTGCTTGTGGGCGCTTCTGAGTACCGAGGGACATTGGAGGCGCTACTCGCCCGCACCATCACACGCCACCAGGGTGGTGTCTGCGCTGCTGGATTGCTCCTCCACCCACCCGTGGCTCCACCGCCGTCACTCTGCGCTCTCCCCCCCGGCCTGCCCAACCGTACCCACCTGGAAATCAGAATAAGAGGGGTGGCGGTCGGACCCCTCAGACTTCGGAGGCCGCAGACCATCCCGGCCTACACATTGCTGTGCCGTTGGGCTCCGTTGGGACAGGGGGGGGCACTGTGCGCTGCAACCAACGCCCTTCCTTCTTGAGTAACTCACGGCTACCTCTCCAACCCGGCTGGGCGCTTTCTGCCCCCCGCGGAGCTAACACCCTGACATGGGTCGCACAGAAGCTAAACAACCCAAACTGAACTTCGACGCTAGGAAGTCCTTGCAGTCCCAGGTAGAAATGGAAGGCGAACAATCCACTGCCCCTGATCAACCCGCATCCACAGATGATCTGAAGGCCCTCCTTCTCACCATACAATCCAGCCTAACCTCCATTGAAACTAAAATGGACACCATGAATGCGCGCATTTACACCCTAGCGCATAAAAGCGACCAACATGAAGAGAGGCTCAAGGAAACTGAACAACGCATTTCTGACCTAGATGATGCCTCTGCCACCACCATCACTAAAACGCTGGATATGGAGAAAGTTTTGAAGCTCATAGCCACAAAGAATGAGGACCTGGAATCGCGCTCCAGGCGCAACAATTTACGAATCCTAGGGGTACCAGAATCCACCGCCACTGGCAGAATGGAGGACTATGTGGAACGTATGCTTGTGGCTGCTTTTGGCAGAGAGGCGTTCTCCCCGGTGTTTATCGTAGAGAGGGCACATCGCTCGCTGGCCCCCCGCCCAGTGCCTGGAGCCCCTCCTCGCCCCATTATCGCGAGGATCCTTAACTACCGGGACCAGGACGCTGCCCTTCGTCTCGCCAGGGAACACAAAAAGGTACTCTTTGATGGCACAGAAGTCTCCATATACCCGGACTTCACACTGGCTGTTCAAGAGGGTCACAGAAAATTCCTCCCAGTAAAGAAAAAACTCCAACAAATGAATATTGAATATGCCATGCTCTTCCCTGCGCGCCTCAAGATCACTCATCAGGGGAAACAGCACTTCTTTACAAACCCTCAACACGTCTATGACTTCTTAAAAACTCTACCAAAGATGGCGACGGACCGATCCTCCCCCTCCAGGCGCTCCCCAGACGTTGGCGACACGTCGGACGTGGAATGATAACTTTACCCTGATCCATGGCACTTATATCCATCCCCATGAGACACACTGCAAGATGGCGAGCCCCTCCCCCTGTTTTCTTCATGCTAGCTGAAGGCCCGCACACCCCGAGATGAGCTGCGACACATATTCTGCTGCCCGCGGCTACACTCGCTATGGACTGGAGAAGATCACCACTCATACCCCCCGAGCACCCTTGCTGATGCAAGGGGTTAATGGCCGCCCTCTCTCTACTACCCACTCAGGTGAACCCTAAACTGACTTGGTTTGAAATGGTTACTATGTTGGTTCCACTCTCCCCTGTTGGGAGTGTGGCACAAGAGGACTTTGGGGAGGGGGGGCATATCACGGCAGGGTTGGGCTGCTGATGAGGGAGGGGGGAGGACATTGGGACTGTTTTACACCACTTTACGTCGCACTAATTTGCACATGTATGCCTTTGCTGATTAATCGGTATAGACTACACACGCTCTCCACCATTATTAACATGCACAACAGCTATGGAGACCCGACCTAGTCCCCCCAAATATAATTTCCTGACATGGAATGTGCGCGGCCTGGGTGACCCCCGCAAACGTAGACATATCGTGTCTTACCTGTACCGCCACAACATTCACTGCGCCATGCTCCAGGAAACGCATCTTGCCTCCACCACACCCACCACATTCGCGTCCCGCTGAGCGACCTGCAGATGCTTCTCATCATACTCCTCCTATGCCCGGGGCACGGTTGTCCTAGTGAAACGCACGCTTCCCTACACCCCCATCGGATCTTACGGAGACCCACAAGGTCGATACAGTATCCTGTGGGGATGACTGTCCGCCCAATCTATAACGCTGGTCTCTTGCTGTGGGCCTAACATTGACGATCCGGAATTCTTCCGGGTCCTTTGGGGCAAAATACTTGACATTGGTTCCATACACTTGGTATGGGGGGGAGACTTTAATGTCACCTTAAATCCGACAGTAGACAGATCACACCCACAACCCCATCACTATCCTAACGCGCACTACACCCTCAACAGCATTATAGGGGATCATGATCTAATCGACGCCTGGCGTACCCCTCACCCGCAAACTCGAGAGGGCTCCTGCTTCTCCACAGCTCACTCCTCCTGGTCGCGTATAGATGGGTGGATGCTCCCTAAAGGATTAGCACCCTGGCTGTCACACGCTTCCCACCTCTCGCGCACATACTCCGACCACTCGCCTGTCCTCCTCACCCTCATGCCGCCTCATGAGGATGCACCTTACATCTCCTGGCGCCTTGCCCCACAGGCCCTCTTGGATCCTGTTTTTAAGATGGAACTGGAGCAAGAAATATCAGATTTTTTCCCCCGAAATGACAACTCTGTCCCACAATATTCCACGGTGTGGGAGGCCTTTAAGGTCACCATACGCGGTATCTGCATCGCCAAAAGCGGAGGTGTCCTGAAGGATATCCGCGCCACGCTTCGGAAATTAGAATCTGAGCTTAAGCAAACAGAGTTGCTGATACAAGGTACACCCACATCTGAACTGAAGGCACACTTGCGAGACCTGCTTACGGACTACCAGGAGATGGCTGAACGTGAATGTAAATTTAGGGGAAAGTACCACCAAGCGCGCCGCTATGGGGAGGGGGAGAGGCCGGGCAAAGCGTTTGCCTCCGTGATTCGCCCCCCTAGTTTCTCCAATACCGTTCTAGAAATCATGGATGAAGACGGCCAAGTACATAGACACACCCCAGACATAGTAGACGTCTTCAAACGCTTTTACAAAACCCTGTACAGGTCGCACAGAACGCAGTCGGTGGACGTCCTCCTCTTCTTCGAGGATACTGCCATTGCCTGGCTAGGAGACAACCAAAGAGAATTCCTTCTTGCGTATCATGAGGACGAGGAGATCATATCCGCTATAATGCAACTACAATCTGGCAAGGCCCCAAGGCCTGATGGCCTCCCGGCCGAATTATACAAAACCTACCGTCACCTACTTATCCCTGTACTGCGGCATGTCTTCGAGGAAGCCCGCGAGACTGGCATCCTACCCCAAACAATGCGGGAAGCGCTCATTATCTCCCTACCGAAACTGGGTAAGCCAACATCGCAGTGCGACTCGTACAGGCCCCATCCCTCATAAACGTTGACGCAAAGATCCTAGCTAAGCTGATCGCGAATCGCATCAGTCCCCTCATGCCCGTATTGGTCCTCCCCGACCAGTCGGGGTTTGTACCGAGCAGGGGCACATCTCACAACCTGCGTACCTTGTTTGCGGTCCTCCATGATATTGACCCTGACACGAATGCAGCAGCCATCTTCCTTGACGCCACTAAGGCGTTTGACTCCCTGGAATGGGACTATCTTGCCTTTGTCCTACACCGTATGGGATTCCCCCCCCCTTTCTTGGCCTGGATAAATTTGTTATACACTGGCCTGCGAGCCACCGTGATGGTCAATGATGCTCGATCCTCCCCCTTCACGATAGCCAGAGGCACCCGACAGGGGTGCCCCCTCTCGCCCCTTCTCTTTGCCCTGGCTATTGAACCTCTAGCTGCTAAGGTCCGACAGCACTTCCGGGATCATGCCCTCATTTATCCAGAGAGACAAATACTAATCTCTTTATATGCGGATGACCTCACCCTTTATCTACGGAACCCGGGCGAAAGTCTTAACACCATTCTCAGATTACTTATTCTATTTGGAAGTCTCTCTGGGGTCAATATCAATTGGGGGAAGTCTCAGATATATCCCCTCACCGACGCCACTCCGCTCTTTGCGCCTGACTATCCCCTTACGTGGTGCGACGATACACTTACCTACCTTGGTATAGTCATCTCTCGCAATCGTGAGGAGCTGATGAGGGCCAACTATGGTCGCGCACTTGACCTAATAACTGAGAAAATTACCAGATGGATCGCACTACCCCTCTCTCTGGCTGGGAGAGCCGCCCTTATAAAAATGGTGGTCCTTCTCAAGCTGCTCTACTTATTCACTAATATCCCCTATGACCCCAGCAGATACTTTTTCAAAACTGTTAAAACTCAACTCATATGCCTCATTTGGGGTGGGAAGCAAGCCAGGCTGCGCTGGGACACTCTCACACGGCCCTTCGACACCGGTGGCTTTGAAGTACCGGATCTGGAGTTATACTTCACATGTGCTCAAGCTCACTTTGCGTCATATTGGATAGACCCCCCCCTTACATGCCCCATCTTGCGATAGAAGACGGGTACATGACTCCGACCCCCTGCACTGCCTATCTGAGCACCCCTGCAGTCCTGCGGTGCTAAGCCTCCACCACTGTACAATGCAATACCAGCGCCTGGCACGATCTAGCTAAATTGCTGCAATGCACCCTGCTATACTCCCCCCTCCTTCCTATTCTCGGGAGACATGATCTCCCGGTCACACAAGAGGGAGGCTGTCGTCGGCTCCTTCGTAAACTGTCCGTCCAGACCTGGGGGCAACTCTACATTGGAGGCCAGTTCTGCACCAGCGAAGACTTCTTCGGCTCCACCTCTCCTACCCCATTAGAGCAGTTTTACTATGTCAGACTACGTCAAGATGTGAAGGCCCTCACTCCCTGCTTTCCACAGGAGGCCCCCATCATGTCTCCCCTACATGCCCTTCTCCAACAAACTGCTCCCACGCACGTTGTGTCACTACTATATCGCACCAAACAGAGAGACAGGACATACGGCCCCCCCTTAGCCAGGGGAAGATGGGAGGAGGAACTGGGCTCCCCCCTCACTGACGACCAATGGTCCTTCTGCTGCAGACAAACTGGTGGTATTTCTGCCAGCAGCAGATTGCGTATCATCCACTACAAATATATCCACCGTCTTTACTACACGCCTGCGCGCTTACACCGCCTACGCCTCCGAGATAGTGACCGATGTGATCGCTGCGGGGGTGAGGGTGCAGACTTTAGGCACGTTGCCTGGGACTGCCCGCCCATACGCAATTTCTGGACGAAGGTGCTGGATGCGCTGGACCAAATGACAAGACTACATATTCCTGGCGACCCCCTAACCACGCTTTTAGGATACACTGAGACATTGGCCGTCAAAGTACGGAGATACGTTTCCCTTGCACTCCTCCTCGCCAAAAGACAGATTGCTTGTAGATGGGGAAGAGGGAGGGCACCCAAATTCAAAGATTGGCTACAAGATCTTATCTACTGTCAAGAGCAATTACACATCTATGCAGAACTCCTACCCCCCTCCTCCCGCCCACGTGATATATGGGCCCCCCTCCAAACATATTTACTGGAACACACCACCGCCACAGACCTAGATACTGACCCCGGCATCAATGAGGATGGATCACACACCAGGGAGATGAACTGATGCATAAGAGACCCCACCCAGGCCAGAATGCACAGCCCAAGGGGGGAGACAGGCTACCAGGTGACATCATTCCATAACTCAATGGTCAGAATACGTCAACACACATGGGCATCTTCCACCTGCAAATGCGTACAAGTGGTACTGTTGTTTTCTTGTTTGTTGTTCTGAGGCACAATGCTCATGACCTTATGCTGATACTAATTCAACTTGTTCCAACCGACGCGGCCGGCCCGAAGTGGTTGTAGGCGGCTTGCTGTGTATCCCTTCCCCGTCTACAATGCTTTGAAATACGTTGCCTTGCGATGCCAGCCCGCCAAGGGATGTAGGCACCATGCTGTGGTTAATGCTTCTTACCTCTAATAAAGGTTTTTGAAAAAAAAAAAATAATAATAATAAAAAAAAAAAACAATGCTGCGCAGGGTCAACATGGTACAAGCGCATTTGAATGATTGTTCTCTACATATCCAATCATCTGTGGGAATTCTTTTGGAACTCAAGAACAGACAGCAAATTTGACCGTGGCTCTGTGATACTTCAATATATCAAATCAAGGCTGTTAGCCATATAATCAACTTAGAGGGAGATTCCTGTCTCACAAACGACTTGCTCGGTATATTCCAAAAAACTGCCGGCATACTCTTGAGAGAAGCCTTGATAAAGTCCAGGAGGACGAAACGCACGTTGGCTGCCATTTCTTGTATTTCATGGTATTAAAGTGAATGACTGGACACTTCAACAGCTGTGGAACACATATTTGAACATCATCCTTGAAACTGTGGGGATTGTTCCTACCTTTTTCAACATATGACAAATTAAGGATAATAGTGACATTGCTTTGGTGTGCTTCGGTGCATATGGTAGATAGTGTCATCTAGACTACGTTGTAGGACTAGTGGATTTATAACCAAGGTGGGTGTGTATCCTAGCAACATGGGAGCACCTGATAAATGTGATGAGCTACAAATTGGATGCTAACTACATGACTCACTGACATATTGATGTGCTGATCGCAAGGCATATCTACAGGTCATTCGTATATATTTCAATTTGATGTTGTTCTTGACACAGCACATGGATTACCCCATCCAAATACATGAGGGAGACTGCCATTCCTATGGCTCATTTGCATACAAGTGAGTATGGTCAGTTGAAAGTGCATCATTGTTCATGTATTCCTATTATGATACATTGGACATTTGGGGGGGGATGACATAAATCAGTCACAAAACTATACGTGTTCACAATTAAAAAGATCAATTACGTGAAGAGACATATGACAATCATGGACACTGAGCATGGCCAGTTTGTGCTTGGTTGTTCTCTGTGTTATCACATTGAATCAATGTGGAAAAGCATTGCAACCCATGTACTTTCCCAGACCAGCTGACTCTGACCTTGCACCCACACAGCAACTCTGGAACAACGCCCTGTCCAACGATTGGGCACAACACCACTACCCACATGTAGGTAGCACTGTGTTCAGCATGCCCTCCTCTCCATATGTCAGCCATCTGATGCTGTCGTCTCCACTTGGCTTCTGCTACTCCAGTCTAAATGGCAATGGGCACTCCATTTTGCATTGTGGATAGAGGGAAGGCCTGTCTGACACTGTCGTGGCTTTTGATGTGTCCACGCATGTCTTCACGAAGTACAACATTCACAATGTGTTTCATCGTGGGCTTTGGACTTTGAGAGCGTCTGCAAAGTTCAGACTGCAGCGGGATGTAGTGATCATACTATAGTTGCCCACATACAGAGTCTAGCTTCCATCCTCGCACATCACCAACATCACAATCAATGATTCTAGATACTCACTGGTAGCATTGGGGTCTTCAAAGGTGTCGACCTCCCCCTGTGTATATGGTCGTGGTCCACCTAAGGAACATGAACAGATGTACAATTATGTATGAAATCCCCACATATGTACATTCTATGGAAAAAAGTTTAGTTAGCGTGACACATGCATGTAATTACCAGACCATGTCACTCCCTTTACATTAAGTACAGCAATGTTTTGTCACCCACACCTGAATACTGTAAATGCTGGATCAATTCCACATCACTGTTTACTGAGTGTGAAACAAACATGTGTGGCATCCCTGTGAGTTTGCACGTGCATCGACACATTTATCAGACATGCCCTTACGCAGACACAATTGCCAAATGCTGTAAGGATGGCTGGTTCAAAGATTTGTCTGCGCATGCACATGTGTAAACAGTTCTTTTGATGTGCGAACTCAATCAATCAATCAATCAATCATGTCACTTATAAAGCGCACTACGTACCCGCGAGGGTCTCAAGGCGCTGGGGGAAGAGGGGGGTGGTGCTGCTACTGATCGAAGAGCCAGGTCTTGAGGAGTCTTCTGAAGGCCTGTAGGTCTTGGGTCTGTCGGAGGTTGGTGGGGAGGGTGTTCCAGGTCTTGGCGGCGAGGTGGGAGAAGGATCTGCCGCCGGCGGTCGTTTTCCGGATGCGGGGGACTGTGGCGAGGGCGAGGCTGGTCGAGCGGAGCTGGCGGGTGGGGGTGTAGAAGCTGAGTCGTCTGTTGAGGTAGGCTGGTCCGGAGTTGTGGAGTGCTTTGTGTGCTTGGGAGAGGAGCTTGAAGGTTATCCTCTTGTTGACAGGGAGCCAGTGCAGGTCTCTCAGGTGGGGTGTGATGTGGCTGCGTCGGGGGATGTCGAGGATAAGACGTGCAGAGGCGTTCTGGATGCGTTGCAGCCGTCTCAGGAGCTTAGCCGTCGTTCCTGCGTGAGGGCGTTTCCGTAGTCCAGCCTGCTGGTGACGAGGGCCTGGGTGACTGTTTTTCTTGTTTCGGTGGGGATCCACTTGAAGATCCTGCGGAGCATTCAGAGGATGTTGAAGCAGGATGAGGAAACGGCGTTGACCTGCTTAGTCATGGAGAGGGTGGGGTCGAGGATGACCCCTAGGTTGCGTACGTGGTCGGTGGGTGGCGGGGCTGTTCCCAGTGATGTTGGCCACCAGGAGTCGTCCCAGGCTGAAGGGTTGGAACCAAGGATGAGGACCTCCGTCTTGTCCGAGTTCAGCTTCAGGTGGCTGGTCCTCATCCATTCGGCGATGGCCTTCATTCCTTCGTGGAGGTGGGCTTTGGCGGTGTGAGGGTCTTTGGTGAGGGAGAGGATCAGCTGGGTGTCGTCGGCGTAGGAGATGATGTTGAGGTTGTGCTGTCGGGCGACGTGGGCGAGGGGTGCCATGTAGATGTTGAACAGCGTTGGGCTGAGGGAGGAGCCTTGGGGTACGCCGCAGATGATCTTGGTGGCCTTGGATCGGACTCACAATACTTCTTCGACTCCCTACATGCTTGCAGCATGGAAAACTCTATCTTGTTGCCTGATTGCACACTGATTTGGCCTTGCTTGTGACTTTTGCATTGTTGCTTGCACATGTCTTGTGGTTATTTTGGCTGCCTGCTTCACCCTCCGTCCCTGATGCAGATTCACCCGAAGTGCCTCCACCATGACGAAACCAGAGTTCCAGGTGCACATCCGTAAACCATTCACAATATTATGGGGTTTGATGCTTGTCCACACAGCAGACATGCACAGTATTAGCTCAACAGCCAAACCCCTCTGCAGCCATGAAATATCACAAACACAATCATCACCAC
Organism: Calotriton arnoldi; assembly: GCA_963921515.1. Lineage (NCBI taxonomy): Eukaryota > Metazoa > Chordata > Amphibia > Caudata > Salamandridae > Calotriton > Calotriton arnoldi. The sequence goes on along the minus strand of CAWUFW010015293.1, from coordinate 284,236 downwards.
AGGTCATGCTTCTCCACACTCCATCAGCTATGACTCAGAAAAATTTCAATGGACTGTACCAGTAGAAAATCTCAACAATACTACCTGTACACAACGAGCAACAACCATGGACAGTAATCCAGACTACACTGCCTCATTGGACTTAATCATGGCAAAAATAAAGTCGGGCTCCCCTACTGATCCTGCCCCTCCTTTGCCCCTGATTTTAGCTGCCGAGACCATTCGTCCTGTAATCTTTGATCTGGTCAACTCCTCCATCTCTTCCTGAACGGTTCCCCCCGCATGGAAGTGCGCACTGGTAAAGGCCCTTTTAAAGAAACCCAACCTCGACCAGTCCAACTTAGCCAACTTTCGTCCCATTTCGCTCCTTCCCTTGACGAGTAAGATTCTGGAAAAACATATAAATTCTACCTTAGTAGATTTTCTAGAATCCAACGATCTCCTTCATCATTCCCAAATTGGCTTTCGCCCTCAACTAGGGACCGAAACTGCCCTTTTAGCAGTAACTGAGGAGGCGAGGCGGATACTGGATAAGGGAGGCAAGGCAGCGATTATCCTACTTGACCTCAGTGCCGCTTTCGACACTGTTAACCATAGCACTTTGATCCACCGGCTAAAGAGTGTGGGAGTGACCGGGATGGCTATAACATGGCTACAATCCTTTCTTAGTGATCGGTTCTTTCAGGTCTTTGAGGGTGATGTTGTCTCCAACCGGCTGTCTCTCAGCTGTGGGGTTCCCCAGGGCTCCTCCCTGAGCCCCACGCAGTTTAATATCTATATGAGACCCTTGGCAGAGATTGTCCAACCATTTGGCATTAAAATCATCACATATGCAGATGACACGCAGCTCGTGGTCGCATTGAACCACCCCGAGAGATCATCTAGCACCCTAGGCCCGTGCCTAGAGGAAGTTGCCAGGTGGATGGAACTCTCTTGCCTTAAGCTGAACGGGGACAAGACCGAGCTTATGCTCCTGGGCAACTCACCCTCATTCGATCCTGTTTTGCTCTGGCCTAACTGCCTCGGTCCTGCACCAGATCCGAAGACGCAGATTAAGAGCCTTGTTGTGTGGCTTGATCACTCGCTCAGCTTTAATCACCAGGCCGTCAAAATCTCAGCCACATGCTATGGCCTCCTGAGGATGCTCCGTAAGATCCTTCCCCTTCTCCCTTTTCCGGCGAGAAGGATCATGGTCCAGGCCCTCATCCTCTCTCGCCTGGACTATGGGAATTCCCTCTACCTGGGAGTCCCCCAATCCACCATCCATAAGCTCCAGATCATTCAGAACTGTGCTGCTCGCATGCTTCTTCAGATCCCCCGTCGACAATCTGCGAAACCTGCACTAAGAAGCCTCCATGGCTACCAATCAAGGCAAGGATCCAGTTTAAGGCCATGTGCCTGAGTCACAGGGCCTTCTGGAAGAAGGGCCCAGTGTCAATCCAATCCATGATCACTCCCTATCAATCTCCAAGAGATCTCCGCTCTATGTCTTCCTTCCTAGTCACCACACATAGAATAAGGAAGGCTAGATGGGGCGGGTGCTCCTTCACCCATACTGCTGCTAACTCATGGAACTCCCTCCCACTCTACCTGCGGAAGGAGCGCAACCTGCTCTCTTTTCGAAAGCTTCTAAAAACCATTCTCTTCAATGAATGCAACTAATCCGCTCCTCCCCTGTCATTCTGCGTCAGACCACAGAGCTGGGAGGCCTTAGGGTAGCCATTGCGCTATATAAATTCTATCTCACTCACTCTCACTGCCCCCAGGCCTTCACCACCAACTGCACACACACTACGTACACGCCAAACTGCACCAACTCAGGATCCCTGAAATGCATCCTCCTCAAAGTGTCCAGCCTTTGAAGACTAGCCATGGAGATCTGTATCATCCTCGACAACCTTGCACCAGATGTAGCGTTACTCACAGGAAGCATGGAAAACGCTACCTTTGCCAACAGCATTGCCAAATGCATCACCAATTAATATTCACATTTTAGGAATGGCCTGCAACAACCGTCCGGTATGAGGCCATGCCATTGCACTTAATAGCTACCACAAAATCACAAACTCAAGCTCAAGCAACAGCACACTCAACACCAAACACCTACGCTTCCAGATCCAGGCCAGCACAAGGACAACCCTCCGAGGGAGCCTTGTCTACAGACCTTCCAGTCCTTGAACTGTGTACACCACCTACATCACAAACATTAGTGCACAACATGCTGTCGCATACATGTACTACATACTTGTAACATACCTCAACTCACATCATGACAACCTCAGTGCCAACAGATTTGCCAACTGCAAGGACGAGCTTGAAAACTTCTGACAGTAACAACTTGTCACAACCCACAACCACAAGCCAGGTCAGAACATCAACACATCCACTACACCCAGACCACGTACCCCCATGGACTGACCAGCCCGACGTACACCTCCATGTTAACTAAACATCTGCATTCGAAAAAACCAAATTGCACACCACAAAGGAAATGACAGAAGATTGACATGGAACAACTATAATGAGCCACAAACCAAAATGCCACCAACACCTTGCACAACACAAGCTTGGTTCCAAATGGACCCCACAGATGATTGTCAAAATGTGTAGATGAACTTGCACCAGTCTTTGACACCAACACACAGCAGCACAGGAAGGCAACATGGTTCCCGGACAGACCACATCAATTGTGAGGCACATGCAGACACCTTGTGGCGAAGATGAATAACAGCAAATCCCCTGCAGAAGGATCCAAATGCAAGAACACCATATCAACAATCCACCCACACATCATACTTACAAATAAGCAACTGAATCCCACACTCAATCCTCACAAACTCCAGAAATGCAAAGCTAAAATTCTGCTTCCTCAGTTATATTTGCAGAACTTGCATTGGTATTACTGACATCTCCCCCTCCCAGGACCACTACAACAAGCTCTGCTCATACTTCCACACGGATGTCATGTCCCTCTAGGATAAGTTCCAATCCGGGACACAGGTCTATGAAATCACACAATCTTCATGCAACCCCAGCTACCCCTCCATCTCATCCCGGACAACAATCAGCACCCAAGACAACGCATCTACCATGAGAGGCATCCACTCATGATCACAAATGGAGCCCTGTCTCAAACCTCTTCCACTAAGCTGCTGCAGCCATCACTCCAGCATTAAAAGTTTACAATAAACACCGGCGTAAAATAGTGGCATTTTCCACGTCAAGTGGAAGTGCGCATAATTCTGACCCACATTCAATGAGCTGACAAGAATCATCCTGTGCAGACTACACCCTGCACATCTTCATTGGAAATGTATAGACCTGACTCTTCAACTGCACGTGCATTCAGACCCTCACATGTGAGTAGTCCACTTATGATTTAAATGCTTGGTTGGTTTGTCGATTGATGCCTCATGCTTACATACACATCCAGAGTTATGTATATCATGAGATTTACACAGGATATGGACTGAAATCCAAGAGTGTGCAGCAGTGAGGCACCACAAGCCCTTTGTCTGCACCACACTGTGTAAGTTCCCGAGTTCTTGGATACAACATGGACATTTTCCTGAATCCCTGTGCCACCAGTACTTCTCTTTATTATATGTACTGGTGGTGCCGGGTCGTGCTCAATATTTCCAATGACCTGAAAATCCAACCTGCGTGACTTTCCATGCCCTTGTGATTATGCCACCTTTACACGCAGTAGTTTGCGAGGAAGGGATGTTCCTTGTTGGTTGCTGTGGATGTTCACACACAACACACATATCCACTGATGCATTGCCAGACTTACAATAAAGCGCTAATCTGTAAAGGCATCATGATGCGACGCCACCCTAGGGGTGGCGTAGCGTGGTGCAACAATGAGAAATATTTTTATTTTTCCTTTTCCATCGCTCAATGCATGCAGCATTTGACTGCACACATTGGAGGAGGAATTCAGTTCAATTGTAAAATTAGGGTGCAGGAAGGTGCCCCTTCCTGCACAAACACAATCTCCCCACGACGCAGGCAGCCTTGAACCTGGCAGCAGGTTGTGTGCCAGCGCAGGGGTTAGCACAGAGATGCGACATAATGTGGGAATTATGTTGGATGCCTGCACTTCGAAGATAATGCTGCTTTGCGCAGTTAAATGCTTTGCAGCACCGCGTTGCGTTAGTTTCTTGATGATCAGCCACATAGTTTTAAGCATCCCATAAATATTTCCACCTTTGGCACTGGTGCTTGTGAGTGTGAAGATATACCATTTCTATGTCAACATCATATATATTGGTCACAACATATGTGTCTGTGACCACACAACAATCCATTTTTTCCTTGAGGTCATATTTATTTTCTCCAAGACCATTGCAACACCAATCAATATATCCGAATTTTTGGACAAAGCGAGATATGGCATAGCTGTGCACCTCTGACAAAAACAATAAAAGTACCAATATACATTTACTTACCAGTTGGCCCACCAACCTCCAGGCCAAGATGGTCAAGCAAGTCAGCCTCCCGGTTGATGATGTCCTGCCAGCGATGCTTAATTTGGTGGGGTGTGCGATGGACGTCAAGGAACCTGCCAAGGCATTGCTGGACCTGGCACCACCTCCGCTTGCGCTCTGCTGCATTGTAGCCCTGGCTCACACGGCCCCCCATGCTGATCATACGTGGCAGGTAATGAAAGGTCAGCCATATGAGGCCACCAAACTCCCTATTGGTCAGGTTCTTGGACCTGCCAGACATATTCAGGTCTGTGTATTTTTTTAAAAGAAAACTTATAAAAAGTAATGAAGGAAACTTATAGGAAGAAAAAGTGAAGAAAAAGGAATTACCCCACCCGTATATTAACACTACAACTAACTACCCCTATAAACACACACACCCTAAATACAACTATAAATGGCACACACAAGACTGACAAATGACAAAAGACAGAACAATAAACTTCAAAATACACAGAGGACTGACAAAACACACTGCAACAGACAACTCTCAAGCTCCACAAACTCCAACAGCCTCCTCCACCAAGCACACACCTAGAGATAATAAGAAAGTGAAAGTAAATGTGCACTTCCTGGTTTGGGACATTCTAGAATCATTGCATCATTTCCTGCTTAAATGCGACACGTTTTGACGTTTTGCGTCACTTTTCAGACGATGCGACGTTTATGTGACTCAATTGCAGTTCATTTCACATATGTATGCGTGATGTTTCTCTGTTTTGCGTGTTGCATCAGGCGTTAACATGCATTTGTCATTACAAAGCGTAACAGTTTCCACTTAGCGTCGCGCTTTGTTCAGATGCTACCCGTTTTTGTTAGTTTGCGACACTTTACGGGTAGATGCAACACTTTTCAGGGGGCGTAGTGAGTGGAGGCAGATTTGTAGATGCTTAACGCTTGGGTCTGTGCAACACTTTACGGTTGGATGCAACACTTTTCTGTGGTCTGAGTGACTCAACCCAGATTTGTTACTGTCTAGATGTATATATGTGGGGGCAGATCTACAAGGAAGTTCCGCAGCGTGGCACCGCAGGCCTTTTGGCTGCGCCACGCTGCGCCACTTCTGAAAGCACAGAGATGCAACATATTTACAAGAATATGTCGCATCTCTGTGCTTCCCCCTGCGCTGGCGCACAAACTGCAGCCATGCGCTGGCGCAGGCCCCCTTGCACCATGGTGCATGGATGCCTGCGTCGTGGGGAGATTGTCTGTGTGCAGGAAGGAGCACCTTCCTGCACAAATACAATCAATACAGGCATTTTCCTCTTTCAATGCGTGCTGTAGAATGCAGCACGCATTGAAAGAGGGAAAAGACGAGGAGAAATTGAAACATTTCTCCTCGTTGCACCTCGCTACGCCACTTCTAGGGTGGTTTAGTATCCAGACGCATCTCCAGATTTACGATTTATCGTCAATCTGGAAATGTGTCTTGTTCCATGGGTGTTGCGTGGGAACACCCACAGCAACAGCCATGGAACGCCTCATCAACGCAAAGTGCTGCGTGTGAAGGGGCTGTATTTTCAAGGAGAGGAAAAGTCACGCCGGGTGGCTTTTCCTCTCCTTGTAAATATGGATGAGCCCCCTGCGCCACCAGTACGTCACAAAAAGTGACGTACTGGTGGCACAGGGGGCTTGTTATTCTGCCCAGAGTTGTTGTGCAAAGGATGTGTAACATATAGTACATGTGTGTAATCCTTCTCAACATGTTGCCTGATTGAATGTTGAGTTGTGTTGTTTTCTGTCACCAACATTTCCATACGTAATGGTATATGTGTACATAATCATATGGAATTAAGATTGGTTTGTTAGTAGTACTTTTAAGTTGCACTTGCACAGCAGGTGCCTAACATTACATCACGCATCGTTGGCACTACCTGCAGTACATTGGTTACCATGTCACAGCGCGCAACCATGTGGCTTTTTTTCAGGCCCATGGCGGGACTGGTGCACCACTTTTCACATGTCCAAACGTGACACATCAGCGGCACAAGGTGCTTTGGTTTTGCAACTGTGTTTTAATGAGTGATGTGTGGTGCCACTTTCGGCAGCTATGCATGTCAGGCACACCACACAGACATCCTTAGATCATGGTGCAAGTGTGCATGAACCACTGCATGTCAGCTGTTTGTGCAAAAGTGCAGGGTAGTACACAACAATGCAACATGTCATTGGGATAATGTTGCATTCATGTGCTCCACCAGTGCCACAGCTTGTCACAGCCAAGGTGCTTGCACTGACATGCTGCGGCAGTTTCAGGTTGATCTGCACATATATATTTCTATCATATGACCTGTTAAGTAAATGGACACAAAGTTGATGCTCCTACTTAAATTTTTTAACGAGAATTTAGTGCGTATTGTTACAAACTTAAATTTGCTACATCAAGAGTAGAATTGTGTGACAATGTGTGTGCGACATCTTATCCCTGCTGCAGTGTGGCGTATGTCTTGTCCTTCTGCTTCACCTTCATCACCATCATCCATTTGTTCAGGGGGCTGTTCCTCTTCATCCCAGGGCACATTTGTTTTTACACATATGTTGTGGAGTATTGCACATGTCATTATCATCTTGTACACAGTTTCTGGAGAATAGAGTAGCCTTCCGCCTGATAAATCTAGGCAACGGAACCTGGACTTGAGCATTCCGAAGCTTCTTTCGATGATGTTTCGAGTTCTGCATGGTTGTATGCCTTTTGTGGTTCAGTCTGTGGATTTCCAAATAGTGTCATCAACCACGTCTGTAGACCATATCATTGATCAGCTGTAATTGGAAAGTAAGTGGAAATGTGTTACTTTAGGGTGACATCAGTATACATGGCATGTGTTGTACGTCAAGTTTGTGGAGATTGTAATGGTGAATTACATTGGTGTCAATTGCATGTTGTGTTTGAGGTTGCTGCTCAGCTTTCCATGGCCCTGACACTGACATTACATCACTTTTTGTGACACCCTGGCAGCGCAGTACACTGCCCCATATTTACAGGGATAGGAAAAGCCACCCTGCGTGGCTTTTCATGTCCTTGTTAATTTGGCTCCTTCGCACGCAGCACTTTCCGTTGATGGTGCTTACATGGGTGTTGCTGTGGGTGGTTGCTGCCGTAGCTTTTGCGGCTTTTCCATTTCCCTGCACGCCAGAAGTTAGCGCCGGCGGAGGAGCGGGGAACGAGAGAGAGACTTGCACTGGGTGGAGTGCCATGCAGAGTGACTTTGGTGACTGGGCGGTGACTCTGGCCCTTCCTGGTCCTTGTTAGGAGTGGCGGACCTTGCAAACAAGAGCTGTGGCAGGCCCTCGGGTACGGCTGTATGCCGGTGAACCCTGACGCCATTGCGTGCCTCTGGACCTGCGTGGAGCGGTGGCCGTTACTGGGTCCTGTAGCGATTGGCAGAGCTTCATCCTGGGTAGGGTCTGGACCTTACCCTTGCACAGTGAGCGTGCTGGTGTGTTTGTATACTTGTGCATTGCAGTGAATGGGCCCAGAGATCATATGCCATATGCCCCCACGTGCCCTGACTGGTAACCCATTTGAGGGGAAGTTACACCTATTCCCCCTGTGGTCGTTTTGGGACGCAAAATATCAGCACTCACCAAGGGTAATCTGGAGGAGCCCGACTGTTGTGGGAGGCAACCTGCGCAGGGGTGCCGATACGCAACAGAAGAAGTGTGACTGCGAATGGCGAACAGCCACTTGGCGACCACTGCGTGACGCATTGGGAAATAAGTGGAAGAGGTGGTACTGCTTTCGCTAGTGTTTATTGCTACCATACCATCATGGGAAAGCAACGTGGACCCCAGGCTGGGGCCTCCCAGGAACCGGAGGATAGCACCCCTGAGCAGCTGCAGTCCACTTTAGAGGACCCTGTACAGCAGCAGCTTCACAAAATATTGGAGGCCATAGCTGACACAAAGGCTACCCTCCACCAGGACATTAGCACTGTAGCGGTCTGGCTTGGGCTATTGAGGGAAGAGCACAAGAAACTCTCAGAAAGGGTAAAGGCTACTGATACCAGCATTGCAGAACTGACTCCGGTGCAGAAAGCCATCGAACATCAAATGGGAGCCGTCACAGACAGAGTAAATCTATTGGAGCGTAGGGCTGAGGACGCGGAGGGCCGCAACCGCAGAAATAGCGTCAGGGTCGTGGGTCTTCCGGAAGGGTCGGATGGAGATGACATGGTGGCTTTCCTGGAAAATTGTTTTAGGAGTGTGGTGGCTCCTAAGGGCCTGTCGGCTTTCTACACTGTGGAGCGTGCCCATTGGGGGCCAGCGAGACCGTTGGCTCCAGGGAGGCCTCCGCACCCGGTGGTGGCCCGTTTGCTACTTTTCCTGTGACAGGGACCTGTTCCTGCAACGTGCGAGATCTGGGGGCCCCTTCATTGTGGACAATGGTAGGGTCACCCTTTTTCCGGACTACACTTTGGAAGTACAAAGGAAGCGGGCCTCCTATGTGGAGGTCAAAAAGAGCATTACGGGACGAAGGCCTCCAGTACTCTCTGATGTTCCCGGCCCGGTTGCGTATCATCCTGGAGGGGAACACTGACTACTTTGACTCTCCTGGAGATGCCTGGGACTGGTTAGAGGTGTACAAGGGTGGAAAGCCGCAAGAGGGTGCACTTGCTCGCTCCGGGGCCTTGCAACCCTGCACACAGATTGAATCGCCGATCCCGCAGGGGAACCCAGAGGAAGCCGTCATCGTCTCAAAACGAGAAGGAGCGAGCCAAGGCTCTACAAGCATTGGCAGCATTGGCGCAGGCACGGAGCCCCACCCCAACAGTGGAAGATGAATCTTCTAGATAATCTGCCGGCAACGAAACGGACACGTCCCATAGCGATAGCGTGAAGATGCCAGTAGTAACGCCTAATACAGCAGATGATATAATTAGAATGAGTATGGTGAGCTAGAATGGTTTATGTACCCGGAGGGGTGCTGGACTCAGAATGACTGTCATTGTTTCAGGACTAATTGTTTATGTAAATGGCTGATGCGCTATGCTTGGCGTAGGTCTCTTAGGCTAGCCGCACTCCCAATACCTCTGTAACTCACAGAGGATTTTGTGTATATTGTTTTAGTTTGGATGGAAGCTAGTTTGATAGTAACTGTCCTGGGGAGGGGGAGTTGGTGGGTTTTGTTAGTTCAGTGAAATTTTTGGGCCAGATATGTCACTGGCGAAGATCGTACTGAAGCATTGTTTATCTACTTGCCATGGGTACTGCTAATGATTTAAGATGTCTTTCAGGGAACGTGAGGGGAATGCAATCAATGTGGAGGCGTCATCAAATACATGCTTATTTAGCCCGTAGAGGGGTCCAGATTGAACTACTTCAGGAGACTCACTTGCATGCCCAGGAGGGTAGGGGATTACAGCGGCGAGGGCGTGCCCAAGTTTTTTATACTACTTATTTGGTGTTTGCCTGGGGGGTACTGATTTGTGTGCGAGCGGGAGTGCCCTTTCATTGCACGTACCAACCCATAGACACTGAAGGCCGATATGTAGTGGTGATAGGGTAACTGGATGGGCGGGATATAGTCCTGGGTGGCATATATGCACCTAATACGGAGCAGCCTGCCTTCTTTTCACATCTGTCCAGGAGGTTGGCGCCCTTTCTTACAGGATCAGTGTTGATCGGGGGGATTTTAATTGTGTTACCGATGTGGTCCTAGGTCGTTCACATCCCCCGCTTCCTAACACACCCACTCACAAAACAGCGGAATCAAGACGCAATTGGCAGATTAGATGGGGGTTGGTGGATACCTGGAGGGCCCAGCACCCAGAGGACCGGGACTATTCCTTTTTCTCTGCTTTGCATGAACTCCACGTCCGCCTCGATGCATTTTTGTGCTCTCCAGATGTGCATGCCGGGGTGAAGAGTAGCGAATTCCTCACAAGGAGACTGTCCGATCATAACCCCCTCTTGATCTGTGTTCAGTGGACTCGCACGCAAGCTAAGATACCCACTTGGCGCCAGCGCCCTGAAGCCTTAGAGGATAAAGTGTTTCGCAATATAGTGCATATGGACATTACTCAAAAGTTCCTAGATAATGAGGGCACAGCAACATCTGCTTTAGTGGAGTGGGATGCCTTCCAAACGGTTATTAGAGGTCGCTGCATCTCGGGGATAGGGGGGGTGCGCAAAGTGCTTTAAAGGGTAGTGCAGGAAGCTGATCAACGCCTGCGGGAAGTAGAACAAGACCGTCTGGACAGACCAGATGGACAGGGGCGCTCCTGGAGGCAAAGGAAGCGGTGGCGGCAAAAGTGGAACGATTGCGCTGCTTCGAATATGGAACGTACATTACACGCGCCCATACCGAAAGAGATAAATCTGGGGCACTATTGGCATGGTTGGCCAGCCCAAATAGAAGTTCAATGATTCTGGAGCTCAGGGATCAGCGAGGGGTGGCTTGCAATACTCAACAGGGTATAAATTAGTCTTTCCTTGAATATTATGCAGCCTTATACATAAAATAAATTGACCCTGTCGGATAACGTATTGGCCGGGTTTATGGAAGCAGCTCTGCTGTCGCATTTGGGCAGGGATCAGGCAGACATACTGGGGAGAGACATTGAGCTGCGAGAGGTGAGGGGGGCAATTAAGCATATGGCGAGGAATAAGACGCCAGGGACCGACAGGCTCCCGATAGAGTTCTACCTAACCTACACTGACAAATTGGCGCATAAATTAGTAAGGCTTTATAATGAGGCAAAGCGACTGGGCCACCTCCCTGTCACAACCCGAGAGGCAGTAATCTTCCCACTCCTTGAACCTGGGAAACCACCTTAGGATAAGTCTGCATACCGCCCATTGTCCATGCTCCACACGGATTACAAGATACTGAGCCGTATATTGGCCACCCGTCTACTTCCCTATATGCCGACTTTAGTAAATGAGGTTCAGTCCGGGTTCATCACAACCAGGAATACGGCTATGAATGTTCTGCAGCTATTGCAGATACTCGAAGCAGATTCTTACACAAAGAACGAGGACGCTATTTTTGCAGTGGACAGTGAAAATGTATTTGATAGCCTTGAATGGCCCTATTTGTGCCATGTGATGAATAAGTTAGGCCTGGGAGTAAACTTTGTAAAATGGACGGCCTTGTTATATATGCACTCCACTGCACGAGTTAAAACGGGCAGCTTGATATCTGATACTTGTGATATCACCCTAGGCACGAGACAGGGATGCCCCCTGTCCCCCCTTTTGTTTGCCTTAGCGGTAGAACCCCTTGTGGCCAGAGCCCGGACAGGTCTGCATTACCAGGGCTTAAGCATGCGAGGGCAAATTCGTCATATTGCCCTGTATGCAGATGCTCTACTGATGTTTCTGGTAAATACGGGAGAGGCGTTGCAAGGGGCGAAAGAACTGCTCCATGACCTTGGCATGGTGGCTGGCCTTCGGGTGAATTGCTCGAAATCCTGCTTATTTCCAACGGTAGGGAACAGGGTGGGTCCGCAGACCACAGCTTGGGTGACATGGGAATATATATGCCTGATGTATTTAGGGACACAGATTTATCACGCACAGAGCAACTTGCTGGAGGGAAACATTGTCAGAGCAATTAGGGACTGAAGGGTAGTTTTGATTTTTTGGGGACGCTTCCATTGTCAGTAGCTGGGCGAGTGGCCTTACTTAAGATGGTGGCCCTCCCGAGACTTTTGTATTATTTTGGGACCCTACCGATATGTATCCCGGCGCAAGTTTTTAAACAACTCAAGTCCATTGTTATAGGATTCCTGTGGGGGGTAGGTAGATGGCGTGTAGCCTTAGCTGCTCTGATGCGTCCACGCTCAGCGGGGGGATGGGCATGACCTGTTTTTGAAACATATTATATAGCAGCCCAATTGCAATGGTTCACGAAGAACATGGCGGATTCGTTGCGGGGCACTGCGTAACAGAGGGAGAGAGCCCCTGGGCTTCAAATACTCTCTCAAATTGTGCTGAACCTCCCCATACCCACTGGCGGTCTCCTGGGGGACCTCAAGACAGCATGGCAGTGTTGGAAAAGGAGCTTGACAAGGACAAAGATTGATGTCCTGTATGCACCTGACATCCCATTATCCATGTGTGAGGTATTACTTCACGGCAGCACCGGGAGGGGACTGGCTGGTTGGCAGGAGAAGGGTCTAACTACTATCAGGGATCTGTATGAGGATGGCGTGCTCCTTCCCTTTGCTGACCTACAGGTGCGATCTGGTCTATCATGGGGCGACTTTTTGTTGCACGCAGCACTCGCTATGGCTATTCGTACACACTGGAAGGAGGGCCTCATGGAACCCAAAACAGCCCTGGGATGTCAATACATAGTAACGGCGGCGGGAACCTTCAAGGCGGTTACATGCCTATACCGCCGCATCATGCAGGAGATGCTGGTGCCCCTGACAGAACTGCAGCATAAATGGGAACTAGACATGGGGGAGGAGATCCCGGACAGGACATGGGACGATGTTGTAGAACGGGCATGGAAGAGCACAAGGAACGCGCGCTTTCAGTTGGTGCACTTTTACATCTTGCATACAGCTTACCTCACCCCGGGAAAACTTTATATATATTTTCATACTGGCTCGGATATGTGTCCACGTAGCCGGGGGGAGGGCGCGGACTTCCGCCACATGTTCTGGGGCGGCCCACAATTGACTACATATTGGAGTGCAGTAGTGACCTTATTGAACGAAATTACTGACAGAGACTTGGCGTCGGCTATGGGACCTTGTATACTACATTGGTTTCCCTACACAGATAAGAATCTGGTCACTAGTAAATTTATTGATATGGGACTCCTGTTGGCTAAGCGCAAAATCACTTTACATTGAAAATCACAAAGGGGCACCACCACAAGTAGATGGAAGGGAGAATTCATTAAATGGGCAGAGTGTAATGGAATGGTTAGGATGCAATTGGCGAAGGGAGTGGGAACTGAGAAGGCGCTAGATGCGGCTAAAGCATGGGACACATTAGTGGTGCTCTTGAAGACTCCGTACAGTGATAGCGATGAGGATCCCGTAGGTAATGCTCCAAGTGAGGAGGACTAGGCACACTCTCCCGGAAACTGCACCAGTGCGAAGTTAACAGGGCCTATAAGCAGCGTAACCTCACAGCCATGGTGAAGTTCCCATTGCATTGTTCTCAATACCCTACTAGTGAAGCTTCAGCACTACAAATTCACACTGTAACACTTTAGAAGAGCTGAGAGTGACATGTCTGGGGAGAGGGATGGGAGGGGGTAGTTGTAGGGGATTAGATTAGAATTGATCTCGCAGTATAGTTGGATCGAATGCTTGTGGATTGCAACACACTATTGGAGTTTCCTTTATCTGTGCTGCTCATTTTAGAGAGCGGGAGGAAGGGATTTGGCGAGAGCAGGAGGCTTATCACACAATGTTATTCATGTGTTTCCACTGTTCCTTCTGTACTATGTTGATACGCAAGCAATATTACATGGATGTATGTATATCGAATTGTTCAATTCAATAAAATTTTGTCTAATAATAATAATTAGTAAAATAATGGGTGTTGCTGTGTGTGTTCTCACACGACACACATGGTACAAGACACGTTTTCCGATTTAGTAGGATTCGTAAATCTGGAGATGCGTCTGAATGCTACACCACCATAGGGGTGGTGTAGCATGGCGCTACAAGGAAAATATGTTTTCATTTCTCCTTGTTCTTTCTCTTTCAATGGGTGCTGCATTCTACACCACACATTTGAAGAAGGTAATGCCTGTGATGATCAATTTTGGGCAGAAAGGTGCCCCTTTGTGCACAAAAACAATCTCCCCATGACACAGGCATCTGTTTTTGCACAAGCGCAGGGGAGAGCACAGGCATGCAACATATCATTGTAAATATGTTGCATTCCTGTGCTTTGGAAGTGCCACAGCGTGGCACTGCCTGAGGGCTTGCATTGCTGTGCTGTCGCACTTCCTTGTGAATCTTCCCCATAATGTTTTGTTTTTTTGCACACTTTCAAACATTGTGCATTGCACATCTGGGCACATTTCAATATGTGGGTATGGATGAAGTTTATTCTGTGCAAAGGAGAGTCAGTAGCCTGGCATAGTGGTCCGACACATTTTGTTGATACACTGTTTTGATGTCTTTGGCCCTGCATTGTCACTCATTAGGCTTGACATGCCCCTGAACAGGTACGTTTGTCACATGGTGCACCAATACATGCTTCCTGTTTGTAATTGATATGTACACTTATATACACATAGATGCCCATGCCCATTATATTTTGATTTTTATGCAATTTACATGCATTTCTTACAATGCATTGTACCTTTCAATAGTTAATTTGTGTTGGATGCCATATGTGCATATGTCAACGGTGTGACTTATTGCTCTACACAATTTTATGTTGGATATTTGCATGCATTCCTATCTGGTGTCCCTTGGGACTTTAGGTTATGCTGCTATGTGTGTATGCAGCTTTGTACTGTATGTTATGTGGCTATAGTGCAGTGGCGGCTCCTCGAGGGAGTGCTGCGGGGCGGTGAGGCGGGGCGGGGGAGGGGCAGGGTGGGGGGTAGTAAACTCCGGCATACGGCCGAACGGAGTTAAGTAAATAAATAAATAAATAAAACGAATAACATTGCGCGCTCTGCATCGCCGATTTGGCGTTGCAGCGCGCAATGTAATTCGTTTTATTTATTTACTTAACTCCGTTCGGCCGTATGCCGGAGTTTACTACCCCCCACCCTGCCCCTCCCCCGCCCCGCCTCACCGCCCCACAGCACTCCCTCAAGGAGCCGCCACTGCTATAGTGTATATGTGGTTCTGCATTTTCACATTGAATTCTTGCATCATTCGGACCTAAGGGCATGTAATGTGGCAGAGTGCCAGCTATTGTAGCGGAGTAAATTTGTATGTACATTAATTTTTGCTTACCTACAAGGAGCCCATTGCCATATTGTCCATTTTGGAAACAGTCATTGATGATGCTGTTTCTGAATATATATGAATCATGCACACTCCCAGGGTATTTTGCAAGTACATTGATGTATAGTCCCCGATGGTCCACAATGGCCTGGACATTGATGGAGTGTGTGTGCTTTCGGTTGCGGTATAGGTGTAAAGTTGCTGCAGGTGGTACAAGCTGGACATGTGTGCAGTCCATTGCTCCAAGCACATGTGGGAATGCAGCAATGGCATAGAAGCCTTGTTTAAGGTCCATCTGCTGCTGGGTGTGTTTGGGAAATGGATGTGCTGTGGTGTGAGCTGAATGATGGCATCCAAGAATGAAGGGAGGAAGGCGGAGAAAGATGCCTGTGAGACCCCTGCCACATTTGCTGCTGTTGTTTGAAATGATCCGGAGGCCAACATGTGTAAAACCGCCAGTAGCTTTGTCAACGGTGGGATGTTGGTGCCCCTTTCATTTGGAGTCTGTAACTGTGGTGTGATCTGCCGCAGCAGGGTCACAATAGACACTTTCTTAAGGCGATACATTTTGATGACTTGTTCGTCCCGGAGTCCAATGAGGGTGGTCCTTGGACGGTAAATGCGCTCCCTTCTCCTGCGCTGCCTTTGTGGTAATGGTGGAGGGTGAATTTGTGGGATTTGTTGTGGCGGTGGTTGTCGTCTTCTTGGTGCAACTCCCAGCTGCAGGATTAGGAGGTCCATGTTGCTTGCTCTGCTTCAAAACAGCTCTGCTGCACTTTCTTTCAGGTTATGGGGTACTTGCGTCATTTCCTGCGCGTGGGTTTATGAGGCGTAGGCTTGCGAGCGCATTTTCCTATTTGCGTGACGCATTTTGTAGATGCGTCGACGCGGGGGAATGACGTAAATATGCCTGCGTCGGAAATGCGTTGGTTTTTGAGTGGGAACGCCTTCCTTGCATATTTTAATACTTAAGCGACGCAGTCGAATCTCGCGCAGCTCCATTCCGTCGCATCTCCATTTACGTGACGCATCTCCATAGATGCGTCACCTTGTAAATTTTGCATTAAAAAAAACCCACCGATGCGTCACAAAAAGTGACGCATCGGTGGCGCAAGGGGCTGGTAAATCTGCCCCTACGTGCTTACAACCAACGTGCAAAAGTGAAAATAGAAAAGACTGCAATAGTATAAAATAAAAACAACGCAAGTAAATAAATTCATTATTGTCACAACATAAATAAAATCTAAATAACATATAAAAAGAATCCACTAATATAATACAATAGTGTACATCATGAATGAATTTAAATTTCACCAGCCCCTAAATCGTTGTAAACACGACATTCTCTTTAAGGATATGGTTTAGGATTTGTACACACTAACGTATTTTTTGACTCATTGCCAGTGTTTATCACCAAATGTTATGCGTGCCTCCTACATCCAGCCGTCTCTAGACACAAACACTGCAGTCCGACAAGAGTCAATGTCTCGCAGTATGGCATCATGGTGTGGTGGCTATGTTGGGCACTGTCCTATTCCAGCCGCGCCCTATCACCAGCCGCGTGCTCTGCCTCATTGTCTCTGCCCGACATGGATCTCTCCGGCAGCCTTCGTGCCCGTCTGCCTTCCGAACCACGCCCGCCGCCTCACTTCTCGGAGCCCAACACACACAGGGGCAGATTTACAAGAAAGTGACGCATCTGTACAGATGCGTCACTTTCCCTGTGCCACCCTTAGAAACCCTTGCGCCACCATAGATGCACCGTATTTACAATACGGCGCACTATGGCGCAAGGATTGACAGATGCGTCAGAAATTCTGACGCATCTGTTGGCGGAAAAGTCACGCATTGCTGGAGTCGTGTCATAAGCACGACGCAACTCCAGCAATGCGTGTTGAGGCCTATTCCCACTACACTGCGTCACTACTTCCGCCTGCTTCAAGCAGGGGTAAGGTTTTGACGCAGTAGCGTCCTAAAAGTGGCGCAGTGAAATCTTGTAGATTTCACTGAGTCACTTTTACGAGACCTTCCTGCGTGGGAACACCCACCCTGCATACATTATACCTGACGCAGGTATAATGTGACGCAGGGCTTTACAACGTGACGCATCTCCCTAGATGCGTCACGTTGTAAATAGGCCGCATTGTTTGCGCTGCTGTTGCATCAAAAAAGTGACGCAACTGCAGCGCAAAAGTCACGCAAGGGGCTTGTAAATCTGCCCCACAGTTTGGAAGAATAAAACAGCAGCATCCTAGGCTCCAAGGCCCTGTAAGGAAACGCATTAAAACTTAGGGGTGCCACAAAAAAAGGGACATAGTAATCTGCTATTTAGTTTGAAGCAAAGACTTACGGTTACAGAACGGAACAGACTTCTGTGGATAAGATTAAACCTGAGGCAAGGATTAAAGTCCCTGAAACTGAAGGGAGGATTGAACATTGTGTGCACAGAGATTAGTCTGTGAACCCCGCGCATAGCGCATGTGCATTACCAAACCAGGATCTAGTTGATGATTCATACCGGCGCGAATCCGTCTGCTATAAGGTTGTGTGGCGTAACACAACTAATTTGAACATCAAGAGGATTACTAGGTAATGGTAACAGCCGAGGCAATGCTCACCTGTCCTAGCAGTAAATAGCTAAAGATGCTATGAGTACTGCTGTTAATAATATGTACCTGTATTTTGTAGGTCTAACCCATTGAACCAGATGATACCTGACCCATAGACCCAGACGAAGGTTGCATGATCGAACATTCTGCATCAAGGCGCTGAGACACGCCTGCGGCTACACTCAATATCTATTTGCCACAGCTGCTTCTCAGGTACTTGCCCTCATATCCACTAAGAAGGGGTAACCAGATAGTTGGTGCGGTCACACAGTACCCCAGATCAGGACTCAAGAATCATGGCTTGCTGACTGGTCCTGCGACTGTGAGGCCTCCGAGAACCCTGGAGCACCTCCAGCCTTTGACAAATTGTTGAGAACCTCCATTGGAGTAGAGGAGCTACTCTTTTGCAGCCTGCAGTCACCGAACCACAAAGTCCGGGTTAGCATCTGCTGCCCCCAAGACTCTGATGCAGCACCCAAGCAAGAAGAGGTACATCAGCTCTGAAGGGTCAGATCTGTCCCTCCACCAAGTGGGAAGACACCAGGGCCTACCGGTGCCATGCTGTACCAATTCCTTGGGTACTGGACCATTTACACCGAAGACCAAGAAGAAAGAGTTGAATCCAAACAAATGATGCAGACATCTGTTGAGGGACATCGAGACCCCTGAGAGCCGCTCCGTGAGTGACCCAGCTGTACCCGGAATCGCTTCTGCAACCTGCCTGCCCCTGACCGCGAGGACCATCTTAACACATGATGCTTGGCTGCGCTATCTGCTCTGCACCCAGGCCGCCTGGCCTGGGTAACGACAAACCAGCTGTGCTCCCATGGTCCTGAGGCCTTTGCGACCTGCTCCCTCAAGTGGGACCCCTCGGACTTACCTTTAAGTCCTGTGCAGTGTGTGTTCAGGTGGCCCCCTTCTTCGTAGCATGCATGCTCCCCCCCGAATCCGGGATGCTCCCGAACTTCCACCTTGCTACGTATCAGAATCCAGAATCCAGAAGGTGAACCTCGAGAACCCACTGTGTGATTTTCTATGCTTTTTCCTATATTCTCTAATTGACTTCTATTGTGTGTAATTGCGCACAACAGTGATTTATTTTGCAAACTTTAAAAATTCATAACTTAAAAATGACTTACCGACGGGCGGCACTGTTTAAGATGTTGGCGCTGCCGCGTTTCCTCTATGCATTGCAGAACACCCCCAATGAGATTCCCGACACCTATTTTGCCAGTATTGACAGTGTGGTGCGGGGACTGCTGTGGGATGGTCGGGCCCCACGCATAGCCATAGGAAAACTGACTATGGGATGGTATGACGGGGGCATTGCACTAGCTGACATGCGACTATATTATCAGGCGTCTCAGTTGGTTGCCATTAACAAATGGGTACATGGGGAATACGATGACCCCAATTTTCGCACAGATCGTTGGCTATTGGGGAGGGGGGGTTACAATAGAGCACGCTACACAAACCCCCGTAAGCTTCGCCTCACGGGACCCACTGCTCGCACAGTTGAGATTTGGCATGCAATAAATAAGAAATGGGGCTGGCATAATAAACTTACGAAAGCCACACCGCTCTGGGAACCAGATATACTGGGTCAGCTTAGTAAATGCCCTGGGTTTGACAGATGGGACATGATAGGCATCTCGACAGTGGGGGACATATGGGTGAAGGGAAAACTGGCCACTTTTGCGGACCTACAGACCAAATATCAATTAGCGCGCACCGAGACATTTAGGTATTTGCAGATTAGTCATGCAATCACAGCTGCTTTACCCAAAGATGTCCCTCTGCCCGAGTCCTCTCCGCTGTAGGACAGGTTGATACTAGACCCTATGCCTAAAAAAGCCATATCCCTCACATATAAAAAGCTGTTAAACAATCGTCCAGACCCCATGCTGCGCCTGCGGCAACACTGGGAGGCGGACCTAGGGGATTTCGACGAGTAGGACTGGCGCGACGCCTTGGCTTCTCCTCGAGAGGTGGCTATTCCCATGAGACTGCGCCTGGTCCAACTGAAGATCCTCCACCGTGTATACTTAGATGCGAGGATCTTGGCCAAAATTGGTAGGAGAGAGGACTCCCTGTGTCTCCGGCAGTGCCGTCAACTGGGAACCTTCTTTCATATCCTATGGGATTGCCAAATAGTGCGACAATATTGCGATAGAGTTACTGAGCAGATGTAGAGAGCGGGTGGTAAGACTCTGAAGGCCTCCCCCCAGTTGTGTCTTTTAAATGTATGGGATGCCACAGATCTAACAAAACGGAGAAAACATGGGCCTCACTAGGGTGGGCTATCGCCAAACGTAATATTGCACAAAAATGGGGGGTGGGGCCGGCCCCGACCAGGCGGGATTGGGCGGTTGACATGGATAGAGCAATGATTGCTGAGAAGGATGTATTCAAACACAGGGGGTGCCCTAAGAAGTGGGACCACAAATGGGGGAAGTGGAATAGATATAGAGGCACAATCTGTTTATCTCCTACAGTCGAATTACAGCGTGAACGACATGCATTACTGGACCTCCCTGAGCTCGACCATGTGCCCACACCCAGGACTAATTAAAGTGATGGCTCAATTACTAAGTGGCAGTTGGTGTGCGTGCCAGGTTTACACATTTTTCTTCATTTATGTAATGGCTGCATGGTGGCTGTACTGGACAATTCTTGCTATGTTTAACCGGGGGGGAGTGTATTGGACTTTTCAGAATCTGTTTGCACTGTATTGTGTAGAAGCATATTGTAGACCCAAATATTGTTTTGACATTGCATTATGTTTTTCTTTTTCTTTTCTTAATAAAAATTGTTTATTAAAAAAAAAAAAAAAAATGACTTACCTTAGAACATTCTTGGTCAGAAAAATGATTTAAAATATAAATATAATTACAGAAAAATCGATGTTATTTTTACAAATTGGTATTGGATTTATTCTAGAGTGTGTTTCTCATTTATTCCCTCTGTGATTACAACAAATGCTTAGCACTACCCTCTGATAAGCCAAACTGCTCGTCCACACTGCCACAAATAGAGCATTAGTATTATCTACTTTTACCTCTGTATACCAATAAGGCATCCACGGGACTCTCTGCGCAGTATACTTCATTTTAGTACACTCTATAGAGAGCCATCTTCCTGCAGCTGCAGAATCACATAATTCCATAGGCCCTGACTGTAACCTCTTTAGGGTCTGAAGCTCATTTCCCTGTCAGTAAGCTTGTGCAAGATGATTGCCCCACCGCATCATGCTACCCTGCACCATTCAATCCTCCCAAATATTGCCCATGGGTTCCAGCTTTGCCCCCTTCCATGCCAACATTTTTATGGGTTTGTTTGAAAGGAGCCCGCCTAGTCCATTGAAGCCTCAGAATGGCTGCAATTTGTGTATTTTTGGGGACATATATTGATGACATCATCATAATATGGGCTGGCACAAAAGAAAAGATGTCAGCATATTATAGATTTCTGATCAAGATTGCCTTTAATGTGAGGCTCACAATGCTGATACATGGAACTGAAATGCATTTTTGGATGTGCTGGTGTATGTTTCTAATAATAAGATTCAAAGTCTACTGTTTCATAAGAAAACAGCCAGCAAGAGTACATTACAGGCCAGCAGTGCGCATTCTGCCTGTGTAAAATTACTGTTCCTTTTTGTGAAATGCTGCACGTATGAAGGAATTGCATCAAAGAGAAAAAGTTTGAGGCCAACTTAAAAGCTCTTACCAAACACTTGGTTTGTGGATATGATCAAAAATGTTTGCACAAGGCATAGAAAAGAGTATGAAGTGTCCCTTGCGCATAAAGAAGAAATATAGCAAAAAAAAAAAAGATTAGCATTTATGACTTACCCTAGATCCAGTCATCAGTTTTAGAAAATACTCAATGGACATTGAGAAATGTTAGAATATGTGCCACGTTTGGTAAATGTCTTAATAAATTGGCCACTTATATCTTACTGAAGAGATCAGTCAATTGATAAGTCTAAGTTACTTTCAACCACCTGACTTGAGAGTTGAAAGTTAGTTTCCATAACTCCCAACGGGCTTCTACACTTGTGCAAACTGCTTTGCTTGCCCACTGGGTTTAAACAAAAAAGTTGCGATTTATTACAACACATAGCAAAGATGTTTGTTCAGACATTTCATAAATTTTCGTACAACATTTGTAATCTATGCTATTATTTGTAGATAATAATAATAATATCACTTATAAAGCACCTGGTTACACCAACTGGTGTGTCCCCGTGCTGAGACTTACTCTTTGGAAAGGTTGAAAAGCAGAGACACAAAAAAACAGAGGAGAATGGACACAAAACCTCAGAGTTGGAAAAGCCAAGTTTTTAATCTTTTCCAGAAAAGATTCTCAGATGGTTCAGCACGGAGAGAGAGAGGAAGTGCATTCAAGTTTTTGGCTGCCAAGTAGCTGAACGAGCGTGCACTCATACTTGCTTTTTGGACTTTGGGAACTTTGACCAGATAAGTTCCGGTTGATCTGAGATGTCATGTTGCATTATATGGGGCGAGTAGATCATGAAGGTAGCTTGGGCCTTTGCCCTGCAAGTTCCGATGACAAATGCACAGGGCCTTAAAAAGGATTCTTTTGTTAATCGGGAGCCAATGTAAATAATCAAGAGCTTTCCATGAGGAAGTTTTCCTAGGTAGATTCAGAACTAAGTGGGCTGCCCCATTCTGAATACATTGCATCATGTGAAGACATTTTTCTGTTGCTCCTAGATAGAGAACATTTCCGTAGTCCAGTTGGGTCTTTACAAGGGCGTGGACCAGGGCTTTCCTGGCTGAAGTATGGAGGATATCCAAGATTTTCCTCAACATTTTGAGAATTCCAAAACACTTCCCTGCAACCTTCCTAGTGTGTGTCTCGAAAGAAAGAGTAGAGTCCAACCAGACTCCTAGGTTTTTAACCTCCTTTTTAGGGGTAGGAGTGAGACCCAGAGTCTCTGGCCACCATGCCGAGGACCAAATGGACGGGGATTTCCCCACAACCAGGATCTCTGTTTTGCTACCATTCAATTTGAGGCAGTTATTTGTCATCCAGGAAGCCGGATCCTTCAGACTGGAATAGAACTTGGCGGCTGTTTCTTCAGAGTTATGGGACAAGGTGACAACAAGCTGTGTTTCATCTGTGTAGGATTCAATGGTGACACCATGCTTTTTCACAATCTCTGCCAAGGGTGCGATGTAGAGATTAAAAAGAGTTGGGCTCATATATGAGAACATTTATATGGGAAGCACGAGCAGACAATTAAGACTTAGGATTTTGAAACATGCTAGAACCTGTCAAAGTAAAGAACAAACTTACCCTTAAGTCACAAATATGTGTCCCAAAGGCAAATGATAATGAAACATTACTATTTCGTGGGATTGACCACATTTCAGCTAACCCCAGTGGGACAATCGAGACCTCATGCTTAGATGCATGGAAGCTAGGTGGATTTGTTGCCTTCGAGCAGCAGACAGAGGACTAAACAAGAACAATGAGCGACAATATCTTTTATGTAGCCGACATTTATCTGTCCATGGAAAGAGCATAACAACCACTTTAGGATGTGGAATGATGTCAGCGGGGTATAATATGTATTGGTAATGAATTCTTAGATATGGATGGTTTAACATATCCAGTGCTTGTTATCTGCTCAAGAGGGCGTCCATGTCAATGTTTTCACAAATTTCACTGTAGAATGTGGAATGATGCTACTAGGGCAGGACTAGTACTGGGGATTGCCTTTTGGATGTGTATGTTTTAGCATACTCAGTGGTAGTTATCTGCTCTAGATAGTGTTCATTTTAATGCATTTACTAATCAGTTGCTTGTGCAATATCTAGAATCTTCTCAGTGATAATAAAATTTAGGATCTTTCCTATATGGTACCGTACAGTTAAATCGGCACATTTTTTAGGAGATCCTCAGTGAAGCCTATTCAGTGAATTGTAACACTGTGTTGTTCAATGCCACATTTATATGGGATAGATTCTTGGATATGAGGAATTTAGCATGTCGAGTGCTTGGTATCCGCTCAAGACGGTGCTCACATCAATGCTTTTATTTATCATTTGTTTGTGCACTGTACAGACTGTCCTCAGTGATCATACAGGTCAATAACTTCGTTATACAAACCTATCCGACAAACAGTTACTTTGAGTCCATCAGTGCTAAGAGCGTAATTGACCTGCTCCTGGTTATTTGTTTCTCATTTTGTCTTGGTTTGTTTGAGTAACAGGGTGTGAGGGCAATAATAACCAGATTTTCAGGCAGCACTCTGTCCATTTGTGACCATTCTAACATGGCCCGAACAGTGACTCTCATATATTAACCTTGTAGGCAAAACTGAGAATTCTACGAAGAACATAAACACAGTGGGGCCGATTCACAGAACTAATCTGAGATAAAATCCTAAACTTACTACTTTTGGTATTCACAGAAGGCATTTAGTAGTAGTAAAGTTAGGATTCCTAACTTTACTACTACTAAACTGAGACAAAATCCTAACTTTATGACTTTCGGTATTCACAAAGGCATTTAGTAGTAGTAAAGTTAGGATTCCTAACTTCACTACTACTAAACTGAGACAAGATCCTAACTTTATGACTTTCGGTATTCACAAAGGCATTTAGTAGTAGTAAAGTTAGGAGTCCTAACTTTACTACTACTAAATGCCTTCTGTGAATATCAAAAGTACTAACTTTAGCATTTTATCTCAGTTTAGTAGTAGTAAAGTTAGGAGTCCTAACTTTACTACTACTAAATGCCTTCTGTGAATATCAAAAGTACTAACTTTAGCATTTTATCTCAGTTTAGTAGTAGTAAAGTTAGGAGTCCTAACTTTACTACTACTAAATGCCTTCTGTGAATATCAAAAGTACTAACTTTAGCATTTTATCTCAGTTTAGTAGTAGTAAAGTTAGGAGTCCTAACTTTACTACTACTAAATGCCTTCTGTGAATATCAAAAGTACTAACTTTAGCATTTTATCTCAGTTTAGTAGTAGTAAAGTTAGGAGTCCTAACTTTACTACTACTAAATGCCTTCTGTGAATACCAAAAGTACTAACTTTAGCATTTTATCTCAGTTTAGTAGTAGTAAAGTTAGGAGTCCTAACTTTACTACTACTAAATGCCTTCTGTGAATATCAAAAGTACTAAGTTAAGCATTTTATCT
Organism: Calotriton arnoldi; assembly: GCA_963921515.1. NCBI lineage: Eukaryota > Metazoa > Chordata > Amphibia > Caudata > Salamandridae > Calotriton > Calotriton arnoldi. Next base: position 259,078 of record CAWUFW010015293.1, on the reverse strand, counting down.
CAGTTTAGTAGTAGTAAAGTTAGGAGTCCTAACTTTACTACTACTAAATGCCTTCTGTGAATACCAAAAGTAGTAAGTTTAGGATTTTATCTCAGTTTAGTAGTAGTAAAGTTAGGAGTCCTAACTTTACTACTACTAAATGCCTTCTGTGAATATCAAAAGTACTAACTTTAGCATTTTATCTCAGTTTAGTAGTAGTAAAGTTAGGAGTCCTAACTTTACTACTACTAAATGCCTTCTGTGAATACCAAAAGTAGTAAGTTTAGGATTTTATCTCAGTTTAGTAGTAGTAAAGTTAGGAGTCCTAACTTTACTACTACTAAATGCCTTCTGTGAATATCAAAAGTACTAAGTTAAGCATTTTATCTCAGTTTAGTAGTAGTAAAGTTAGGAGTCCTAACTTTACTACTACTAAATGCCTTCTGTGAATACCAAAAGTAGTAAGTTTAGGATTTTATCTCAGTTTAGTAGTAGTAAAGTTAGGAGTCCTAACTTTACTACTACTAAATGCCTTCTGTGAATATCAAAAGTACTAAGTTAAGCATTTTATCTCAGTTTAGTAGTAGTAAAGTTAGGAGTCCTAACTTTACTACTACTAAATGCCTTCTGTGAATACCAAAAGTACTAACTTTAGCATTTTATCTCAGTTTAGTAGTAGTAAAGTTAGGAGTCCTAACTTTACTACTACTAAATGCCTTCTGTGAATACCAAAAGTAGTAAGTTTAGGATTTTATCTCAGTTTAGTAGTAGTAAAGTTAGGAGTCCTAACTTTACTACTACTAAATGCCTTCTGTGAATATCAAAAGTACTAAGTTAAGCATTTTATCTCAGTTTAGTAGTAGTAAAGTTAGGAGTCCTAACTTTACTACTACTAAATGCCTTCTGTGAATACCAAAAGTACTAACTTTAGCATTTTATCTCAGTTTAGTAGTAGTAAAGTTAGGAGTCCTAACTTTACTACTACTAAATGCCTTCTGTGAATACCAAAAGTAGTAAGTTTAGGATTTTATCTCAGTTTAGTAGTAGTAAAGTTAGGAGTCCTAACTTTACTACTACTAAATGCCTTCTGTGAATATCAAAAGTACTAAGTTAAGCATTTTATCTCAGTTTAGTAGTAGTAAAGTTAGGAGTCCTAACTTTACTACTACTAAATGCCTTCTGTGAATACCAAAAGTACTAACTTTAGCATTTTATCTCAGTTTAGTAGTAGTAAAGTTAGGAGTCCTAACTTTACTACTACTAAATGCCTTCTGTGAATACCAAAAGTAGTAAGTTTAGGATTTTATCTCAGTTTAGTAGTAGTAAAGTTAGGAGTCCTAACTTTACTACTACTAAATGCCTTCTGTGAATATCAAAAGTACTAAGTTAAGCATTTTATCTCAGTTTAGTAGTAGTAAAGTTAGGAGTCCTAACTTTACTACTACTAAATGCCTTCTGTGAATACCAAAAGTACTAACTTTAGCATTTTATCTCAGTTTAGTAGTAGTAAAGTTAGGAGTCCTAACTTTACTACTACTAAATGCCTTCTGTGAATACCAAAAGTAGTAAGTTTAGGATTTTATCTCAGTTTAGTAGTAGTAAAGTTAGGAGTCCTAACTTTACTACTACTAAATGCCTTCTGTGAATACCAAAAGTACTAACTTTAGCATTTTATCTCAGTTTAGTAGTAGTAAAGTTAGGAGTCCTAACTTTACTACTACTAAATGCCTTCTGTGAATACCAAAAGTAGTAAGTTTAGGATTTTATCTCAGTTTAGTAGTAGTAAAGTTAGGAGTCCTAACTTTACTACTACTAAATGCCTTCTGTGAATATCAAAAGTACTAAGTTAAGCATTTTATCTCAGTTTAGTAGTAGTAAAGTTAGGAGTCCTAACTTTACTACTACTAAATGCCTTCTGTGAATACCAAAAGTACTAACTTTAGCATTTTATCTCAGTTTAGTAGTAGTAAAGTTAGGAGTCCTAACTTTACTACTACTAAATGCCTTCTGTGAATACCAAAAGTAGTAAGTTTAGGATTTTATCTCAGATTAGTAGTAGTAAAGTTAGGAGTCCTAACTTTACTACTACTAAATGCCTTCTGTGAATACCAAAAGTACTAACTTTAGCATTTTATCTCAGTTTAGTAGTAGTAAAGTTAGGAGTCCTAACTTTACTACTACTAAATGCCTTCTGTGAATACCAAAAGTAGTAAGTTTAGGATTTTATCTCAGATTAGTAGTAGTAAAGTTAGGAGTCCTAACTTTACTACTACTAAATGCCTTCTGTGAATATCAAAAGTACTAAGTTAAGCATTTTATCTCAGTTTAGTAGTAGTAAAGTTAGGAGTCCTAACTTTACTACTACTAAATGCCTTCTGTGAATACCAAAAGTAGTAACTTTAGCATTTTATCTCAGTTTAGTAGTAGTAAAGTTAGGAGTCCTAACTTTACTACTACTAAATGCCTTCTGTGAATACCAAAAGTAGTAAGTTTAGCATTTTATCTCAGTTTAGTAGTAGTAAAGTTAGGAGTCCTAACTTTACTACTACTAAATGCCTTCTGTGAATACCAAAAGTAGTAAGTTTAGGATTGTATCTCAGTTTAGTAGTAGTAAAGTTAGGAGTCCTAACTTTACTACTACTAAATGCCTTCTGTGAATACCAAAAGTACTAAGTTAAGCATTTTATCTCAGTTTAGTAGTAGTAAAGTTAGGAGTCCTAACTTTACTACTACTAAATGCCTTCTGTGAATACCAAAAGTAGTAAGTTTAGGATTGTATCTCAGTTTAGTAGTAGTAAAGTTAGGAGTCCTAACTTTACTACTACTAAATGCCTTCTGTAAATACCAAAAGTAGTAAGTTTAGGATTTTATCTCAGTTTAGTAGTAGTAAAGTTAGGACTCCTAACTTTACTACTACTAAATGCCTTCTGTGAATACCAAAAGTACTAAGTTAAGCATTTTATCTCAGTTTAGTAGTAGTAAAGTTAGGAGTCCTAACTTTACTACTACTAAATGCCTTCTGTGAATACCAAAAGTACTAACTTTAGCATTTTATCTCAGATTAGTAGTAGTAAAGTTAGGAGTCCTAACTTTACTACTACTAAATGCCTTCTGTGAATACCAAAAGTAGTAACTTTAGCATTTTATCTCAGTTTAGTAGTAGTAAAGTTAGGAGTCCTAACTTTACTACTACTAAATGCCTTCTGTGAATACCAAAAGTAGTAAGTTTAGCATTTTATCTCAGTTTAGTAGTAGTAAAGTTAGGAGTCCTAACTTTACTACTACTAAATGTCTTCTGTGAATACCAAAAGTAGTAAGTTTAGGATTTTATCTCAGATTAGTTCTGTGAATCGGCCCCGGAGAGTATAAGAAGTAGTAGTACATGAGGCAGGCATCAGATGTTATTATTACAAGATAAAGTCTCTGTCTTTGGCTCTCTTTATATGAATTTCTCTTGATCGCTTTATTGAAACAAGACTGGGCTCACTTATTTTGCAAAAAAAAGAACAATATTTGTCCAATTTCAATCTTAGTATATTATGAATCTTGGTATAATGAGAATCTAGAAACTGTACAAGTGTGTATAAACATGATTGAAACACTTGTATATTATTTGTCACATGTGTCACTTATTTGTATTTAATACAAAGGGTTGTTGTGAAAATGTGTTGGCAGTGTTTGGTCTCTTTGTTTTTAATAATTGTAATCTGGAATTGATTTTAATTAAGTAGCATTATTTTGATTTGCAGCCCTGAGGAATGAAACGCATTGGCCATGACTGCATTTTGGATGTCTTTGAACAGACGAATGAATAATTTTTAAGACTATTGGAAGGGTTGTAAAATTAATTCAATTTATTCACATGAAGTAAAAAGTTGTTTGCCAAGATGCTATCAAAGACAGTAATATTTAATGAGGGAATTCATAATGAGAGTGCCTCTCTCACATGCTAAGAATAATATCATAAACATGTTGCCCTAGTTGCAGGATATGACTGCAATATGGGGTGCTCCAGGTCTCCCTGATAAATAAACAATCCCCGTCGATATTTAGATCCACAATATCCTGAGTGTGGCATTCGGCAGAGAGGGCATTGTTCATAAACCTTTCCAATGTAAAAATTTGGCAAAATTACGTCTTTATTTCCTGCCACTCTCACTCTGGAGATGCTTCATTGTCATGCACTCACCTGGTCCCAAACACAGAGACGACACTGGAGCCGATCCTGGACCTCCTATTCCTCCCAGGCCCTAACCTGTTCAAGGAACGGAAACTCCTTAAACAAAACGTGGCCCTCGGTGGGGAAGGGGGTTGGGATAAAATAAGAAAAAAGAGACTTGCAGTACTGGATGTGCTCAGCGGCTGTGCGACACTGCGTAGCAGGATTTGTCACTCCAGAGACCTTGAGCCTGCGATGTAGATATGCACGGGACCAGAACCTCTGGATTTGCGATGGTGCAATACACTGGAAATAACAAGAGGAGGCAGTTACCATCAGTACACTAACAGGCCTCTATATACAGTGACCATACATTGACTTCAGTGACATACACTTACAGGTTTCATCAGCAGCACAACATGAGAGAATAATTACCAAAATCACAGATTGGAGTTTGGAACACTCCCAAGGATTAAACCCGGAACACAGATTTTGTTACAAGGTTCATACATATATCAAAGACTCTGACGTGCTTTCTCTAGGCACTACTGTTCATCAGAGAAACAAGGAGCACAAGTTTTAGTCCTTGCACAAACAGTTCTAGCCCCAGGATTGCAGGAAGAGTCTGGAGTATAAACACACAAGAAGCGCTGGAGTAAATCACAGAGAGCGCATGGAGGAAATGTCTATGTCTTTGAAGAGGTGGATACTCAGTCCTGCTTATTACAAAAGGAGGATTAGTGCACAGTAACCTGATATCAAGTGCTTAGTCTAGTTCTACTTGACTGAAGTTCGAAGAAGATCTTGAGGCTTTGACTTAGAGAGTCTCGAGGGGTCCGGAGTAGCTGTGCAGGAGGGAGAGAGGAGGAACACATCAAGGGAGCTGGAGCCACTGGAACCACGGGTTCAGATGGACATAAAGGAGACTGGTGCGCTTCTCGGTTCTGACAGGATTCTTCAGGTGAGTGGGAAGGGTGAAGCTTGTTACACAGGGAGTGAGGCCAAGCCACTATTCAGAGTTGAGCAGTGTTTATATACCCTCTCGAAGACTCAATGGATGTAGCTAGGTCACGTGTGGCTTGTGAGGCACATAGCTGTCTGGGAGGATCTTGAACCTTGGAGAAAGCACATGTTAGTACACTTGCTTTGACATTACAGAATGGGCAAGTGCAATTTGATGATCAAAACCAAATAACAGGAAACAAAAGTATAGTTTTCGCTCAAACGTGTATAATGGAAAACAACACCAAGGCCCCAGTAACAGCAGGAACAAGGCTTGCATTGGCTCATGGGATTCTGGGGTAAGCTTGCAGGGATTCAATGGAAAACAACACCAAGGCCCTGGTAACAGCAGGTGCAGATAATCTGTTGGCTCACAGGTTCTGGGGGACGCTTGCAGGGATTCAAGCGGAACGGAATTACAGGTCTTGAGGAACATGAGTCATGGTATCATATCGTGCCATGAAGCACCACAGGGGTAAAGCAACATGAGCCCTGCACGATAGGCCACCTCACAGAGGGTTATGAGGGGGTCGTGACAGTCATGAGGGTAGGATGTGAGAGTAGGACTCAATGAAATGAAGAGTTTTCCGCAATACTAAAGCACAGCAGGATACAGGTCATAAATTCTGAACAAGGCTAGTCAGCTGACCTGGTCATGGCACCTTCCAGGCAGGCTAAACCAGTAGCATTTCCAGTCAAATGGCCACACAAGGCTCAATCATGCCCACACAAGTGGCAAGTATTCCACATCCCCTTAACCCTTTCGCTACTAGGCCATTAGCCCCCAATCCCCCTGTGCTAAGCCTTTTTTTGGCTATTTGGGGTAGGTCGCGCTTATGCCCCTGTAACTGTTTGTCCACATAAGGTATCTGCGCCAAATTTGTGTCCTTTTTTTTCAAACACCCGGAGGATTCTAAAGGTACCCAGGGTTTGTGGATTCCCCTGGAGGGGACCCAGAAATTAGCCAAAATACAGCTAAAATGTGTTTGTTTTTAAAAAATGGGAAAAAATTGCTGCTAGAATAAAGTGTCTGTTTTTCCCCCTGAAAATGGCATCAACAAAGGGTTTCTGGTGCTGAAATAACCATCTTCTCAGCTTTCAGGGACAGGCAGACGTTTGTCAGAAAACCAAACTTTTCTACACAGTTTTGGAATTTTACTGGGACATAGCCCATTGTTACTAATTTTTGTGCTTTCACCCTCCTTCCAGTTAGTGGTAGAAATGCGTGTGAAACCAATAATGGATCCCGGAAAGCATTTCTGAAAACTAGACAAAATTCTGAATTCAGCAAGGAGTCATTTGTGTAGATCCTTCAAGGTTTTTTTTTTAATAGAAACTAACAGTTGAAAATAGAAAATATTGAAATTGAGTTGAAAAAAACAGCCATTTGTGCCAACGTTTTCACCTGTAACTTCTTCTAAGTATGACAGATTTTGAAAGCAATATACCGTTACATCCGCTGAACCATTCAGGTTGTGGGGATATATAGGACTTGTAGGTTCACCAAGAACCCGAGGAACCCAGAGCCAATAACTGAGCTGCATCTTGCAATGGTATTTCATTGTGCACCGGGTATATAGCAATTAATTTGGTAAAAAATAAAGAGTGAAAAATAGGTACCAAGGAAACCAATATATTTCCGAAATATGAGCAAAATATAGAGTTTGTAAGCAGTGGTCTTTTCACATCTCAAAATTATGGGTGCCCATACAAGCATGAAATTAGAGGTCATTTTTCAAAATAACTTATTTTTTTATTAATTGTCTTACATTTGGAAGGAAGAAATGCAAAGAAATTCAATTGATAATAACACTTGTTCTACTATTCTGTGTTCCCCTAAGTCTCCCGATAAAAATGCTACCTCACTTGTCTGGGTAGGTCTAGTGCCCGCGACAGGAAACGGCCCAAAACATAATGTGGACACACCACAGTGAAAACTGACCCTCTTTTTGCAAAGTGCCTAGCTGTGGATTTTGAACCCTAGCTCAGCCAGTACCTAAGGAAACCTAGTAAACCTATACATTTTTGAAAACTAGACACCCATGGAAATCCAGGATGGGGTGAATTGTGTGGGTCTCACCAGGTTCTGTTACCCAAAATCCCTTGCAAACCTCAAACTTTGTAAAATAAAACACATTTTCCTCACATTTCTGTGATGGAAAGTTCTGGAATCTGCATGGATCTACAAAATTCCACCCACCCCGCATTTCCCATAGTCTCTCGATAAAAATGGTACCTCACTTCTGTGGGTAGGCCTAGTGCCCGCGACAGGAAACAGCCTAAAACGCAACGTGGACACACCACATTTTTACAGTGAAAACTGACCCTTTTTTTGCAAAGTGCCTATCTGTGGATTTTGAACCCTAGCTCTGCCGGCACTTAGGGAAACCTAGCAAACCTATACATTTTTGAAAACTAGACACTCAGTGGAATCCAAGATGGGGTGACTTGTGTGGCTCTCACCAGGTTCTGTTGCCCAGAATCCCTTGCAAACCTCAAACATTTTTTTAAAAACTACATTTTCCTCACATTTCTGTGATGGAAAGTTCTGGAATCTCCATGGAGCCACAAAATTCTACACACCCCGCATTTCCCAAAGTCTTACGATAAAAATGGTACCTCACTTGTGTGGGTAGGCCTAGTGCCCACGACAGGAAATGGCCCAAAACGCACCATGGACACACCACATTTTTACAGTGAAAACTGACCCTTTTTTTGCAAAGTGCCTAGCTGTGGATTTTGAACCCTAGCTCTGCCGACACTTAGGGAAACCTAGCAAACCTATACATTTTTTTAAAACTAGACACCCAGGGGAATCCAGGATGGGGTGACTTGTGTGGGTCTCATCAGATTCTGTTAAACCAGAATCCCTTGCAAACCTCAAACTTTGTAAAAAACACATTTTCCGCATATTTCTGTGATGGAGAGTTCTGTAAACTGCGTGGATCCACAAACTTCCACCAACCCCGCATTCTACAAAGTCTCCCAATAAAAATGGTACCTCACTTGTGTGGGTGGGCCAAGTGACTGTGGTAGGGAAGGGCCCAAAACGTGTTGTGGAGACATCAAAATTACCTATCACAAAATGACCTGGTTTTGCAAGGGGGGGTCACCTGGGTTTTTGGCCACTGGTTCGGCGGCCATCTAGGGAATCCTACCAAACCCACACATTTCTAAAAACTAGACACCCGAGGGAGTCCAGGGAGGTATGGCTTGCGTGGACTCCCCAACTGTCGTGTAGTTCCTAGGAGCCCCCCAGGACCTGCGCGTTTCAGATTACCTAACCTGAGGGCTTAGTGAGCGAACAGACTACGGACACCCCCACAGGGTATGTCAGCCATTAGACCAGCTAGCTCTACAGTGCCACTACCACCCCCCTGTATTCTACAGTGGTGTGGGTAGTTTCTGGCAACCACTGAACATGACAACCCTGATTCCTCAGGGATTGTGGAAAACAGTACAGTACTTGTCGCTCAGTCACTCGTGCTTGCTTATTCTCAGAAAACACATAGAATGACTATTTTGGCGTTTTTCAATAAGTATTTATTGGTCAAGCGTCAATCTATTGTAAAACATATGTGCTGCGACAATGGGGAGACAGAAGCATACAAAAGAAATTGCAAGTACCAATATAAGTGTCTGGTTTGAAGCAGACGTCATGGCGGACACTTTGTAAGAAACCTACATTTCTCGATGTACACACTATACAACTTTTGACTACTTTTGGGATATAATAATAATAATAATAATAATACAGACCTTTGTAGAGTGCGACAGCTACCTCAAACAGAGGTGTCCCGGCGCTAAAGCGATCGGCAGTACACAGATGGAGAACCAAAAAGCCAAGCCCCCGACCCACTATTCTGCCCTAAAGAGCCAGGTCTTTACCATTTTCCTAAAAAGGGGCTCTGTATTAATGTTGCGGAAGTCACGTGGCAAGGAGTTCCACAATTTAGCAGCCCCGATCGTGAAGGATCTGCCCCCCATGCGAGCCTTCTTGAAACGGGGCGTGCAGAGTAGCTTTTGAGAATTGGACCTTCGAGATCTCGTCTGCTCGTCTGCTCGTCTGCTCGTCTTTGTTTCAAGTAGCTGGGGCAGTTACCATGCGTGGCTCGGAATGCAAGCGTCAAAGCCTTGAACTCGATTCTTTTGGCCACAGGTAACCAATGGAGCTCTTTTAAATGCGGAGAGACATGCTCGCGGAAAGGAACACACCTAATCAGTCTTGCAGCCGCTTTTTGTACCATCTGAAGGCGTCTGATTAGGTACTTTGACAGGCCCAAATAAAGGCCATTTGCATAGTCCAGCCTGGATGTCACCATGGCATGTACTATGATTTTTCGGCACTCCTCTGGCAACAAATGCAGAAATTTCCGCAAATTTCTCAGTTTACTGAAGCAGGTAGCTGTCACCTGCCGTATCTGTGCCGAAAATGAGAGATCAGCCTCCCACTTCACACCAAGATTTTTTATAATATGTGCAGGGGAGGGGGGAGGTCCCATTTCCATTGGCCACCAGAGATCCGGTGCTGGAGGTGGCTCTTTCCCGAAGAACATCACCTCCATCTTTCCTGCGTTGAGTTTAAGTTTGTTATTGTTCATCCACAACGCAATGTCTCTCAGGCAGCCCTTGAAACTTCTAAAGGAGTCCTCGGTCTGCTCTTTAAAAGTGAAGACCAGCTGGGTGTCATCGGCATACGAAATCGCTTTTACCCCCCAGTTGGCTATAAAAGAGAACAGTGGAGCCAGTTAAGATTAAACAACAGTGGACTCAGCGCTGACCCCTGAGGGACTCCACACCAAAGCTGTTTCGGTTTAGACACAAAGGGTTGCAGCGCGACCTTCTGTGAGCGATTATTCAAGTAGGAGTTCAGCCAGGCCAGTGCCGTACCCCCAATACCCATCTCCTGCAGTCTCTGAGACAGCGAGGTGTGGTCGACAGTTTCGAATGCCGCCGATAGAACCAGAAGCACCAACATCGCGGATGCCCCTGAATCCAACGCCAGTCTCACCGACTCAGCCACCTCCAAGAGGGCCGTCTCTGTACTAAAACCAGACCGAAAGCCGGTTTGGGTATCATGTAAGATGCCCTTACTCTCAATGAAGTTGGTCAATTGTCGCTGCACCAGTTTTTCCAGCATCTTTGCTGGTGCAGGCAGCAGAGAGATAGGCCTATAGTTATTCAAATCCCCAGGATCCCAATTCGGTTTTTTCCTCAGGGGGAGAAGCGTGGCATGTTTCCAAATGTCTGGGAAGATGCCGGACGCAAGGGATGAGTTCCATATGTGAGCCAGCACGTGCTTTAGAGAGTGTGCCATCACTTTCCAAAGTTTAGGGGGGCAAGTGTCATCTGGTGCTCCTGACTTACACCTCTGGATTTCTGCCAGCGCTTCCTGCTGGGAGATAGGGATAAAAATCATAAGTGAAGGCTCTAGAACGCATCCCTCCCTACTATCAGATTCTCTGTCTCCAGTGTTGCTGAGAAGGAATTGTAAACTTTCTGGATTTTATTGTCAAAAAAGTCGGAAATACTTTCGCACAAAGAGAGGGAAGGTTGCACATCGATCTCTAATGCTCTAGGTTTGAGAAAGGAGTTGACCACCTTAAATACCTCTTTGGTTGAGTTGTCAGCCTTGTAAATGCAGCAAGCTAGGTAATCCCTCCTAGCTACCTTTATCAAGTTGTGCAATTCTTTCAATGCGTTTCTATAGGTGGTCTTGGCCGACTCACAATAGTTTGCCCTCCACTGCCGTTCCAGTCGTTTACAACTGCTCTTGGCAGACCTAAGTGATTCCGAGAACCAAGGGGCAGAGGGGGAAAGCCTCAATGACCTAGCGGGTCTGGCCGGGGCCGTGGATTCAACAGCTGTCGAAATCCACTGATTTAGAGCCAAGGAATCCGCATTAGGGTCGGATGAGAGTGTGGGTTGGCTGGCCTGTAAAACGGGTCCAAGGACGCTGCTGTCAGGTTTTTCCAACTTCTTTTGATAAAAGCTTGGTTACCCCTACTCTGACAGGGTTTGACCACACTAAAGAAGAATGGAATCAGACAGTGGTCAGACCAGACCAAATTGATGGGGGCCTCTGTGCGCAGGAACGCCAAGTTAGGGAACACGAGGTCAAGGGTGTGCCCTGCCTTATGCGTGGGGGAGATAACATGTTGCGTTAAATTGGCCCCCGCGAGGACAACACCAGCTGAGCTGCCTGCATGCAGGTTGGATCATTCACATGTAGGTTGAAATCACCTAATACAGTAAAATTTGAATACAATAGCGATTTCTGGGCAATGTAATTGCAAAGCTCGTGGTTTATGTTAGGTGCACAATCCAGTGGCCTATAAATGAGGATGCCTTAGAAGGAGGTTGAAGGGTCAATTTGAAAACAGAAGTTAAGACCCTCTATCCCCTCCAGATTAAGCGGTGCCGATGAAGCTAAAACCCAGGAGTCCTTAAAAATAATGGCTACCCCTCCACCTCTTTTTCCACTCTCCCTATTGGCGCAGCACATTTTAAAACCGGGAGGGATGGCTAGGTCCACTGCAGAAACAGAATCTGCGTTCAGCCACGTTTCTGTTAAAAACATGACGTCCCACGCATTATTTGTTAGAGCGAGCCATAGTTCCTCAGCATGCTTGGGCAGTGATCTACAATTTACTAAGCATGCCTTGATCCTGTCAGCGTGCCCGCCCCGCACTCGGATAGCGCAATCCTTGTCACTAATCCCTACGAGCCCAGTGTACTTCCCAAGCTCCTACGAGCAGTCAGTGCAAGTGCATGGAAGCATGACGGTGGCTAGGTTAATAGCATGGGCCCTAGGACATGTCTTACCTCTGCAAGACAGCAAAACATCCCTAGACCAGCGGATCGTCAAACCACTGGGCAGCCGGGCAGCATGGCTGGCACTGGCAGCGGGCTGGCCGAGGACGGGCGCAGACGGGCTTGCCTTTGGCACGACTTTGGCGCGCCAGCGGCGCGCCTGCTGTGCATCCGGGCACCCATGTGGGCTAAGTAGTGGTGCCGGACCCGGAAATGAGGGAGTACGAGGGGCGGAGTCACGTCCCTCCGTACAATCGGCACAACCAAGCCGTGACGGACCGGGGACTCGAGACCAAAACCAAAGTGCAAGCGTGCATAAAAGGTAAGCCCCTGCCGTAAACCCGACCTTAAAATATCAGGTTAAAACACCAAGCTTTAAAATTTCTAAAACAGTTCTTAAAAAACAAATCGCCACTCGAGTTCGGCGCTGTAGCCAAATAGACACTGGTAGCTTTAGCCTTCCGGCGCGCTACTACCTCTCGCTGCGCGTCCGGGCACCCATGTGGGCTAAGTAGTGGTGCCGGACCCGGAAATGAGGGAGTACGAGGGGCGGAGCCACATCCCTCCGTACAATCGGCACAACCAAGCTGTGACGGACCGGGAACTCGAGACCAAAACCAAAGTGCAAGCGTGCATAAAAGGTAAGCCCTGCCAACAGATACTATGGATTTGGCGAATCTCACATACACGTCAGAGCCCTGAAGAAGTCCTAAGTGGACGAAACGCGTTGGCTACTGGATTATAATTCATTGATGTATTTCTATTTGAGAAGACATTTAATAAAGAACAAATGAAGAAAGAAAATTTCGACATTGGAAGTTCTTACTTGCTCACATAGAGACTGTGGTCTTTAACCTTGTTGCTATACTCAAACATCTCTTATAATATAACACGACCATTGAGTGCTGAACCACTATTTGATCTTTTGTATTTTGGAGTTTTTGTATTTTTTGGAGTAGAGAGGGGTTGTACTCCTTGGTTCACTGCACCTCTGAAAATATTTTGTACCTTTCCCGGAATAATATTGTTGGCAGGTGCGGTTTCTGTTTGCCTCAACCCTTTAGTTCTGTGTAGTATTAACCAGATACTAATAAAGCTTAACATCATTAAAAGTATAAAATCATTTAACTAAAAGATACTTTAAAAGCTAATTAAAAGTGTCCAAAAAGCATAAAAGCTTAAGTCGAAAAAGTCATTTCACTAAAAGCATTCAAAAAGGTCCTCTAATTTGTATACATGGTTATTATTACACTGAGCACCTTGAAAGCCATTATGCTCTGTTAGAGCAGAAAATTAGAAAAATAAAACATAGTCTGTTTCGACCTTCAATTTGGTAAATGTTTAAAAATCACCAATTTGTTCCCAGAACAGGAAGGCCAGATTGTTTATGAATCCTGTGCTGAAGACTCAACATCGCATCTGCAGGTGACAAACCCTCTAGTGCTTCCAGTATGATGTAGAGTGAGCAAAGATGGTCATCTCTGGTCCCCACAGCAGCCGCTGGAAGAGAATTAGATGCCTGCACGCCTGGAACCGATGCCGGTACGTCAGGAGCAGAGCCGATTTCCCTTCCAATAGGAGCTGAAGCACCCTTGGAGGCCATAGGAATGCCGTCATCAACATGGGAATACGCTGTGGACAACTGTACACGTAGGCCTGCATAGGTTCCAGTAGAACCGCTATGTCCGGTAGCGCAGCCAATGGAAGTGTCAGACACAGGTCCAACACGCATTCAGATCCGCAGAAGAGGCAGCGGAACACAGACAGGACACAGTCTTGCCAGACCGGTCTGAAAGACAGGAAGCAATGCTCACTCAGCTCTTGAAGCAGAGGCGTACCTAGGTATAACACCATCCACTCACAACAACGTCGTTCCAGCAGTGTTACCTCCATGTCTTGAGGAATTGAGACGTCCATTGCGCAGCAGTAGGATTAAACTCAGGATGCCCGACACTGATAGCAGGACCAGAGGAAGCCCTCTGAAAACGCTTCCAAGTACGGAGTGTATGAAAGCTGGAATTACTCCGAAGATGGTCTTAAAGGTGGTTAAGAGACATGATCCGAGACGCTTAAATAAGTGTGCGATCCCACTCGTATCAGATATGTTAAAGATACGATGAACCATTTCTCCGAAATGGATCGGGAAGTTCGTACGGACCAGGGCCTGTATCTGTGCCGAAGACCTTGCAACCTGGAGATCAAAAGTCTCTCGGGCTGAAGTTAAGGCTACATTTTGTTGAAACAACATGGCTTTCAGTCTGCTCAGCGAATCAAACCTTATACTGGAAACATTTAATGAAGGCCACAGTTGTGCCTCCCTAACTGTGTGAGCCGGGGGAAACAATACTTGCTTACAACAAACAACCCTGAAGTTTACTGTGACAAGATAGGTGATGCCTGGCGCCATCCCACAACAGCCTTGGTCATTCAGCATTAAATATCTCCCATTGGAGAGTAATTCAAAAACCGGATGAATCACTGCAGCTGGGGAGCCTTTCAAGTAGCAAGATAAGTTTGCTTTCAAAGCTTTACAGGCTCCATGAAGCGAGACCTCCTTGCACCCCAAAGAACCACTTAAAGCCTCTTTCGCAGTGTGTACCGCTTAAGAAAACTTCAGTGTCCTTATTCCTACACCTATATCTATATGGTAACTCCTAGGTTTCGCGTATGTACCCTTCGCCCAATGCTTCATACCTGCCGACCTGATGGTGTTCTAGGCAGTATTGGAACTGGAATATCGTGATAGGCAGTGTGATATAGCCATGAATTAACCATTCTGTAGACGGTGACTCAGCTACTGTAAGAGATAACTTTTCTAATATCTCAATGAGCAGCATGGTGTACTTTGCATCTCTGCATGCCATGGTCAATTGTCTTTTTGTCAGATTATAAGCCGAAAACAGATTAGAGACGTTAATATACCGCCATGGCACGTGGACAGAACGTAATGATTGTAGCGTCCAGTTTAAAAGCAGAATGGAGCATAATTGAGATTGCCCATGTTGTAAAATAGACAAATCTTGTTCCATTATGTCAATTGCTGAGGACACAATGTTGCTCAGTGAATAAATACGGGAAGAAAGTGTGGCCATACCGTTGTCAACCACAGCCAAAGTTTTTCTAGGTTAATTCTATCAATTTCACATAATCTCTCAGCAGCATCCTGTTGGGAGACTTTCCATAGTTCATTGTAGATGGCATATAAGAAGCGTTTTCTATGTGGTTTCTTGGGACCTAGCAAGAAATTCCTAAGATCCATGTCGTCAGACAGAAGGGGCAAGTGTTATTTCACCTGTGATAGTGTTGAGGTTTTTAGCCATTCTAGGCATAACTTCCCAACACTATAGGAAGTCACTACCCCTGGGATGTCTGTGTGTACATAGTGTGTGTCAGGCCTATACTAAACCCTCCGGTGGTGCCCTTGAATCTTTTTTGACACCTATTTGTGTCTGTAGGCCAAACCAACCATCCCTTCCAATTGGGAGCTGTGGAATTGTATGTGCCATTCTGTATCATTGCGCCCAGCACTTCCTCACTTGTCAGTGTATTATTCAACATACCTTCAATAGGTGTAGGTGAGGGGATGCATGGTGTTTTCAGGTCTTTTGTTTTTGCAAACCCATAGGAGGTAGTTTGTTGCACTGTTCTATTCAGGAAAATTATCTGTAATGGTATGAGGCAAGCTCTAAATAACGCCTCTGTTCCCTGAACCTGCCACTCTTTCGTCCCTCAGATGGATTTTATGTCTATCGTGTCCCTCCAAAAGGCGAAACCCTGTTTAGACAGTTGGGAGATAAAAGGTGCTGCATATATCAACTTGGTGTTTGTCAGCATAATTTTCTTCGCAGTTGCATTGGTCTGCGCAAGCTTATAGTAATAAGACACTGGGGGGGATATGTACAAGGAAGTGGCAGAGAGAGGTGTTAGCCTTCCCGGCTTAACGCCTCTCTCCGCCACTTCTGAAACACAAGGCTGCACCATATTTACAAGAATATGGTGCAGCCTTGCGTTTTCCCCTGCGATGGCGCTACACTTAGCAGTGTAGCGCCAACGCAGGCACCCTTGCACCATAGTGCAAGGGTGTCTGCGTGCAGGGGAAGATTGTTTATGTGTAAGAAGGTGTCCCTTTCTGCACATAAACAATCCTGAAATGCCATTTTGTAACTTTCATGTGTGCTGCTTAATGCAGCACACATGAAAGTGACAAAATTGCATTTTTTGTTAAGTTTGTTTATGTACAGGAAGGGGGACAATCCATGGCATTTTGCTTTTTCCATGTGTGCTGCACAAGGCAGCACACATTGAAAAAGGAAAAACAAGGAGAAATAATGCATTTCTCCTCGTTTCGCCACCATAAGACCAGGTTTTCCCGGGTCCTAATTTTGGCGCTGCCTACTACGTACGCCGCCCTTGTACATAGGGGGCAGTGTCAAAAGCAATGGGTGCTGCAGTGGAATGCCCATCTCAACACCCACTGCCCACCCCTTTCACGCTAAGCATAGCATGAAAGGGGGCCTTATTTACAAGGCAGCGTTAAGCCACGTTAAGTGGCTTAACGTTGCCTTGTAAATAAGGCTAAGCCCCTATCACCACCACAACGTCTGTAAAAGTGATGGTGTGTTGGAGATAGGGGCTTGTACATATGCCCCTGGGTCTGATATATTGAATCCTGAAAAGTATGCAAATATCTGTGCGAATGTGGCAGAACTACCTTTCGGTGGTGTCGAGCAATGTTCCCATTGATGGTAAGTGTTTACAGTACGTGGAACACTGGCTCTGTGCAAAAAGTGATGACCATAGTGCTGGTAACAATACATGCTGTCAAAGTCAGGTGTATCTTCGTACAATTCCCTGTAAAAAAATGCAGTAGATTGTTCTAAATCTGAGAGCATAGTGTTTACAGTCTCAATGTCCCAACCATCAGAGAGTATACTCGGGGTAATGAAATCTTTCAATGAAATTTTGAATGCATGAGGAATTTTCAATTGTTCAGTGGGACCAAATACATCATATGTAACCCTATCCCAAACTATACCATCTGGTACTGCAACTGCTGAAATGTTCAAGAAGGACAGGTCTCTCCTTGTACGCTGTGATGACGTATGTGGTTTCAGGACCAAGTTCACAGGTTGTACTGCAGAGCTTTGTGGGGGATAATGTCCATTCAGTAGTAGGAAAAAAGACAGTTAGTATACCAATCCAAATTAACAGGAACAGGATCCCTAATGCAAACCAAATGTGCAACCAAGGGGACACAAAGTAAGTCTTTTTCAGCCAGTGACAGAATTGTTGAAGTCTTCCTTTTTGGGAAATGGGTGGCGTTTGCTCAGGTTCACTTGGATCTGAAGAGAAGTCATCGAAGTTTATGAAGTAGCCAGACGCAGTTCTATCTATCATTGGTAGCTCCGTAGCGCTCGTAGAACTGGCCCGTGCTTCTTGTGAAGGCTGGTTGATGTAGATGCCATTGTTGGGTCGAAATGCAATTTGTGTTTCTGGTGCATTTGGATGTTGTTCAATTTCAACAGGTGTAATTCATATTCCATTATTTGATACCCCTGCGATTTGCTCAGGGGAGTCTTGAAATGTTATAAGTCTTTCCATCTGAACTTCCTGTATAGACGCGAGAGAAGATCTGTGGCTACTCAGGACCCCACGCGGCCTACTGTTGAGAATCGGCCACATAGTGTGGTTTGATCAGATCAATGGAGACAAATCTTCTTTCTTTTTTGCCGACAAGAGGCGGAAGAAGATCTGTTCTTTTTCCTTTGACTGCCAGGCCAGGCACAGGTGCTCTGTAAGATGGCCCAAATTCCTTTATGTTCACAATCTTTTCTCTGACCAGGTCCCCAATCTTCGGGACCCAGGCAGGTCTTGCCGGAACCGGTTTCACTTCCCCAGTGGCAGTGCGTTTTACTTGAACGTTGCTTTGTAATGCCCGGAATTCATTGAGTTCCTGTAAAACAGCCAAACAATCATTCAAATCAAATGGCACAACCGAGGTCCAAACAGGATTTCGTAAGGGGGACGGCCTCCCAAGGATTTTATTGGCATGTTGTTAAGTGCCCTCTGGACCCCATGCAGGTGATTGACCCAATTGCTGCCCGCGCCTAATACCCTTGCTGCTAAAGATTGCTTTAGGTCCCGGTTCTTCCTCTCCACCACCAAATTTCCCTCTGGGTGGTAGGGGGAGGAGTACCACAAGGCCACGCCCATACCTTCCATGGCCTCCTTGTAAGCCCGTGAGCTAAACACAGGGCCACGGTCAGAATGTAATGTGCCAATTGCGTATGTCCCGATGACGACTCGCAAATCTTTTATAACAGTTCGGGCGTCAGTCCCTTTGGGGAGACCCACCCCTTGATCGTGAATTCTTTTCTTTATTATTATTTTTAGATTGCTTGTTATCACATTTCTTCCTGGAAGAGGGTGCTTGCTTCGAGTTGTCTTTTTCAAGACTACCCGCCATTTGTGGTTTCCCAGGTTTGGCTCCCAAACTATCTCTACCTAATGCGACATATGTTTCTTCGATAATTTTTGGTACTTCTCGCTCCTTTTTTGTAGGAGCAATTTCCCTTAAGCAGTGGTGTATAGCCACCGCTGCTGCCTCCCCTTTTATGTTGCTCAGCATAATTGCAGAGACTTGGTCAAAATTACCCATCAGTTTCATCCCCAAGTCCAGGGCAGGTCCTGCTCTGTACTCGTTCTGTATCTGTTTCAATAATTCTGGAACAACTGCTATGGAAGGGGTTCCATGTATCCTGATGTATACGGCAGCAAAGATTGTTCCCCATGTGGTAAAATCTTCAATCGAGGGAACCATACCCATTGGCAAGCAAATAGTTAGCATTCTGTGTTTTTCCTGCGGACCCGTATGAGGGAATACTGCTTCTAGCTGTGCAATTGTTTGTGCTATCCAGAACGGAATTTGCTCCCTTTTTCTTGGGATTGTCCCCATGAATGATTTTAGTGTTTGAGGGCTGATTGTAGGTGTTGTCTGGTGAGTGCTGAATGGAACATTTTTGGCAGGTTGGATTGTTAATGTTCGCATAATGAACTGGACAATGTGTCTGTATAGTAGGACTATATCTTTGTGTAGCGTACGGACTTCACCCACTGGTAATGTGTCTATTTCAGGATGTGGAGTGTATGTTGCTAAGACTGGCCAGGTCGCTCCTTGTGTGCTGAGCGGACCGAGTCTTACGATGGATGTCATATGTGGGAGGGCACCTTTAAACCAGTTTCTGTGTTAATGGTAAGTTAATGGGACTTCAATGTCCTCGTATGGAATGTATTCTATTGGTGGTTCTACAATTTAGTCTGTGGATCTGCAGGCGGGAACTGAACCCAAGAATAGAATACCTCTGATCCGAACACCTCGTGTGCCTCTATCATGAAGGTAACATAGCCACCTGTTGCGGGTACGCCATGTTCTACTAATTTCATAATTACTGCATGTCTGCAGTTTTCTGGAATGTTGAGTGTGTTTTCTACTCCCTCTTCAACTGAACCTCCACTGCTACTTGCTGTGTTGGAGTCTCCATTGCTACCCGCTTGTTCAGTCATGTTTATCAGGAGGAAATGTTAAGATTTAGAGTTTTGCACAATGTGGGAACCGTTTATCCTTACAAGCTTGTATAAAAACCTTCAGCCAATACACAGACATTATCTGCTCAGCTGAGGCGGATCTCCCTTCCCACTTCAGACATCTCTGAAAAGTGTGAGAAAGCACGACTGAACTACGCATATTTTACCATTAATATAAGAACCAAACCAACATGTAGTTCCTAGGAGCCCCCCAGGACCTGCGTGTTTTAGGATGACCTAAACAGAGGGCTTGGTGTGCGAACAGACTCCGGACACCCCCACAGGGTATGTCAGCCATTAGACCAGCTAGCTCTACAGTGCCACTACCACCCCCTGTATTCTACAGTGGTGTGGGTAGTGTCTGGCAACTACTGAACATGACTACCCTGATTCCTCAGGGATCGTGGAAAACAGTACAGTACTTTTTGCTCAGTCACTCATACTTTCCTATTCTCAGAAAACACACAGAATGACGACTGGGGCGTTTTTCAATAAGTATTTATTGGTCAAGCATCAATCTAGTGTAAAACATATGTGCTGCGACAATCGGGAGACAGAAGCAAACAAAAGAAATTGCAAGTACCAATATAGTGAACAGTAGATCCATTTCTACCATAATGCTAAAAAGATTAACACGGACAGTTCATAAAAACAATAGCATTTGCGTATTCCTAAAATGCGCACCCTATGCAACTTGCCTAAATATACCTAACCTAAATGTGTAAGCATAGCATGTATATGTATGTAGCTTGCTAAGAATCCCCTAGGGAAGCTCCGACCCCCTCACCTGATGGTAGAGAATGAAGGACCCCGTCTCTGCGTCGAGGATGACACCCCGCAAGGGATATCAGACCGCTGCGTGTCGATAAATCAGCATGCAGGACCCCGTGTCAGCGTGGAAGGAATTCTCCTCTGGTTTGCAGGGGGGAATTATGGTCTTATATACTGGAGTGGTCACTCCAGGGTTTCTTCTAGAACACATATGTTTTGAAAACAACCATAAATATTTTTCAAACAATCATAAATGTTTATCCAAACAATGTGCTCATGCATAGCGAGCCTGTTGGCCGAGGATGAAAAAAAGCTTTGAACCTTATACAGAGTAAGTATGCCGTGCCTGGTGACATGTTTATGTACGTCAGGTACAGCATTATTTTCATAATATATCAAAAGCCTGTTCACGAAGGGACAGAGCTAACTACTAGGTAAAAGGTCACCCTTCAGAACGGTTATTGTCGTGTGGATGGGACAATGTATGTAAAAAGGTGGTATACATGACAGGACTAGCCTAACGAACATGACACAATATTTTCCTACCCAGAATCCCCTGCAAACCTCAAATTTGGCTGAAATAAATCAACTTTTTCTCATGTTTCTGTGTGGGAAAGTTGTGGGATGACCGGGCCAACACAAATTTCCCACCACCCAGCGTTCCTCCAGGTCTCCCAATAAAAATGGTATCTCACTTGTGCGGGTGGGCCAAGTACCCGCGACAGACAAGGGCCCAAAACGTATTGTGGAGACATCAAAATTGCCTATCACAAAATGACCTGGTTTTGCAAGGTGGGGTCAGCTGGGTTTTTGGCCATGGCCTCGGCGGCCATCTAGGGAAACCTACCAAACCCACACATTTCTGAAAACTAGACACCTGGGGGAGTCCAGAGAGGTATGGCTTGCGTGGATCCCCCAAAAGTTTCCTGAAATTTACTTACAAAGTCACATTTTCCTCACATTTCTGTGTGGATAAGCTGTAGGATCACCGCACAGAAATGTGAGAAAAATGTGATTTATTTCAGCTAAATTTGAGGTTTGCAGGGGATTCTGTGTAAGAAAATGCTGGGGGATCCATGCAAGCCACACCACCAGCCAAGAGTCAGTACAAGCACACCACCATCCACCACCAGCCAAGCGCCATCCATGCACACCGCCAACCAAGCTCCATCCATACACACTGCCAGCCAAGCGCCATCCATGCACACCGCCAGCCAAGCACTATCCAAGCACACTGCCAGCCAAATGCCACCCACGCATTCCGCCAGCCAACCTCCATCCCCGCACTCTGCCAGCCAAGCAGGGTGGGCTGGGAACAGCAACCAGCCACGGCAGATTGCTGCTCTATCAGTGCTAGTAAAAAGCCCCGCTACCGCTTTTGTTACTGGGGGCCATTATTGCAGTACTGCTGCAAAACCGCCCCCCCAGTGAGAAAACCGGCCCCCATGGCCAGATAACCGTCCCTCACCCCTCCGGCTACTGGGGAAATGCCCGGTGCCCGCTACGGCCAGTCCGCCCCTGCAGCCAAGCACCATCCATGCACTCAGCCAGCCAAGCATCAGTCCACGTACACCACCAGCCAAGATCCACTCCACGCACTTCACCAGGCAAGCACCAATCTACACACACCATCATCAAGCACGAGTCCACCCACACCATTAGTCAAGTGCAGGTCCACGCACACCGCCGCCAGCAAAATGCCAGCCAAAGGTCAGTACACGCAGACCATCAGCCAAACTCAAGTTTACACACGCACAAACTCTTCCTGTTTTCTAGTGGTTTTCTTGGGTGCAGATGAGACAAATATATCACTGAAACAGCCAAAATGTGTTCCTAAATAAAAGGAGCGACCCTTGCCTATGGGGCTTCTCACTGGCATGTCCATAAACATAGCCCTGGTGCCTAGTGGGCTTCCTGCTATTGCCCCCATCTGACTCCTGGGGGAGGCAGAACGACTCTGGTAATTTATTTTGGGGGTAGGGACATTTCCATGCCCATTTTGGGCAGCCCCCACCCCTACGCATAAAAAAAATACAATACCTGTTGCCTAGTGGGCTTTCTGCCCCCCCCCTTGGGGGAAAGCCAAGGGCTATTGCCCCCATCTGCCTCCTGGGTGGGAGAGAAAGACTGTGAATTTTTTTTTGGTGGGGTGGGGGCATTGGCATGCCCATTTTGGGCAGACCCCACCCCTATATACATTAAAAAAATCCCTGTTCCCTAGTGTGTCTTTTGCCCCCCCCCGGGGGCAGATATGGGGCAAAAAGACTGTGGCAATTTCTTTGGGGGGTGGGAGCATTGACATGCCCATTTTGGGCAGCCCTCACCCCAACGTATATAAAAAAACAATCCCTGGTGCCTAGTTGGCTTTCTGCCCCCCGAGGGGCAGATCAGGGGCTATTGCCCCATCTGCCTCCTGGGGGGGCAGAAAGACTGTGGAATCTTCTGGGGGGTTGGGGCATTGGTATGCCTATCTTGGGCAGCCCCCACCCCTAAATGTCCTCAGAAAATAAATCCCTGGTGCCTAGTGTGCTTTCTGCCCCCCCAGGGGGCAGATTGGGGGCTATTGACCCTATATGCCCTCCAGAGGAGGCAGAAAGACTGAATGTGCCACATGAAATGAAATGAAATGAAATGAAAAGCGATATTTATAAAGCGCTGACTGCCACTCCGGAAGGAGCATCCTGGCGCTGGTGTGGCGGTAAGAAGAAACTCTGATGTTCTTAAATGAGAGAGAGAAAGAGTTCATCTGAGGATCCGAAAATCCAAGTCTTTAGTGATTTCCTATATTGTGTTTCAGATTTTAACGTTCTCAGATGCATTGGTAGTAGGTTCCAGACTCTGGTACCTAATACGGCCATTGTTTTTCCTCCCTTTGTTTTGCATCTAAAACTGGGAGGTTTGAGCAGGTTGGCTGACAAGGACCTGAGAGTTCTGGTTGTAATGTAGGGGGTGAATCTTGATGAGAGGTATTTTGGCCCCAATTTGAGTGAGACTCCAAAAGTGATTAGGAGAATCTTAAAGAGTATTCTCTTATGTAGTGGGAGCCAATGAAGGGTTTTTAGGGCTGCAGATGCGGAGGACCTTCGTTTTAGTTTTAATACCAACCGAGCTACTGCATGTTGGACTACTTGGAGTCTTTTTAATGTTTGTTTATTGGCTCCTGCCAGGAGACTGTTGCAGTAGTCTAGTCGCGAGAGGATCAGGGTGACTGCTACTGATTTCCTTGCAGCGAGTGGAAGTAAATTCAAAAAAAATTCAAGGATTTTATAAGGCTGAAGCAGGTCCCTGCTACCGTCACTGCATGTGGTTGGAAGGTGAGGGCGGAGTCAAACTGTACTCCTAGGTCTCTTGCAACCTTCACCGTATCAGGCGGAGGTGATGTACCCTCAGGCCACCACTTGCCCGGCAAGAATGAGACCTCTTTTCCTATTGGTAAGATCTCCGTTTTATCGGTGTTGCACCTGAGGTGGTTGTCCACATTACAATTGGGGGATGCAAAGGCCCATGCCCAAGAGGCCACTCCCCCCTCCCTGGTGTCCAGTGGGTGGATCCCTGCTTGGGGATCACCCTCCTGGGGCAATCCCTAAGCAGGGTTCAACTAGGGATGGGTATCATTGGAAAGGGGAGATTCTCCCCTTTCCAATGATCCCTCTCCTGTCTTTCTACGTGTTCGGGGGGCTAAGATAGAACACATAGAAAGTGAAACTGAAATGAGCCGATCGGCTCGTTTCGGTTTCTCTGAAATTACGTCAGCGCGACCAGGTGTGAAGGTGGAAAGGAGGTCCCAAATCTTGGTGGTGTGTTTGCATGTGTTGAGAAGGGAGCATGCGAGTTGGTGTTTTTGTTCAGGTGGTGTCTGTGGTGAGTTCAGGGTGGGGCTGGTCGGTGGGGTGATGTGTGTGCTGTGGCAGGTGAAATGGCAGTGTGTACAGGTGAAAAGTCTTACCATGGAGCATGGGTCGGCGTGATCGTTGTGATGTCGAGGGTGTAGTGCTTGGCGATGGTGTATCTGCAGGGGGCGGGAAGAACAGGGATCATGGCACTGAGTGCGGGCCAAGTACAGACGTGTCTTCCTTTGGCACACCAGCAGCATACCCACTGCGCGCATCAGTGAACTTTCACTTGCTCCAAAAGACAAGCTTTGCTTATCGCACCAGTGCACTGCTGTATGTACCAAGGGCAGTCAGGATGGCAAGACTGGGGTAAGTGACTTATTATCCTCAGATCACTGGTTTTAAAGGCTCTGATTCCAGACCATAGACGTATTCATTTAGGTGGCTAACAGTTTATGCCTGGGAAATGGCCCAACAAGGTAATAATAAAACCAAAAGTGAGGTTGTAGTAATCTATAAGTAGATCTCTGGCATGGGCCCATTTGGAGTACATGATGCCTTACTCTGAGACTCACAATTGCCCTTTGAACTGTTAAATCCATAGCTAAGAGATTCACAGAGGAGGTGAATTGAAGTGACATGTGCCATGTCAAAGTTGTCAGCTGCAAACTATACCTCTTGCGGTTCAAAAGGTCAAGACCCGTTTTCTGGACCCTGAGAGGTTACCTTTCAATATTCATGTTGGATATTGTCCTTTACCACTGGTGTTCTAGAGCCCACGTTTAGTTTTCTAGAGCACTCCAGTTCGATTTACAAAGTATCTCCTTTCAACGTTCTATACAGGAAGACTGGGTAAGCAGTCCATAACAAGAGCAAAACCGGTCCTTGTTTGCTTGTGTTCCAATTCAACGAGGACCTGACTTGGCAGTTCAGGCTGGACTGTTCCCATAGAGGCAGGGTCAAGACTGATTTGCATATAGCTGGGTCCAACCTGAGGTGGTATGGTGTGCAAAATAGCAATGGATTGGAATGTGGCCCTGCTGATTAATACCAGCGGCTGAAATTCATTCAAGCATTCCATCCATGAGAGGACAGTTCAGGCCTTGAGGGAGCACAGTACCACCACCTGTATTGCTGAGCCTGTTAGAGTCCGGAGGAGCCAAGGTTTGGCGGGCGGTCAGATACGTTGCGGTGCCTGCAGATGCAGGGGAGTGACTCCTTCACTCCAAGGGAGATTCCTTCAGGTGTCTTTGATGTCCACATGTCTTGGCAGAACCTGTACGGAGCACGGGCACGGACGGTGCAGCAGACCTGCAGATGAAGAGGCCAGGAGCAGCAGGGATCTTCCCAGGTGCGTTCTCGGAGTCCAGAGCAAAGTCCAGCGAAGTCCAGAGTACACAGATGGTCGAAGTAGAAGTGGAGTTGATCTGAATCGAATCCCATTACGAATCTAGGGACCCACCCACAGGTAAGCCCTTAAGTACCCTAAGGTGAGGGTTGGGACGATTCAGGGGTCCCTCCCAGAGGAGGGGTCGGACAGTGGGGAGGATACTCCCATGTCCTTTGTTCAGTTTTGCGCCAGAGCGGGGAGCCAACGGCTCCCTGATCTGGTTTGAACTGGAGTATGCAAGGAGGGCACAAATTGTGCCCTTCGAGCAGACTATGTGGTGCTGGTCGGCGACCCCAGCCCGGCCTAATACACTAAATCCTGTCTGGGAGGTGGTCGCACCTCCCTGTGAGAGGAAACCTATTGTCTACCTTCCTCTGCTCGAGCTTGACCCAGCAGCAGGACGGTAGAATCGTGTCTGGGGTTGGCAGCAGCCCTAGGTTGCTGTTAGGCTCTGTAAGGTCGGTCCCAGGAGCACAGAGGGCTACCTGGAGGAGCTCTACCATGGGGGGAATCATACCTCCAACACCGGATACGGTTTTGGGTATGATTCCAACATGTTTGATACCAAACATGCTCAGGTTCGTTCCAGCCAGTTTCGAGATGGTCATCATGTAATGACACATGACCTCTCTATATCGTTATGGCTGATACACTTACAAAGTCTGGAGAATGGACTCCGGGGTTTGTAGGAGTGTCCCGCTCATGCAGGGGCACCCTCACACTTATAACCGAGCACCCTGCCTTTGGGACTGAAAGGCCTGCTTGAGTGGTGACTTATAGGTTTTAAGTGTAGTGCTGCTAGATATAAGAAAGCCTATACCTTGCATGAGGGGTGCAGGCACCAACTCACACAGGCTGCAATGGCAAGCCTGTAGTCAGTGTTTGGAGGGTCCGTCATGGGTGGCATAATACATGCTGCAGCCCATGGGGGACCTCTGGTGTCCCTAGGCCCTAGGTACCTTAGCACCATATACTAGGGACTTAAAAGGGTACACCAGTAGCCAAATAGAATGTACTGAGGTACTCACCATAACCAATTTAGGGGAGAAAGCACAGAGGCTGGGGTCCTGGTTAGCAGGATCCCAGCCAGACTAGTCAGAACCAGCATAACACCAGGCAAAAAGTGGGGGTAACCATGCAGAAGGATCCTACCTTCCTACATGGGCCCATTTGGAGTACATGATGTCTTACCCTGAGCATCACAATTGCCCTTTGAACCCATAGCCCAGAGATTCACAGAAAAGGTCAAAGGAGGGCCCTTTTCACAACTGAAGTGACATGTGGCATGTCAAAGTTGTCAGCTGAAAACTATACCTCTTGCGCTTCGAAAATGTTAAGAGCTTTTATCTGGGCCCTGAGAGGTTTCAATATTCATGTTGGATATTGTCCTTTACCACTGGTGTGCTAGAGCCCACGTTATGATGGTACTCCCTTTGATTTACAAAGTATCTCCTTTCGACATTCTACAGAGGAAGCCTGGCAAGCAGTCCATAACAAGAGCAAAACTATTCTTAGGTTACTTATGTTCCAGTTCAGGGAAGACCTGGCTTGGCAATTCGGGCTGGACTGTTCCCATTGCAGCAGGGTCAAGACTGATTTTCATATAGCTGGGTCCAACTTGAGGTGGTAAGGTGTGCAAAATAGCAATGGATTGGGATGAAGCCCTGAGTAATACCAGCGGCTGAGATTCATTCAAGCATTCCATCCATCACTTTTTGTATACGTTAGCCAATGATAAGGCATGTTCATAAAAATACCTTACACATATTTTTGAAACAAACAGACTGGCATAAACCATTAAAATAATAATTCTATAACTTGAACCGTTTGTAAATGAGTCACCCATAAATTATAGATTCTTCAACAATGAATACAGTCTCACATTATCACCGAACTTCTAGAAATAAATATCTGTACCAGATAAATCTCCAGTTAATGCAGAAATTGTTGCTAGCACTACATGGCCCCTCTAAAGTCTGCATGTGCACAGAAATCCACAGGAGAATGATATATTGTAAACATATTATATTTTCTCACATATTGTGGCAACAGGACTTTGATTTAAACCACAATTTCTAGCATATGTCTGCACCTCACATTAGTTGCGCTCAGTCTCTACCTCGTACTGTTGCACTTTTTAATATGTACATTTTACGATACTAAATCAAACTTTTCTCCAAGACTACACTGTTTGTATTTGATGGATGCCAACCTGTGCCTAGAGTCAATGTATGCTGTATATGTTTGTGGGCCTTATAGAGTAATTTGAGTAGCAGTAGCTGGATGATGTCATCAATGATGTCAATCAATGATGTAATTTGTGATGTCGTCAGCAATGTTAGCAATGATGTCATTTAACATGTTAAGAATGATCTACTATGCGAGGTGGTAAGCAAAGTATAGTGGGAGTTCAAGTTACAATTGGCTCACTAAAGTACAACTGGTGAATTTTAAAGCATTTTTTTATTTTTAAGCATTAGTTTTTAACTCATTTTAACACTTATCTATAACATTACTTTAACATATGTTTTTTCAGTGAATTTCTAGTTTTTTTTTATTTTAACATCAGCTAACATCTTGTTCCCATACCTAAATATAAAGTCACTTTAACCTTTGTTTTTTTCAGTGAATTTCTGGAGTTTTTAGTGTTAGGGAAGATCATATTACCGTACCTGACTATACCATCTATTTAACTTTTGTGTTTTTTCAGTGAACTTATGGAGTTGTTGAACATATTCAATCAATATCACCACAGCGCATCGCTTTTGGCCATACGCAGCAGGTTGTTGCCACAAGCCCACACTATATGAGTGGCCAACCCATTGCAGCCTATCCTCCATGTTCAGCTTGTTGCCCCCGACTCCTGCTAAATACAGTTCTCCATCACTGTGCCCCTGTTGCCATCTCCTGTACTCCACTGTAAGCTTGTTGCCCCTGCCCTCTCCTGCCTACCCTCTGTTCTCTGTCTGCATGCATTGGGCCCCTCCTGCCTGCCCTCTGTGGTCAACCTACTGCCCCTGTCCCGTCTCACTTGCCTTCCGTGGTCCATTGGGCTGCCCTTGCCAGCACAACATCTGCGGTTAACCTTCTACCCCTGCCCTCCACTCTGAAGCCCTCTGTTCTCAATGTAAATGCTCCTGCCGCTCCCTCCTGCCCTCCATTGTCCATTTTGCTGACCCTGGGCATGCTGGCTGGCTTACACAGTCAGATAGATGCCCTGCCCCTGACCCATGTCTGCCTGCCTCTGTTCCTTATCTGCATTCCCCTGCCTGGGGCCTGCCAGCCTTCTGTGGACAGCTTGGTTCCCCTGCCCATGGCAGCCTGCCCTACATGGTCAGCTTGCTGCCCCTGTAATTGCCCCCTCCTACCTGCCCTCCATTCTTCACGTGCTTGTCCCTGCCCCCTCCCACCTGCCCTCCATAGCCCATTGTGCTTCCCCTGCCTATGCTGCCTTTGGCTTTTCCTCTGAGGTCAGCTTGCTGTCCCACCCTGCTGCCCCTCCCTGGTCTATATTGTTCAAGTCAGTGCCCTTGCCCATCCCTTCTACCCTGAGTGGCCTTTTGTACTGCCGCTGCCTCCCCACTTGTCATCCATGCCCCCCTCTCCTCTGTTGCCCAAGGCCGTGCAGTTGCCCCCTCCTTTCTGCCATGTATGGTCTATTGTGTTGCCACAGCCCCTCCACTTGCACTCCATGATTATCTGGCTGCCACCCTGTCCACTGCCCTCCGATGTGTGAATACTTGCCTCTGCCCTCTGCCTGCTCTTTATGTTTCTTTTTGCGGCTACTGCTCCTCCCAGTTGTCCCCCATGGTAAGCTTGATGCCCCTGGCTTCCTACCCTGTACTCCTTTTTCTGAGTCTATATTGATGCCCCCTCCACCTGCAGTGCATTGGTCAATTGTGCCACCACTCCCCTTTCCACTTGCCCTGCATAGTTAGCTTGCTGCCCCCTCCCCCTGCCCTCCATTGCGTGAGTTTGTGACCCTGCTTGGTCCATTGGACCCTGCGTGGTCCATTGTCCTGCCACTGCCCCTCCCACATACCATCCATGGTTAGCTTTCTGCCTATGGCCCCTCTCCCTGTACTCTGTTGTCTGAGTCCATGTCCCTCGTGACTGTGTATCCCATAGTGATGCCAGTGCCCTTCCAGTTTGCCCTTCATGCTTACTTGCTGCCACTGCCCACCTCACCCCGACCTCAGTTGACCAAGTCCATAACCCTGACCCCTCCCTCATCCCCTCCCTCATTGTACGGCCACTGCTTTTCTGCTTGTGCTCTGTAGTTAGCGTGCTCCTTCCCCCTGCCTTCTTATGTCTGAGTCCATGCCCCTACCTCATCCTCCTACATGGTCCGTTGTGCTGCAACTGCCCCTTCTGCTTGCCTTCATTGTTAGCTTGCTGCACCTGCCCTGTCCTCCACCTCCTGCCATCAGTAGTCTGGGTTAATGCCCCTGCCTCCTCCCTACTGTCCTGCATGGTCCATTGCTATGCCACTGACCCTCCTACTGACCTTCCATGGTTAGCTCACCACTCCTGCCCCTGCCATCTGAGTCTGTGCCCCTGCCCACTTCTTCCTGCCCTGTGTGGTCTGTTTTACTCCAACATCCCCTCCCTCTTGCCCTCTGTGGTTAACTTGCTGCCATTGCTCTAGACCCTTTCCCCATTCGTGGAATCTATACCCCTGTACCCACCCTCCTGCCTTCATAGACCACTAAGCTGCCACTGTCCCTCCCTCTATCAATCAATAAATCAGGTTTTTATGAAGCGCGACTACTCACCCGTGAAGGTCTCCAGGCGCTCTTGCATTCCACGATTAGCTCTCAGCCACTGTCTCCCTCCCCCACCTTCCAATGTACAAGTTTGTGTCTCTGCCCTGCATGGTAATTGTGCTGCCACTGCCTCAATCACTTACCTTCTTTGGTTAGTGTGCTGCCCTTGCTCCCTCTGCTCTACCTTACTTTGTCTGACTCTGTGTTCCTGCCCCCTCCCTCCTTCCCCTATGTGGTCAGTTGTGCTGCCATTACCCCTACAGTTTGCCCTCCATTGTTAGCTTCCTACCCCTGCCCTCTACCCACTGTACTCCTTTATCTGAATCTGGATCAGTGCCCCCTCTGCCTGCCCCACACAGTTGATTGTGCTGCCACTGCCCTTTCCAGTTGCCCTGCATGGTTAACTTGCAGCCCCTGCCCCCTCCCCCTCATTGTGCTATCTCTGCCCCCTTGCGTTTGGCCTCATTTGACCATATGCGTGCTTCTGCCCCATCCATCCTGCCCTCCATTGCCCATTGTGCTGCTACTTGCCTTCATCTGCCCTGCATGGTCCTTTGTGCTGTCACTGCCCCTTCCGCCTGTACCGCATAGTCGGCTTGCTGCCACTGTCCCTTTCTCCTCTGCCTGCCTTCCACTGTCTGAGTCCATACCCCTATATCCCCTATCCTGCCCTCAATGACCCACTGTGTTGCCTCTCCCATCAGCCTTCCATGGTCTGTTTTGCTGCCACTGCCCCTTCTACCCATCCTGGATGGTCATCATGCTGCACCTGCATCCCGCCCTCTTTTGTCTATCTTTAGCCCCTAGCCACTCCTTCCTGCCTTCCATGGTGCATTGTGTTTCCACTTTCCTTCTGTCTGCCATGCATGATAGCTTGCTATTCCAACACCTCCCCCACTTCCCATTTCCTCCTTTGTCTGTGTGAAGATGCCTGCCCCCTCTCTCTGGCCCTACATGGTTTGTTCTGCTGCACTGCCACTCATGCCTGTCTTGTGTGGGCATCTTGCTGCCCCTATCCTCTCCCCCTGCCCTCTGTTGTCAAAATCCATGACCTGACTGATTCCCTGCTGCCCTTCATAGCCCGTTGTGCTACCACTGCCCCTCCCTCCTGCCCTGCTTGGTCAGATTGCTACTCTTGCCTCCCTCCCCCTGCCCTATGTTGTCTGTGTGGTTGCCCCTGCCCCCTCCTTTTGCCCTCCATGGTCAGTTGTGCTGCCTCTGCCCTCTAATCTGCCATGTGTGATCTATTGTGCTGCAACTACCCAGCTGCCTGCCCTGTGTGGTCAATTTGATGCCACCGCCACCTACCTCTTTCACTTTGTTGTTGAAGTCTGTGCCCCTACCCCATTCCTCCTGCCATCGATGGGCCGTTGTGCTGGCACTGCCCTGGCATCCTGCCTCCCACAGTTTGTTGTACTGCCACAGCCTCTCGTGTCTGTCTTGCATGGTTGGCTTGCTGCCCGTGCCCCCCTCCATCATGCCTTCTTCATTTCATTGGTCTGCCACTGCCCCACCACCTACCCTGTGTGGTCCGTTGTGCTGCTACAGCTCCTCCCACGTGTCTGGCGTAGTCAGATTGCTGCCCCTGATTGCCCACCCCAGCCCTCTGTTGTCCGAGTTTGTGCACCAGCTCCCTCTCTTCCATCCACAATGTTCTAATGAACAACTAGCAACATACAATATTGTCCCAATAAGTATCATTGAACTTCAACCTTAGAACATTTGTACGATCCTTAAGCTTTGTATTGCGAAGTACCTAAAGTTGCTAAGTGAGGATATGATCATAAGAAAAAAATTGAGCAAAGATATCACTTTATACATATATACTTAATTGCAGCAAAAACAGTCATTTGAGATGTGTCAAAAACACAGGTGCTTATTGTAATGTGAACACATGGTGCTCAAACAATTGTGTAGTCGACACGAAAAAGTGATCACAATAAAAATTTATAAAAACAAAGTAAAGGATTTTGAGGTGTTGTGCTCAAAAGAAAGTGCAGAGTCCATAGTTTACAAAGGATCAAAATATTGCTCAAAGGAAATGACTATACTGCACAATTATCAGTTAATGAAAATCCTTCTCAACCGTGGGGTTGTCTGTGACGTCTTGACCCATGCCCCATTGAAGGGTCATTATCAGGACAAAATCAGGGTGTAACTGAGCACAATAAGCATAGCTTGATAATGTAGATTATCAATATGTAGAATTCTTAGACTTGCTCAGGTTTATATTAAAGATTTGCAAATTCAGTTGATGGGTGCGGAAATGACCTGTAAGGAAGCTCGGGCGGTAAACTCCACTCCGCTCACAGAGTTTGCAGAATTTGGGCACTTTGCGCTCCCCGGAGGAACGTGGAATTCCTGAATTCCGCCATTTGGGCGCGAAGCGGAGTTTTTTTATCAGTTTTTGCGCTCAAGTTTTCTTTTGGCGCTCAACCGTGAGACTCTCAAGACGCTTGCGAGCAGGCGCAAGACTTCTCAGACTGCTAGTGAGCTCCTGCGAGACTTCACACTCACTCACACAGCTTCCGGCCGCAACAACACCAATCTAGCATCTTGAAATCGCAAGCGGAGCGGTCAAGAAGCTTTACTGCTTGAGAATGCAGCTGAGAGGCATTTGGAGTGGATTATCTTCTCAAACTGGCCGTTGGAGGTTTTTTTTTGTGTGAGAAGCCATTTTTTTTAAACTTTTTTTTTTCAAACCAGAAGGAAGTGCCCCTGAGACTCCAACTTCCTTTTCCTGTCCAGCAGGCTCTCCCAGTGCTTTGTCACTCTCCTGGTCACTTTTCATTGGGATTTGGAGCTGGAAGGATCACTCTCCTTGTCTGTTGCATATTTGCCATTGGATTTAAGGACTTTGTTTTTAAGATATCACAAGTAAGTTGAAAAACTGGTGTATAAGGGTGTTGTTTGTTTGACTGGGGGCATGCACCTGGATTTATTTGTACTTTTATTCAATTTTTGAAATTGATTGTGGTGGGTGGCCTCCAATTATAGTAGGGTAGGTCTAGATATATTTTTGCATTTGATTTTTCTTCTTTTGTGAAGGAAAAAAGTTGCACATTTTACTATATTTTCTCCCTGTTTTTTTAATAAATTTGCAATATTGATTTAATTCACTTTGTGGGTTAGTCTGCCAATGGGCCTTCCAGCCCGTAGGCCCTGTACTATTTATGGGTGCATGAAACAAATGTTTCTGTGGTGTCTGTTGAATTGAAATATCATTTAGGCCATGGATGGCATTGAATTAAAATACAAAATGTGTTCTTTGTGGTATTTCACATTTTTTTCCACTGCAAATAGTGTTTAGGTAGGGTAATGCCTTTGGAGGATGTGTGTTGTTGTGAACATTTTTTAGCCCTGTTAATTTTCGTTTTTGGCATTGCTGAAGTAATGCTGTGTTCTCTGTGTTACCATGCATCTTTGTATGGCCAGTGTGTGTGTGTTTATGTGTATTTGGTATAGGCCACCATTTGCCTTTGTTGTTCATCAATATGTCATGTGGCCAGGGACCATTTTGTATAGTCAGTGTCCACCCTGGGCCTGCATGTCTTCTTTGTTTTCCAGGCCTCCTGCTTGTTGTTGTGAGTGATCATGTGGCTGGGGGCCATTTTGTGTAGCCAGCCAGTGTGCTTTCCCCATAGGCCTGCATGTCTTCTTTGTTTGTAGCCAGTTCACTGACAGAATATCGACACCTAAAATATCCCCATACCACAATATTCAGTTATAAATATCGATGTCAAAAATATCGACATCCTATATTGATAATGGTAAGTTCAAAAATATCGGAAAAAAATATCGATGTCATAAATATAGTTGTACAAAATATCGTTTTATATATATATATATATATATATAATAAAATAATAAATATTAAATATATTAAATGATAAAATTAATTTTTTTAAATTTAGATTTAATATACATTTTAACAAATATAACAAATAAACTTCACTTAAAAAAGTTAAACACACATATTGGTGTGAAAACACACAGGAACTGTATTGACATTTTCTCTGATCATGGCGCATTTTACATAGTCCTGCCGCCATGCTATGTGCTGATTGCCCCTCGTTTGCCACACTTTGAAAGTTTATCCGCAGGTATCAGTTACATAACTCAATATTAATTGCGTCCAATAACTCACCATATTCAAGGACGGAAATTCTTTCATGTTGCAGTTCAGGCACTTCAAATAAACACTCCAAAACAAATCCCATCAACTCGTGCCAAACTCACAATGGGTTCAGCTGCTGACGTGAGGGTAGGCTCACGAATACATGCCCTATGAAGAGAAATTGCAGCACACTCACGGGGTCAATTTAATATGCATTTAATCTCAGCATACGCGTTTCAGCTTCATTGCCTTCCTCAATGCTGATTGAGTGAAAACACTTGGCACAAAGACAGTCACGATCTTAAAAACATTCAGCCATCACTCCCATTGGAGGATCACATTTCATGAATATTGGTAAAGGACTACAGTTGTCTTCTATTCATTGTAGTTACCTAGGGGATATATATGTATATATATATATGTTCTTAACTATTACCTAAAGGCGGTAGACAGTAGGTAGTTATAGTTAGGACCTAGTTTTCACAGGAACATTTTTTTGTTGTTTTGCTAATAACTTTGGCGCCATTCGATGAATCTTCATGAAATGTTCAAAACTAGCTTGCCAATCACTTCAGCTGCTGTCTTAAAAATTTCAGGGGGATTCGTCAAGCGGGGGAGGAAAAAAAAGGGGAGTCTCAAAACGTGTTTTCCCCATGCAATTTCCCATAGTGATTTTGAACATAACTACAGCCCGAACCGCTGGATGTAATTACACCAAAGTTGGCAGAAAGCTAGCTCTTGGTCCAGAGAGCATGCTTTTTGTGATTTGGTGTAAATCCTTTAAGTAGTTTTAGAGATATTAACTGAAAACTAAATTCTATGTCCAGGAGTGTGGATCCGCCCGCGGGTATCCGCGGATCTGCAGGTCCGCGTGCTAAAGCAAGGTTCTGATTGGCTGGGCTCACCTTCACAGAAAAGTTGCAGTTGCCATTTTATATCTCATGTACTGCTTGTATACTAATAGAAGGGGTCAGGTGAGAGCTTTTCTGACCCCTTGTGTATTTTATAAATGAGGTGAAAGCATGTTTCATGGGCAGTAAAATGTGAGAAAATATTTTTTTCGGCCACACAGAGATCTGCGGACCCGTTGGGGGGCCCAATGCGACCCCCATATAATTCTGCGACAGCTCCGTGGATCTCTCAGTGACTGAAAAAAATGTACTGTCACATCCACTCTGATAGCCATACAGACACTCTCACACCTACTCACATACTCATAAAGTCACTCACACACCCACTCACGACCCATACAGCCACTCACACACCCACACACACACCTATAAAACCACTCACACACCCACTCACAGACCCATACAGCCACTCACATACCCACTCACTGACCTATGCAGCCACTCACACATCCACTCTCAAAGGTTACAGTTATGGAATAAAATTTAAAAAAACGTAGAAATTCAATTAAAAAAAAACAAAGTTTACAGGGTCGTTATAGTTTGGAAATAACATTAAGAAAGTAGAAATTCACCAACAAAACCTAAGGTTACAGGGACATTATAGTTAAGAAATAACATTAAAAAATTTTAGAAATTCACTGAAAAAACCAAAGGTTACAGGGACTTTATAGTTAGGCTTAGATTCAGTCGTACAAAACAAGTGAAATTCAGCAGTAATAGTTACCTGAGCTAAATAGAACTTACACCTCCTGCAATGCACTGCTTATGACCTCACATATTACATCACTTGTGACATGGTCAGTGACATCACTGTGACATCTCAAATGACATCACTGATAACATCATCCACAGAACCTCTCACATACCCCATACAACCCCACATAAGCCCACACCCACCCACACACTCACTCACATACCCATTCACAAACCCATACAACCACTCACTCACACACCCACTCACTCATCCAATCAGCCACTCTCACAGCCACTCACTCACCAAAAGATTCACTCACACATCTACTGACTCACCCATAAAGCCACTTACACAGCCAGTCACTCACCCATACAGCTATCAACAGAGCTACTCCTTCACCCATACATCCACTCACCCACCCATTAATTCACCCACACAACCACTTTCATACCGATTCACACATCCATATAATCACTCTCATGCCCACTTACTCACCCATACAACCACTCACAAAGACACTCTCCAATACATCTGCTCACACACCCACTCACTTAGCAATACAGCCACTCACACAAACACTCACTCACCCATACTGCCACTCACACAACCACTCACTCACCCATATAGCCACTCACACAACCACCCAGGGTGAGATTGTGTTTGTGCTTACCAGTGTCCACTGATGCCTGAAATTACCACAAATCCTTCAGCGTGGAATGTGGATAACATCTCCACCTCCCACAGAATGAGTTTGAGGGACCTGGGATCTTCAATACCACTTGTAAGGGCACCATGTTGTGGCCCGGAAGTGAGGAAATGGAGTCTCCACCTCAGGTTGTTCCACCGCATGGGGTCATCCTTCTGTAAGTGTCTGGTATTGGATACAGCATTCATCTTATCCATGATCCTGGCCCACATTTTCCTTCTCTGACTCTTGGTGGATGTCTGGATCTGTGCTCCAACAATTGGGACTCCATCCTAATTATCTCATCGACCATCACAGTTAGCTCATTTTCTGAAAATCTGGGTTGCCTTCCAACAGCTATGTATCCTGACAATTTGAGCAAGGATCTCAACTTCTGCTGTGAATTGTAAGTGATAAGTGCTTTGTATGGTTGTAGGAGGCTTTTCTGTAGTGTGAGCTGCAAGTGATGTTTATGTGCAGGGTCAATGAGAGTCACCCTGTCGGACTCCCATTAACCTTGGTTTGATGCATGCCTGTAGTGGACAGTAAGCACAGCCACTCAAGTGGGGTAACATTTTAATCAGAACAAGTGGGTATGCTGGGTGGTAACACTTTTGTGGATTCCTGGTGATTTACATTACAGATGTGCAAGGAAAATTTAGATTTTTCACAGCCTGCTGGGCAGAAAATCTGGATTTTATTAATGACACGGAGGCTAATATTATGCAAATCTCCTTTATTGTCACAGCTCAGCAGCAACAATTGAAGAACATAGAACTTCAATGAACATTCCAAAGAAGTATAAAGTCCCTTCGTGACCAGCCATCTTCCTTCTTTGTTAAACTGCGAAGAAAGATCAACGTGCAGAAGAAACAGGAATGAAACTGAAAATAACTTTCCAAAATGTGGTCCGAAGGAAAGAGAAATTCTTATTCTGAAAGAAAAGAATAACATCTCATAATATCTTGTTGTAATATAAATAGAAAAAAATACACATTAGGGAGGGTTTTAAATTCAATAGAGGAGGGATAATATTAGCCTCCGTGTCATTCATAAAATCTAGATTTTCTGCCCAGCAGGCTGTGAAAAATCTAAATTTTATGCCACGACACGGAGGCCATATTATGCAAGTTTAAAGTGCATTAAGAACATTATCAATCACATTAGAGATTGGTCTGAAATAACAAGCCTTAAACATACTATCATTCGACCAGTCTGCTGCCCTAAGGATATCTTGCAGTCCACCTCCCAGAAAAAAGGCCTTTGAAGCTGAAGCACCTCTGAGGGAGTGAGCACCAAAAATAGATATGTCTACACCGCTTTCATGCATGACATTGATCCAGCGGGTTACTAGCAACACGCATTCATACACCGAATACTCACCTGGGCCCATTCATTCATACTACGCTAGCAATTTCCGCTGGTGGGTCAGTTGTACTCTTTATCAATATCCCTGCTACCAATTACTTTTCTGGTTGAAGAGTAATGACTTACCAATGGACCCTTTGATAATTGGGAAATTTAAAATGAGTGACATTCATTACAATTCATAATTTCTAAATAATCACTGAGTCAGGAAGTTTTAACATGTTTATCTAAAGTTTTAGCAGAGTAAAATACAGAACCACATGATACTTAATCGTATATCAAGGATGAAGCATAATAATCAATTATCGATCAATGACGGTTCCCCAGAAAGAAGAAGATAGAGACAGAAGCACAGCTAAAGGTTGCATTTATATTTACCTAAAGGTGCGAGAAACCAAACCCCTTGGCCAAGGAGTTGGAAAGATAGGTCCCAGGAAGGATGAAGACCAAAGACCTCCGGACGAGATTCAGGACAGGACAGGTGACCTCTCTATCAACGACGCCTGCGTCGTTCCCCTCTCTGACACTTCGCTCCTCCTCGAGTTCTGCCGTGTCTTCCTTCTAATGGATTCCGCCGCCCCCACCTCAAGACCTCTCTGGACAGCGGTTCAGTCTGCAATCGATCAGCTCGTTCTGTGGTCCTACTAGCTGACAGCCTCAACGCCAAGAGCTAATGCTAACTAATTAGCTAATTCTATATCTATTATACCCTTCTACACCCAGGTACCTCCCATTAATGTTTCCAAATTATGGGCCCACTACTTCTGATTGGACGGGGACAGGGGGTTGATCCTCACACCATGTCAATTTAGTTCAATTTCTTTAAGCCCATTGTTTTAAAATACCGCCCATCACAATTAATACATTTGCTTTATTTCCCACCTGTTTCCCATTGATTCCATAATACATTTTGTATACATTTGTTTCGACTTCAGGTACATTTCAGATGAACTTGTGAACCAGGCTTTGCGACCTTGGAGGGCTTCCAAGTTGACTTCATTGCTTCCTCTGGTCAGCCTTGCAGGGCGCATGTGCAGAGCCAATGTCTCCCGAGCTGCAGTTCAACCAACCCAGGCCCATTTATGAACTAATAAAAGTCAAAGAAGAAAATATTAAAATCACAAATAAATGTTTTCACT
This sequence comes from Calotriton arnoldi, assembly GCA_963921515.1. NCBI lineage: Eukaryota > Metazoa > Chordata > Amphibia > Caudata > Salamandridae > Calotriton > Calotriton arnoldi. Next base: position 219,867 of record CAWUFW010015293.1, on the reverse strand, counting down.
GTATACCCACTCTATCTACTCTATTCCCATTTAATTATAAATCTATCCCGCATTAATAGCATTAGAATACCACAGTTTTAATTGCAGCAAATGCGCAAGCTTTAGCACGTGAAAACATTAAGCAGCCATTTTAATACACACTGCGCAGAAGCAAAGATTTCCCTCCAAGCAAAGAAAGACGTCATACCACGTGATATGGTTGACACATGCGCAATGAAATTCCCGCGCTTAGCGGCCATTTTAGGATTTAGACAAGCGTTACTTATTAGTTTAAACACATAGGCAAGCTTCTCTAGGATAGTGTTTGTGTGCATTTGTTAGTAGAGACATTACAAGGTTTAATAAATTAATACTGTGAGAGGATTGTTTACGAGCAAGTCTCATTCTGAGTTCTTGCTCCATCAATCCCCTCTCTGATGACGTTTCTGAGCCATCAAAATACTACCCACAACCAGATGCCAACCTTTAGCATAAAATTGTCTCAACTTCATTTTTACACTTTCTATCTTAATCACCTCCTTTCAGTTTCTTGTATAATTCACTTCTCAGATCTTCTAGTTCAATTTCATCAAACTTTCGTTTCTTTCCTTTTCCTGTCACTCTATACATCTCATTCTTTTTACAACATTTGCACCATATTATTATTGACAGTACTATTATTGCTATCCCTGCTAAGGGTACTAATATTTGACCTATAAGTCCTTTCCCTACATTAGTAAACCAGGTACCAATTGACGCTATACTATTCGTCAACTTTTCCCATACACTATCAACTTCCAGTGGTTTTAGTTCATTCTCAAGCTTTGTTATATTCTGTATATACGTTCCAATTTCTGCATTTTTGTCAGGTATGTACGTGCAACAGTGTTTCGTTTTCAATAATTTACAGACTCCGCCCTCTTTTGCCAATATTATATCAAGAGCAAGTCGATTTTGCATAACCATTGATCTAATCGCAACCATCTCTGCATTAATCATTAGAAGTCCTCCAGCAGTGTCCGTTGATAAGCGATCAACCACTGTAGATAATTTACATATTTTCCTTGAGTTCAGAATTATTCCCACTGAAGGTATCAATGCACCAAATATGTCACCTACAATTTCGGAAAAACTAGCTCTTTTACTACGTGTTAATTCACTATTATTTTCATTGTTCCCAGTGTTCCTTTTTACGTGGTATATTTTTGGAAAAACTATTCCAAAATAACAACTTCCATACCACCGTGCAGGAAGTCTAAAGTAAGCCTTATTCCCACACACATAATAGATTCCAGGAAAAACTGAATCTGTTCCTCCTTTTAGTCCCCAACCTCCAAGAATTAAAAAATTATGTTCACATTCGCTGGTACCAATGAAAATATTGTTATACTCAGTCTTTAACCTATGTAGACAAATTTTCCCTGTCTTTTCAAAATCCAGAGCCATAGCAGCTTGAGCCTTGCCAGGTGTACAACTACCCTCTTTCTCAGCCCAAGGTGGCAGATTAGCCTTATGCTCAGATGCTTTCTTTTGGAAATCTTGTCTTCTATTTTCTACTAAATTTAAAAATATCTTCTCCTCTTCATGTAACGAACATGTTAGATTGCTTCTATGTGCATGTGTTATATCTATCGATTTCATTGTTAAGAAAAACTCTCCCACAAACTGTGCATCTTGACTACTAAGCACTGGATTCATTTTCTTTCGATTCGGAACCTCAGGAAATATCACATCTATATCTGAATAATAATACTGAAGTCTCCCTGTTCTATAAAATAAACTAGTCAATACACTACATGATATGCCATAAGTTAATGGTAAATGATGATATGTTAATCCTTCCGCTACTGATTCGGGTAACTTCATACAGACATAACAATTACTAACTTCCATGGTATCTACATATTGAAATAATAATTTTGTGAAAACATTCAAACTAGTGTCGTTATCTGTTACCTCGTGATGAAACTCTGGTTCATCTTCTGCCTTTAATTCTACTCTATTACTCCTCAAGTTATCTACCCTTCCCTTCGTTTCGTTGTTAATCTTTTTATCCATTATCAGAAGGTAAAGAATTGCTACGATCACAACTAACCATACTATAAGTACCACTACCATACTACATATGAATATAGCACAGCATTTTTTACAACATTTCCGTTTCGGTCTCCCAGAAACTCTGTCGTCAGGCATTTTTGACAAGGAAGATATCTCTTGTTATCTTTCTTTCAAGACTTTAACGTTTATCAAGGTGGTTTTATTTCTTTCTCATAAGTCAGTTCCGCACTTGTTCCTTCGTCACCACTTTCACTTGATTCTGAACTCTCGTAGTCTTCAAGGATTATATCAGTCCAATCAGGACCTTTAAATTTATTGTTCACAAGTTTCAGTCTTTTGCTTTTTCGTTTTTCAGTTCCACTTGTTTGTCCAGTTAGGCTTGTTACTTCATTTACTTGTTCTGGATCTTCACTTCTGGTTTCTATATGGTATTTCACTCTTTTAATGACACTAGGCCAATGATCACCTTTTCTGACCTTTTTTGTTTGCACTGTCTCTTCACTTCTTATTTCTTCTTCAGAAATTCTTTTATTTTCAAGTTGTGGCACAGTTTGTTTTTCTTCATTCTCAGTTTCTTCTTCTATTTGTTCTTTTTCAGGTCTTATTGGTTTTTCTTCAATTGCTCCAATGTGAGTTTCTAGCAACTGACCTTGTTCAGGATTTACGTCTTCATGCTTGAGGTTCTCGTGATCTTCTTCTTCTTGAACGTATTTTCCGAAATCTAACTTGTTCTGATCAGGGCTTATTGCACTTTGTACTTCTGCAGCCTGACCACGTTCTTCTAAACTTGTCTGTCCCTGCTCAAATTTTATTGTTTCGTTGTTGATTTGAGCCCAATTTCCTCTCCCTATCTGGTCCTGCTCAGGTTCTCTTATTGTTTCATTTTCCTCATCCTGAGCTGCTTCTTCTTCACCTATCTGGTCTTCCCTAATTTCTTCTAATCTTGCTTGGCTTCTTGTTCTGTTGTAAACTTCTGGTATGTCAACCACTGGTATCCAGTCCTGACTTGTGCTCGGTTGTTCTTCTTCAGCTTCTCTTGAATCTCTCACCTGGGATTCTTCAGCTGGCCAACCTTCAGCTTCCTCAGTTATTGGTGCTGTCTGAGGATTTTGTCCTTCAGGCTCTGGTACCCTTTTGGTGTGGCTTACATGAATCCAATTAGGCAATCCTGCACATTTCACTGCTGTGTTCGTGACTAGTATAACCTGACAAGGTTCGCCCCACCTGGGTGATAAACAGGTTTCTCTGGTGTGATGCTTCACAACCACCCAGTCTCCGGGGTTCAGATCATGCTCTTGCTCAGGCTGTCTGGAAACTGCGTCTTCTCCAAACTGGTGAGAGACAGAACGCACTAGGTCAGCCAATCCTTTGCAATAATCCAGAACCATATCATCAGTTATGTTCAGCAGTTTACTTGTAGGTACATGTGCTTGTCTCATTGCTCTTCCCATGATTATTTTGTGCGGACTCAATCCGGTATTTCTATCAGGAATGCTTCTGAGTCCCATTAAAACAAGTGGCAATGCATGTGGCCAATCTAACGATGTTGATGCACACATCTTTGCCAGTCTTGATTTTATTGTGCCATTCATTTGTTCAACCACTCCAGAAGCCTCTGGGCGATACGCACAGTACAATTTCTGCTCAATTTGGAATGCTTCACAGATTATTCTGATCACATCGTTGTTGAAGTGACTTCCTCTATCTGATTCCAAAGTTACTGGGAAACCGAACCTAGGAATGAGTTCTCGTAGCAACAACTTTGCGACTGTAATACTGTCATTCCTTCTGGTAGGGTAAGCCTCCACCCACCTTGAAAACAGACACACTATGACAAGTACATATTTCAGTCCTCTACATGGTGGTAACTGTATGAAATCTAGCTGTAATCTCATAAAGGGACCCTCAGCCTTTCCAATTTTTCCCAAACCAATTACTGTTTTTCTTCCTGGATTATTCATTTGGCAAGTTAAACACCTTTGGCATAGACTCTCTGCAGCAGCCCTAAACCTTGGATTATACCAACTTTGCCTGAAGAGTCTAATCATGGCATCTCTCCCTACATGTGTCTCCATGATACATTCTGGCCATTTGTGAAATCAGACAGTTGGGCATGACTGGTCTGCCATCGGCATAAATCCACACATCGTCGTCTGCCCTTCGAGAACATCCTATTTTTATCCATGCATCTCTTTCACTCTCGTCAGCATCATCTTGCAGTCTTTTCACATCATTCCATGTTTCAGGTGGTGCATATAGCATAAGTTGGCAGCTGATTCCCATCCTTTCAACCTTTTTATTTACTGACAACCTGTTTTTGGCACAATGTTGAGCCACCAGATCTGCATATCTGTTACCAACTACCACCCAATCATCTCCTGACTGGTGTGCGGCACATTTCACCACTGCTAATTCTTTTGGTGATTGTATTGCTTCTAGTAGTTCTTTTACAAACTGTCCATTTTTGATTGGGGATCCTGAAGAAGTCATGAAATCCCTCTGCATCCACAGTTGGCCAAAGTCATGCACCACCCCGTACCCATATTGACTGTCCGTAAATATGGTTACTTTCTGATTCTTCCCAATTTTGCAGGCTTTAATCAAAGCAATTAATTCAGCTACTTGTGCAGACTTGACTCCTGGTAAATAGGATGCTTCGACTATTCCAGTTAATTTACATTCAGCATATGCTGCACTTAATTTGCCATCTTCATGCCTTTGGCATGAACCATCCACAAACAGCTCCCTGTCTGGATCCCTGAGAGGCAGTTCCTGTATATCAGGACGCGGTTTGGTGCACAATTCTGTGACTTGTAAACAATCATGTTCCTCTTCATCATCTTTGACTTCCTCATGATACGGATCTGGTAGTAAATTAGCAGGGTTTACAATTGTGCACCTGACGATAGTCACATTTTCAGCACCTAAGATTATTCTCTCATATTTAGTCAGCCGACTAGGAGTAAGATGCTGAGTTCTGGTTCTTGTCAACAGAATCACAACTGAGTGTGGGACAAACACTTTTACAGGATGTCCCATTACAATTGATTCACTTTGTTCGATGCTCAAACATGTAGCAGCTACTGCTTTTAAGCAGCCTGGCAACGCTGCTGCCACTGGGTCCAATGTAGCAGACAAAATATGCTATAGGACGTCTGTCCAAACCATGTCTCTGAGTTAGGACCGAAAGTGCACAATTTTCTCTCTCATGACAGAATAACGCGAATCCTCTTGTATAATCAGGCATACCTAGGGCAGGTGCTTCACACAAAGCACTTCTCAATTTTACAAAAGCTCCTACGCTCTCATCATCCCACTCAACTGGGTCTTTTGCCTTCTTTTTCGTCATTTGAATCAATGGCTTTGCTAGCAGAGAAAACCCTACTATCCACTGTCGACAATATCCCACTATTCCAAGGAACATTCTCACTTCTCTTTGAGTTACAGGCATTTGCATTCTCTTGATTAATTTTACTCTTTCAGAGGTTATCCTTCTTTTTCCCCTCTCAATTTGGTGTCCTAAATACTTAACTGTTGTTGTACAAAACTGCAGTTTTTCAGGAGATACTTTATGTCCTTCCTCAGCCAAATGGTTAAGTAATGCAATTGAATCTTCAACACAATCATCATGAGTGCTGGATGCTACCAGTAAGTCGTCTATATACTGTACCAAGACTGAACTTCTGGGCAGCACTAACTTCTCCAAACACCCCTTCAGTATTTGATTGAAAAAGGAGGGACTTTCCGTGTACCCCTGAGGAACACGATTCCATAAATAGACTTTGTTCTCAAATTTAAATGAAAAGAGATACTGGCTATCTGGGTGCAATGGTATGGAAAAGAATGCTTGGCATAAATCAATCACAGTAAACCATTCTGCACTCCAGGGGATCTGGTATAGGATTACTGCAGGATTTGGCACTATAGAACAACAAGGTACCACAATCTTATTAATTTTGCGTAAATCCTGAACAATCCTATATTTTCCACTAGGCTTCTTCAAACCCATGATTGGTGAATTACAAGGGCTACTCATAACTTCTTTTAATATGCCTTGTTTTACCATTCTGTTAATTTCCTCAACAACTCCTGCTTTTACTTCTGCACTCATTTTGTACTGTCTGGTATTTGAGAAAATTGCACCTTCCTTTACAGTGATTTTTACTGGGTCTATTTTGGCCATAAGTCCTACTTCTTTCCCGGTGAAATCCCATACCATGGAATTTACTGTAGTTCTTAATTCTTCAGGTAACTCGTTTTCTGTTATCAAAGAAAACATCTCATCTACTTCTGTACCTTGTTTTGCAATCATAATTTTATATACATGATCTTCATCCGGGGTCTGAACTGCAACACCATCCGGTGTGCAGAAAATTGTGCAGTTCATTTTGCACAACAAATCTCGGCCCAGTAAGTTTACTGGACTGGAATCACACACTACAAACTGATGCATTTCTCTAAAATTTCCAATTTTTACTTCCATTGGTTCGGTAAGAGGTGTTTTAATTTTACGATTAGCTACACCTACAACTTGGATAGCTTCTCCAGAGAGAGGAAGGTCTGGGATGTCTGCTGTTCTCACAGTAGAACGAGTAGCACCAGTGTCCAAAAGGAAAGTGATATCATTACCTCTTACTTTCCCTTCAACATATGCACCTGACTGGTCTACCGGCAAGGATGCGCCAAGTACGCACTCCTTCTCCCCCTCTCCTAGGCACCGTCATTGATTATACTGATAAAAATCATCCTGTAAAAGAAACTGTGAAGTGACATAATCATTCTTACCACTTCCTCCTTGATATCCGACGTCTGTACCGTGCTTTGCTCTGCTTACATTACCCTGTATAGGAGCAGGTGGCAACTGACTCTGAGGATTTACACCCTGTTGTGAGTCATTCTGCGTCTGTGGATTTAAATTATGATTTGGGCCATTATTATTTTGAATCTTTTTACATTCGCTCTTCCAATGCCCCAACTTTCCGCATCGATGACAAGGAAATTTCTTTTTAGCCTCTTCTCTACTCATTCGTCCTCTCACTTTACCACCATTTCCTGTGTCACCATTTGTTCCAGAATCTTTTCCCTGATTATCAGTTGGATTATCCAAATTAATTCCCTGTCGCTCAGCCATTTTCACTTGAGCCCACATCACTTTCTCTTGCAGTTTCTTGTGCCTATCCTCAATATCGTCTCCACAATATTTTGCATATTTCAAAATTTCATCAATAGGTTTCCCTTGCCAGCACAACATGTGCTGTTTAATCATCTGACAAATCTCTGGCTTTAAACCATAAACAAATCGATAAACAAACTGACTCATGTTTTTATCTCCAATGTCCTCAAATCCACTATACTGTTTGAATACCTGCAATAGGCGTTCATAATAGGCATGTACTGATTCACTTGCTTCTTGGGTAGTCCTGTCTATTTTCACCCAATCCGTTTCTTTCGGTGGTATTTTCCCTTTCAGGTAAGTTATCACCTGCTGATACTTTTTCATCACATCACTTGATGGAGCACCTGTCTTTGGATCTCTAGGATACTCTTCACTCGGCCAGTCAACCGTAATCTTACAATCTGTCCACAAATCGGCAGGTACCACTATGTCGAACAAACCATCCAAGTCCTTCAACAATACCTTTGACACTTTCACAAACCTCTCAACCTGCTTGTACCATTCAATTGGCTTTTCTCTCAACTTCGGAAAATCATTTGTAAATGACAAAATATCCTGTCTACTCCATGGGACATGAACATAACCTCCTCCAGGTACTTCTCGCATTGGGTACATCTGATCTGCTTTCCCTGTTTCTTTCAATAAATATTCAGAAGTTGTTCTACTGTACCGTGCCTCTTCCTTTTTCTTTGTCCATCTAGTTTTCCATTTATCTAGATCTCCCCATTTCTGTAATACTGACAATAATTCTTTTACTTGTAGTTTTCGGCCAGAAGCATTCATGTTTTCTAAATCTTTGTCAGAAAAGTCTGCTCTATAAGGTTTCTGTAGTACTTTTGACTTTCCTATTTCAATTCCCATCTGCAAAGCCAAATCTGATAATTTCTCATGAAATATCTTTACATTTCTAGTTATGCTTCTGCATACGAACAATAGTTCTTCTTCATCGTAAGTATTTAGACGATCTACTCCTACATTTCCTGCTATCATTTCTTCTAACTCGACTTTTAATTTATAGATGTCCATGATCTTTGGGGGTGAACTCTGTCTGTCTGATCCTTGTGCCCACCTTTCTAAGTCTTCTGGTGTTACTACTGTGGCACTTTTGGTTCCAGATGAGGTTACTATATTTACATCTTTGGAGCAACCAGGTGTTATTCTTCTAGGAGTGCTATTTACAGATCCTCAAATTGGTAAATCCATTAGGCATATCATAGATTCACAATCACTGATATGGTCATCAATTATTACAGTTTCAGGTTTAGGGATTTCTACAGGTGTAGGCATCACTAATGGTTTCGGATAATTTACCTTGTCACTATATAAAGGAACTACTGGACCAATTGTTACAGGTATGGTCAGGGAATCAGGATGTACATTCAACTGTGTTATTTTCTGTATCAATTCTGCTCTGTTTTTGTCTATAGCCTCTTTTTCTTTATCCTGAAGTACCCTATTAACTGGTGGATTATGCAATACTTGCGGTACCAAGGGTGTTCTTAAAAGTGGTGCGCTTGGGGTACATCCACTTGTCCCTTCCTGATATGGTGGTGCATTCTTTAATATTTCTTCCATAAATTCATCTTCAGAATCTCCAAGCCCTGTCAAATGTTTTGTCTTTTCTGTGCATTTGCCTCCTAATGACTCTTCTGTCATAAATACTGGATACAAACCCTCTGTAAGCATCGCTCTTCTCCACTGTGTCATCTGACCGTCTCTTGACTCATTTTGGTATCTAGGAAAAAATCCCCGATAACCCCTACTGCTTCTTGCTCGGTCACGTTCGAATGCCTCGGTTTCCCATTCCTCTAAGGCTTCGTATTGAGTTAATCTTGGTCTGGGTTCTAAGTCATTTATCCTCAATCTCAAATTTTGAAGAATTCTCCCATTGAAAGTACCATTCTCTGGAAATGCTAATATTCCATCATTTTTGGTATATTCTATCCAATTTTCTAACCATACGCAAGTTTGATAACCTCTTTCCATCATCATGAATGAAGCAGGCGTTTTTGCTGGTGGAATGATAATTCCTTCTCTAGTTTTGATGGGTTTATCTTTCTTAAAATAATTTTTAACCTTCTGTAGAAATGACATTTTTCTCTTTTCTCCATACATTTTGGGTAAATATCTATGTATCGAATTATATTCTACAAAACCTAAGAATCTCTTGTCTGGACGGGTTCCTGTTAAAGTCGGATCGCGTTTCCACATATATTCTCCACTATCCACTAGGATTTCGACTTCTATGCTATCAACCAATTAAATTCCAACTAACATTTGTCTCTGAACCAATCCTAGCGCGGCCTTTTAGTGACGTTTGTCTGACAACCCCTCCTTTACAATCTGCGTTTTTCTGTCCCTCGCTGTTTCAACCAATCCCAGCGCGACACCTGTGACGTCAGTATTGCTCCTGACTACTGACCCCTCCTTTACAAGAGTCTTTCCACGCCCGCTGTTTCAACCAATCCCAGTGCGGCGTTTTGTGACGTCAGCTTCCTCTCCGGCAGCTGACCCTCCCTTTACAAAATCGTACGCAAAGCTTTATTTTCTTTGTACTTCTTATTAAAATTCAGTAACAACATAAAACATTCGCTATCGTGTCAGTTTCGCAAAATTGAAAAGGATAGTTTCTCTCATACTTTAGTAAAACCTTTCCGTTTACTAAACATACACTACGAGTAAAACCCTTCCGTTTACTCTTCACGTACGCTTCAGAAATACCTGTTACTTCTTCAATATTACCCTTTCTAGGTGATATAACATCAAATTTTTACCTGCATATTCCTTTGCTATTACTCACACACATAGAGTCCCTAACGAGTACTGATAGCCCTGCTTAACTTTTCAGTACTATTTCTGCCTGACAGATAACCTCACTGCAGTATGGCTTCCACTTACCATCCGCTATTCAATTTTCCCCGGGGAATTCTGGACAACATAAAACAAAACTTTTGAACAGACGGATGTTAGTTTATAAAAATAAAATTCTCATTACCGAATTAACAAAGTACAACCATCCTCTGATAACCAGAAAACTGATCCAGCGGGTTACTAGCAACAAGCATTCATACACCGAATACTCACCTGGGCCCATTCATTCATACTACGCTAGCAATTTCCGCTGGTGGGTCAGTTGTACTCTTTATCAATATCCCTGCTACCAATTACTTTTCTGGTTGAAGAGTAATGACTTACCAATGGACCCTTTGATAATTGGGAAATTTAAAATGAGTGACATTCATTACAATTCATAATTTCTAAATAATCACTGAGTCAGGAAGTTTTAAAATGTTTATCTAAAGTTTTAGCAGAGTAAAATACAGAACCACATGATACTTAATCGTATATCAAAGATGAAGCATAATAATCAATTATCGATCAATGATGGTTCCCCAGAAAGAAGAAGATAGAGACAGCAGCACAGCTAAAGGTTGCATTTATATTTACCTAAAGGTGCGAGAAACCAAACCCCTTGGCCAAGGAGTTGGAAAGATAGGTCCTAGGAAGGATGAAGACCAAAGACCTCCGGACCAGATTCAGGACAGGACAGGTGACCTCTCTATCAACGACGCCTGCGTCGTTCCCCTCTCTGACACTTCGCTCCTCCTCAAGTTCTGCCGTGTCTTCCTTCTAATGGATTCCGCTGCCCCCACCTCAGGACCTCTCTGGACAGCGGTTCAGTCTGCAATCGATCAGCTCGTTCTGTGGTCCTACTAGCTGACAGCCTCAACGCCAAGAGCTAATGCTAACTAATTAGCTAATTCTATATCTATTATACCCTTCTACACCCAGGTACCTCCCATTAATGTTTCCAAATTATGGGCCCACTACTTCTTATTGGACGGGGACAGGGGGTTGATCCTCACACCATGTCAATTTAGTTCAATTTCTCTAAGCCCATTGTTTTAAAATACCGCTCATCACAATTAATACATTTGCTTTATTTCCCACCCGTTTCCCATTGATTCCATAATACATTTTGTATACATTAGTTTCGACTTCAGGTACATTTCAAATGAACTTGTGAACCAGGCTTTGCGACCTTGGAGGGCTTCCAAGTTGACTTCATCGCTTCCTCTGGTCAGCCTTGCAGGGCGCATGTGCAGAGCCAATGTCTCCTGAGCTGCAGTTCAACCAACCCAGGCCCATTTATGAACTAATAAAAGTCAAAGAAGAAAATATTAAAATCACAAATAAATGTTTTCACTGTATACCCACTCTATTTACTCTATTCCCATTTAATTATAAATCTATCCCGCATTAATAGCATTAGAATACCACAGTTTTAATTGCAGCAAATGCGCAAGCTTTAGCACGTGAAAACATTAAGCAGCCTGTTAGAAATGGGATCTCTGGTTGGCTAAGGCTTGCGCCAAAGCCAGGCAGAGACCACCACTCTAGTCAGGGCGAGGGAGTTACACGCCAAAGATAACCCCTGCTCACCCCCCTGGTAGCTTGGCACGAGCAGTAAGGCTTATCCCGGAGGCAATGTGTAAAGCGTTTGCGCACGCGCACAGCAACAACATCCCAGGCACACCACAAAAGGAACTCCACACAAGGTTATATCAAAAATAGCCTTTGTATTCTCATAACACATTAGAATAGTAATCACATAATATACATGGTGCCAACTGGCACTGGGCAATATCTACAAGGGATTATTTACACATGACAGGGCCACGTGGACCACAGTCAGAACCATCACTTAGTGAACATATCATAAATGTAGGACATATCATAAACGTACAACCAGTAATCACTGGTAACCACTGTACTCAGCATCATCCTGTAACATAAACCACATTATGCACAGTATCACATTAGGCGCAAAATACATTATACGCCAACCTCACCAGCATAAACACATTACGCACACACCTCATAAGTCTAAACGCATTAGACCCTAACCTCCTAAGCATAACTCACATTAGGGGCATAACTCATAGTAGAGAATAACTCACAACCTAAACGCATTAGGTAATAATAACCTCACAAGCATAACAACATTATGCAAACCCTCATAATCATAAAACTACATTTAGAGGCATAAAACAGGGTGCGTAAATCATAGTAAATGCATCACATTTCCTAGCACCACATATTAGGACACAAATCACATTAGCACATAACCTCACAGTAGAAACCATAGTAGAGGCATAAATCACATTTAGGGCCTGGCGCCCTATTAACCTCACATTCCCCTGGGCCAACTGGCCATCTCAAAAAGGGGGCTCAAAATGCCCTATGTCCAAAAGTCAGGGCTGCTGCCTATGCAGCGAAAGTCAAGGGTGCGCACTTTGCGCAGGCCTAAACGTTGCAGCTGGCACTAAGTGCTGCGCAGCTGGGAAGATATGGGGCAAAGGAGTGCATCTCACTCCTAACTTAAAACATGCCCCCAAAGAACTGCGGCCTAAACGTAGCAGCTACCCAGTACTTGCTGGGCAGCTGTGACTCTCACTGGCACCTCTGTGCCTCTGGTCCCACTCAGGGACTTTCTCGCCATTGTGCCCAATTCGTTGCAGCTGCCCGTGCTGGTGCGGCGCAGCTGTGGCACTTTGCGTAAAGGGGGCCCGGCTCCTCTGTGCCCTCTGGACCCCACGTGGCACTAAAACATATGCCACCATCAGTGGGGAGGCCCGCTCTCTGGCAGGACCGCCCAGGCGCCGACAATGTGCCTCGATCTGCCCCCAATGAACTGTGGCCCTCTGGGGCTCTCTTAGCCATATAAAACTGGCCCCAAGAGTTGGAGCGGCCCGCTGCCAGACGGGGCCGCTCAGCATCTGTGCCTCCCATGACGCTCCACTCTGGGGCTTCTAAAACAACAACTGCCCCACGAGTTGGACACTGGCACTCTCTTTGACGTGGAAGTCCCACTCCGGGACTCCCAAAGTAACTCTTGCCGGTGTTGCAGCTGCCCTCTTGCCTAGCGGGGCAGCTGTAAAGAACAGTCAGGGGTGCCGGTATCGACATATCCCCCTCCTCCCCCCACCGGACTCTCAATGCGGCCGCACTCACCGGAATCTCTCGCTCCTTTCCGTGGCTTCACTCGGTCTCCTTCCATCTCTTGGGACCGGTGCCACGTCTCTCATGCGGCGGGCAGGCTTGCACCTCGGCACCTCCTGACTTTGCTGTAGGCGGTGGGGGAAATCTCTGTCCTCTCGCTACTGGCGGCTGCGGGGCTCTCCCTCACTCACGGGTGCCCCGGACACTTTCGGCCGTGCTACCATTGGCCAGTCAACTGCTTCCTGTGTTGGACCCGCCCGGAGTCAGGTGGACTCTGCCTGGCTTCCGGGTCGGGAATGCCGATCGGGCCGCGGCGGTGCCCCTCAACAGGCAGAGAACGCGGGGTGGGCACCCGCAGTCAAACAAAATAAAGATAAAGTGGACAATGAGGGGTAGGCTCCCTCTTGATCTAGAATGCACAACGGGGTGGGCTCCCGCCACCCAAATGCAAGCATGAGCGGGGTGGGCACCCGCAGCTCCGGCACCACGGGGGAATCCCTACAACGGGGATTCCCTCTATCACGGACGGCAGCTGAGCGTTGCGGAGCACACACGCTCCTCTTCTTGGCACAATAAAAATAAAGCGCTCACAGGGCGCTAGAAGCACCAAAAAGTCCTGAAGGTCCTGGGGGATGATAATGAGAACCCCAGGGTCCCAATCAAAAAGGTCTTCCAGGTCCAGGGGCAAGGCAGGGCCCAGGGAGGCAAGCCCTCATGGCAGCCCCCCCATGGGCCCCAGCAGCAGCACGCCCCAGTAGGAACAGCACACCAAGAACTGAACATTTTTCTGGGATCACAGCCCCTTCTTTTATACACAAATCCCCTTTGTGTCCCAGCACAGGGCTTGGAGATACCAGTCAGAACTGGTATCAGGGGGATTTGGAGCACTTTGTTTCAGCAAGCTCCTCTCCCCTTTGACAAGACAGGCCAGGGACATCAGACGCACCACAGGAGGTGGAGCCAGCATTGTAGAGGGAAGGCACAGCCCTATTCAGGTCCCAGGTGCAACTCCTCCCACCCATCTACATGGAGATCTCTCCATTCAGCCCTGCGCTGACTCACCCTACCCCTCCTGGAGCCACACACACCTCCCAGCCCCTGTCACTCACAAGCCAGACATGCAATTCACATCAGGCAGGCAGACACAGAGCACACAGAAATGCCAACTTCTAAAAGTGGCATTGCTCTACCAGTCACCATAAATCTGTGCACACCATTGCGCAGCATTTATTCTCACGAAATCAGACATACTAAACTTGACCACACTGCTCCTCTCATAACAGGAATTACCACTGACACACTCATCCTCAATGCATTCCTATGGGAGGGCAGGCCAGTCTCACCACACACGCACACCGCGCGCACGCACTTTACACTGGACCACAGTGCTAAAGTGCTCAGAGACTTAAAACTACTAACACTAAGTTACATACAAGGCAAAAAGTTTAGGGGTGAACCTGCCAAAAAGGGCCAAGTCCAACACAGCCATTTTAATACACACTGCTCAGAAGCAAAGATTTCCCTCCAAGCAAAGAAAGACGTCATACCACGTGATATGGTTGACACATGCGCAATGAAATTCCCGCGCTTAGCGGCCATTTTAGGATTTAGACAAGCGTTACTTATTAGTTTAAACACATAGGCAAGCTTCTCTAGGATAGTGTTTATGTGTGCATTTGTTAGTAGAGACATTACAAGGTTTAATAAATTAATACTGTGAGAGGATTGTTTACGAGCAAGTCTCATTCTGAGTTCTTGCTCCATCAACATCCTTTACCCATCTTGCTAAGGTTGGAGAAGAGACTCCTTTATGAGGAGATCTATAGGAAATTTGTAATTGACATTCATTCATTCTTAAATTTTTAGTTCTTTTCTCGTACTCTTTTAAACATTTAACCACGCAAAGTCTTTCATTCTGAGGAAAAAAGGAGTAAAAGATAGAGGAAGACATCGTCTTGGTTCTTTTCTTGAGGTAAAAGCAAACCCCTTCGGGTTGGAAGGCCCTGCTAGAGACATCTAAAGCCTTGACATCTGAAGTTCTTCTAAAAGATACTAGACATAATAAAACGGTAAGTTTAAATGAGATGCGTTTAAGAGAAAGAGAAGCATTTTCTCCCCAAGAAGATAGAGTTCGAAGAACGAGGGTAACATCCCAGAGGGCGGTATATTTAGCAGAAGGAGGGTTCAGAATTCTCATGCTTCTCATTATCTTTTTAGTTAATAGAGTCTGACCAAAGCAGACTCCGTTAATTAAGTAATTAAGGAATTGCCAGCTGAAATAGCAGATCTATAAACATTAACGGTTCTATAAGATAAACCTGATGTAAACAATTCTGAAAGATGGTTAACAACGTGAACTAAATCAGTTGAAATGGGATCATAACGTCGTTGAAGGCACCAGCGAACCCATTTGTTCCATGCCAATCGATAAGCCTTTCTTGTACCAGATGCCCATGACTCAGAAATGAGTCTGAAAGCATTTGACGAAAGCCCAGGGATTCGCCATTGTCTCCTGAAATCTTCCATGCCGTCAGTACCAGAAGACCCTGTTCTACAAGGGGATGGATGTCTCCCTCTGGACCTAGGAGTATTTCCTTGAATGAAGGAATCAGAATAGGGAAGTCTATGCTCATTTCTAGAATGATTGGGAACCAGGCCTGAGATCTCCAAAGAGGGGTTATTACGACCATGCTCTGTCGGTAACGTCGAGCATGAAGGAGCAGGCGAGGAAGCATTGCAAATGGCGAGAAAGCATAAGGGGCTAAGCCCCTCCAATCTTGAAGGAAAGCATCTACCTTCTGAGCTTGAGGGTCCGGTCTCCAACTGAAGAAATTCTTCAATTGAGTATTCAGTCGGTCTGCAAATAGGTCTGTCTTGAAGGGACCCCATTTGGATTGGATGGTTAAGAATATCTGTCTGTCCAGTCTCCAATTGCTGGAGTCCTTGAAATTCCTCGAGTACCAATCTGCCACCCCATTCTTCAACCCAGGAATGTGTTCCGCTATAACTGAAATTCCTTTGCTCAAACAATAGCTCCATAAGCCTTTCGCTAGGTCTGTTAGGCCCTTGGAATGAGGACCCTCTAGTTTGCTGACATATCGTACTGCGGACACATTGTCCATTCGTAACGTTACACAGCATTTCATCGATTTCTGGGTGAAACAACGAATCGCAAATGAACCTGCTAGTAATTCTAAGTAGTTGATATGCCACTTCTTCTCTTGAGGAGTCCAACGACCCCCTGTTGATGAGTTCCCACATCTGGCTCCCCATCCTTCCAAACTCGCGTCTGACTCTATTATTAGATCCGGTTCCTCCCCAAAAATGGCTCTGCCATTCCATGCTTCTACATTCTTTAACCACCAAAGGAGTTTGGTTCTCGAGTCCTGATCTAGACAGATCAGTTGGGAGTATGATTGAGTCGATCTTAGAGATTCGGCCTTCAATCTCTGAAGCGCTCGATAGTGTAATGGACTTGGGAAGATTGCCTGAATTGTGGAGGAAAGGAGGCCCAGGATCCTTGCTAGGACTCTTAAGGGAAAGGTCTCTAGGGCGAGTATCTTTCTGAGTTCTTTCCTTACTTTCCTTACTTTGTCGCCCGGTAGTCTCAGCTCTGCCTTTACGGTGTCTACCAAAAAACCCAGAAACTGAGTTTGTTGACTTGGAATTACACAGGATTTTTTCATGTTTATGATGAAGCCTAGGTGTTCTAATAGATGTATTGTAAGGTCCGTGTGAAGTGAGACGGTCTGTTTTGATTGGGCCATTATGAGGATATCGTCGAGGTATATGATTAGCCTCACTCCCCTCTGTCTGAGCCAAGCAGTGACGGGTCGGAGTACCTTGGTGAAGCATCAAGGGGAAGACGATAGACCGAAAGGTAGGCTGCAAAACTGGTATAGTTTTCCCTCCCAAGTGAATTGGAGAAACTTCTGGTGAGGTTCCCAGATAGGGATTGTCAGATAGGCGTCTTTTAAGTCCAGTCTCATTAACCAGTCCCCTTTTCTTAAAATGTCTCTTAGGAGGTGTATCCCTTCCATTTTGAAGTGTTGGTAGACTACCCACTGGTTTAAGTCTTTTAAGTTTATGACTGGCCTCTGTTCCTTGTTTTTCTTTTCTACCAGAAAGATATTGCTGAGGAAACCTAAGTGAATGCCCTCGACAATTGCACCTTTCTTTAATAAGTCCCATACCTCCTGAGAGACCAAATGTTTGTCTTTGGCAGAGAAGGTAATCTCTCGAGGACGTCTTGTTTGGAAGGGGATATCGTGAAGTCTATTTTGTACCCTTTCACTGTATTCAGAACCCAAATATCTTTGGTTACCAAATTCCAATTCCCAGCGAATTGATGTAGTCTCCCTCCCACCTTTGGAGGGGTATCTGAAAGGTCTCTCCAGGTTCCTTCCTGATGAAAAGGAACGTTGTCTCCGCTCGCCTCTGAAGGGACGTCCGCGGTTCCTCTGCCTCTGTGTGTAGAATTGTTGAAAGCCGTAGTTGTTATTAAATCTGCCGCCACGGCCCATGAAGGGTCTTGAAGTGGAGTTTCCTCGGCCGGGGAAACAACCCCGTATTCTCCCGGCCCGGGTAAAAACCCGATCTTGAAATACTTTTTTGATCTCTTTTTGGGACTTTTGTATCGAACTAAAAGCACCAACGTACTTAGCCATGTCTTTAATAAAATCCTCGGCAAAGAGAAAACCCTGAGAATTAGGGCCTCCATCATTCTTGGCTAGTTCGATTAGTTTGGGGTCGATCTTTAATAACACCCCTTTTCTTCTCTCCGTAGAGATAGCAGTGTTAGCATTGCCGATAAGGCATATAGCCCTCTGGACCCACTCCCTGAGTTCCTTAGGGTCAATCGGGGAGTCCCCCAGATAGGCTGATTCAGCCATTTCAAAAATCTTAGTAAGGGGGCCTATGGTGTCAAGAAGGCGGTCCTGACAGGATTTTAATCCTTTATCCATGCCCTTCCTGGGATCTCTGGAGGTTTTAGCTATGAAAGCTACCACCTTGGGATCCAATTCTGGGGTTGCAGCTACTTTATTAGGGAAGGAGGGTCTCGGGCATTCAGAACGGAGCCTGGATCTAACCTCCTTTGGGACCTCTTTCCTCAACCAGAAGGAGAGGTAGTCCGCTACGTGCTGGGAAGGGGTCCATTCTGGGGATAAGGGATGTTTTATTAGTAATGGGTCAAACATCAGATCTCCAAATGGGTCCAAGAGTCCCATGTTAGGTTCTGAGGCCTTGGAAGCCTCTTCAGAGCTTCCCGTTCCCCTTGGTTGTGCCTCTTCCACATCTGTATTAAAGCCAGAAGAGCAGGACAGATCAATTTCTGGGTCAAAACTGTCGTCACTATTAATATCAATAGGGAGCTCAGGGCCTTGTTCCTGCCTGTATGGGGTGCCCGAGGCACCAGTCTTGTCACCGCCTTGAGAGCGTGAAAGAGGGGCGGAGGTTTTAGCTTTCTTTGAGTCCTTTCGCTCTTTGCCTCCAATGCCCCTCATCTTTGGAGCCTTAACTGCTCCTGCCTGTTGGTTACTAGTGGAAGGGCGTGGGGATGTCTGAGAGAAGGATTCTAATTTCTTATTTATTGTATCGTCAATTGAACCAAGCACTTTCTCCAGAGCCTTGTTTACTAGCTCCTCCAGTTTGTCTTCAATATTAATTTGAGGTGCAGACATTTTAATTAGTTTATCAATTATGGGATAAAAGATAATAATTAGTAGTAATAGTTCACTCTAAATTGTTATAAATAGTATCAATTAGCAGTAATTGTTGAAAAGTTGTCGAAAAAAGGCAATGTAATTGATTACTAGAATCGTTTTAAGAAGAAATGCTCAATACCGGGGAGAGGAGCGTCTGAACAGCTGATCGAAGCAGACAGTCGATTCAAACTGTCAAAAACACACACGGGACAGCTGTTTGGTCCCGATTAAGTAAAATGGTGGCCGCATTGAATGCACTAAGCAATGCCCAAGCTGATAAAATGGCCACCACGCACGTAGTAGCGTGCGTGGTTGCCTGCTAAGGTATTTTTCTCAAGTACCTAATCCGGCCCGCTTCAGACGCGAGGGACGCGCCGAGGGGGCCGGGGCAGAAAATGGTTGGTAACGCGGGACGCTCTATGGTGAAGAAGGGTCCCCGCGGTTGAAGAGCCCAGATATGCAGCGGGCCGACAGAGAAGTAGGCGCGGTGCCGGAAAAAGAAATAACGGTATGTGCGCGCGTCGTCAGTTGAATTTTGAGTGTATACAGGCGAAAGAAAAATACCTAATCCGGTTCAAAGTAAAACCGGAGGGGGGAGGGCGAGCTAAGGCCTGAATAAGTGTAAAAGGGGGGTCCTAACAGAAAGGATTAGAGTAAAGAAAGCGAAGGGATCGCGATAGCGGTACACATGCAAATGCTGATAAATATTAGTCCTGAAACTGGCAGGAATGATAAAGAATCGCGCTAAATAGGTAAACATAAACGTCAGTATATTAAAATATAGCGAGTACATACAAGTATAACAACAAATAAAGGTTATAGAGCGATAAGCTGGAGAGTAGTACTTATCTTTCTGAGCAGCAGCAACAAAGAAGGAAGATGGCTGGTCATGAAGGGACTTTATACTTCTTTGGAATGTTCATTGAAGTTCTATGTTCTTCAATTGTTGCTGCTGAGCTGTGGCAATAAAGGAGATTTGCATAAAATGGCCTCCGTGTTGTGCCATAAAATTCACAATTTTATGCAAAGTTTGAGGTTTGCAGGGCATTGTGGTTATAGATACTTTGTGGCATCCATGCAAGGCACACCACCCTGGACTCCCCTGGTTGTCTAGATTTAAGAAATGTCTGGCTTTGGTAGGTTCCCTAGGTGGCCACTGAGCGCTGCCCCAAAAACCACAGCTAAATCAGGACATTTTTGTGACAGGAAATGTTGATGTCTCCACATTGTATTTTGGGCCCTTTCCTGTCGCAGGTACTAGGCCTACCCACACAAGTGAGGTACCATTTTTATCGAGAGAGTTGGGAGAATGCTAGGTGGTAGGAAATGTATTGCTCTTCAAAGATTCCAGAACTTTCCATTGCAGAAATGTGAGGAAAATGTGTTTTTTAGTCAAAGTTTGAGGTTTTCAAGGGTTTCTGGGTAAGCAACCTGGTGTGAGCCACACAAGAGACTCCACCCTGGATTCCACTGGGTGTCTAGTTTTTTTTAAATGTGCTGGATGAACTATGGCTCAAAATCCACAGCTACCCACATTTAAAAAAAGGGTCAGTTTTCAGTGGAAAAATGTGATGTGACCTATTTGCATTTGGGGCCTTCCCTGTCGTGGGCACTAGGCCTACCCACACAAGTGAGGTACCATTTTTATTAGAAGACTTTGAGAAATACTAGGTGATAGGAAATTTGTGGCTCTCCACAGATTCCAGAACTTTCCATCACAGAAGTATGAGAAAAATGTTTTTCTGGTCAAAGTTTGAAGTTTGCAAGAGACGCTGGGTAATAAAACCTGGTGGGAGACACACAAGTCACCACACCTTGGAATCCCCCGGGTGTCTAGTTTCTAAAAACGTGCAGGTTTGCTAGGTTTCCCTAGGTGCCAACTGAGCTAGGACCCAAAATCCACAGCTATCCACATTGCAAAGAAGGGTCAGTTTTCAGTTGAAACGTGATGTGTTCATGTTGCGTTTTGGGTTGTTTCCTGCCGCAGGCAATAGGCCTACCCATGCAAGTGAAGAACTATTTTTAATCGACAGACTTGTGGAAACCCAAAATAGTACCTTTGTGATTACCAATTATGTTTCTGTGCCTCCCAAATGTAAGCCAGTGTGTAAGAAAGAAGACATTTTGATAAATGCCCCTTGGATCACATGGTAGTATGGGTACCCACAAATTCAAAGATGTTCAAATAACGACTTCTCCTAAACTCTGTATCTGGTGTCTATTTCAGAAATGCATAGGTTTCCTCGATACCTATTTTCACCCTTTATATTTTTCTACATGAATTGGTCTGTACCCAGTACACAATGAAAAACCATTGTAAGGTGCAGTTCCGGTCCTGGCCCTGGGTTTCTCAGGTTCTCTGAAAACCTAGAAACCTTATATATTCCTGCAATCAGATGGGTCTACTGGACGTTATTGTATATTGTTGTTGTAATTCGGCCAGCATGACAAGAAGTTACAAATCAAAACATCACAAATGTACTTTTTTTCCTTCTCATTTTCAATATTTTGTTATTTTAACGGTTAGGTTCTTTGGGAAAAACTTGGGGGATCAAAGCAAATGACCTCTTGTTAACTTCAGAATGTTGTCTACTTTTCAGAAATCTATAGCTTTCCTGGATCAACTATGGGTTTCACCCCGGTTTACACCACAAATTGAAAGTAAGTTGACAGCACAAAAATTAGGATAAATGGGCTACGTCATTGAAAAATGAAAAAAAAAAGGCTTTTGATGTAGCTCTGCATGTACGTTATAGCTGGCAAGATGATGACTTAGTCACAGACAACCTTTTGTTGATGCCATTTTTAGGAAAAACAATAGACATTCTTTAGCTGAGCATTTTTTTCCTATTTTTTTCCAAAAACCCCAAAATTTAGCTATATTGTGGATACTTTCTCAGGCCTCTCCAGGCGAATCCACAAACCCTGGGTACGTTTAAAATCCCCAGGACGTTGAAAAAAGACGCAAATTTGGCATTTATACCTTGTGTGGAAAAATGTTTTGGAGGTCTAAGCACGAACTACTCCAAATAGTCAAAAAAGAGATTAACATTCTAGGGGGGAAGGTCTAGCAGCAAAGGGGTTAATGTTATAAAGCTCTGCACAAAAACTAAAATAACAGCTGTGATGCTGTTTTTTCTTTCTGATCTTCTTTCATATCAATTTTATACCTGTATTTCTGCATTTGTAGTGGGAAAAAGTACCAGAGTGCAGAGAAAGAAAAGAACGAGATGAACTTCAACTAGCCACATCTGATGAATAATATTTGCAAATGCTGCAGAGGTGTCTAGATGGGGTCAGTGAATTCTAAGCTGTCTTGGGGTGGCATAAACAGCTGCTTGACAAGATGAGCTTGTGAGGGGTGGAGATTAGGAGGGAATGGCTTAAATTCACATGTGATGCAAATATTTATGCACTTTATGCTTTACATTCTGCTGACTTTGAACTAGTGCCCTTCCTGTCAGCAGGGATGTGATGCTTCAGTCCTGGGCTTCTCTTTAACTCTTTCAGTGTGGGTGTCGGCCAATGGTCGACACTCGCACTACCCCCCCAGTGCATCTGTCAGCCATTGGCCAACATTGGGGAGGCATCTAAAGGCCCCTCTGGTGCTCTGCACCAGAAGGAGTCCTATAATTCATTTTAAACTTGGGCTACTAGGGAGAACTTCCCAAGCAGCCTGAATGTTTTATTTTTCCATTGCTGCAATGGCGATCGCCTTGCAGGGTGTGCTGACGTCATTACAGCAAAGTGAAAATAAAACAAACCGATGGGGTTGTTTTACTTTCACTGCATCAGTGGGGCATATTTCAGCCCCCCAAAAACGTATTGCTTTGGGAGTGGTATTGGTGGTAAGGGTAGGATCTCCCCTTTCCAATGATATCTCTGGTCAGTGGATCCCTAGTTGGGGATCACCACAGGAAAGCGAAACCCAAGCAGGGATCTACCCACTGGGCCCTTGGGAAATGGGAGAGCGGCCCCTAAGGGAAGGGCTTGTGCTCCCCCGACCAGCCCCAATAATTTTAGTCTTTTTGCCCCCCTGGAGGCGGATGGGGGTGATTATTCCCGATCTGCCCCCGGGAAGGCAGAAAGCCCAGTAGACACCAGGGAAAACCAAAGAAAAAGAAAATTTAGGGGTGATCACCATGGGCATGGCGTTCCCCCACCCCAACAACTGCAGCATCAGTATTTCTTCCCCCTGGGGGGGGTATGTGGGTGATTACCCGATTCAGCCCCCCAGGAGGTAAGCCCACTAGACACCAGGGAAAGTCTAGAAAAAACAAAATGTACAGGGGTGGGGGCTGCCCAACACGGGCATGGCAATGCCCCCACCCCAAAAAAAAGAACAACAGTATTTCTGCCTCCCTGGGGGCAGATGGGGGATGATTACCACTGATCTGCCCCCTCCCCCCCCAGGAGGGCAGAAAGCCCATTAGGCACCAGGGGAATTCTTTTTTTTAAAAAGGCTGGGGTGGGTGCTGCCCACCAAGGCATGGCCATGCCCTCACCCCAACAACTGCAGCATCAGTATTTCTTCTTCAACCCTGGGGGCCGATGGGGAGATTACCCCCCAGTCTGCCCCCTGGGGGCAGAAAGCCCACTAGACACAAGGGAAAGTGTGTAATAATTTTTTTTACGGGTGGGGGTTGCACACCATGGGCATGGCCATGCCCCCAGCCCAAAAAGGCAGCAACAGACTTTCTGCCCCCTCTGGGGGGGGGCAGATGGGGCTGCTTACCCCCGATCTGTACTTCAGAGGGGCAGAAAGCCCATTAGACACCAGGGGAAAAAATGAAAGAAAATGTAGCGGTGATGACTGCCCACCATGGGCATGCCCCCACCCCAAAAACTGCAGCATCATTGTTTCTGGCCCCCTGGGGGTCTGATGGGGGTGATTACAGATCAAACCAAGGTCAATGGGAGGCCTTGTGAGGAGACTCCCATTCACCTCTGTTTCATCCATTCCTGTCATGAGCACTAGCCCCAGCCACACAAGTGGCGCTGCATTTTTATCAGCACAAGTGAGGTAACACTTGGTGGTACAAATTTTGTGTATTGCGGAAGTTTCCATCACAGAAATTTAGGGAAAATGTGTGATTTCAAGCAAAGTTTGAGGTTTGAAGGACATTGTGGGTAAGAAACTCTCATGGGATCCATGCAAGGCACACCACCTTGGAATTCCTTGTTTGTCTAGTCTTCATAAATATCTGTGGTTTGTAGGTTTGCATGGGTGTCTCCACAGCACGGCCCCAAATATCGCAGCTACCCCTAATGCTTATCTATCCACTTAGCACTTTAAGGGCCTTTTGTGCCGTGGTCTCTTGGCTCACCCACACAAGTGGGGTACCGTCCTTATCGGGGGACATGTGGGAACTCAGGGTGATAGGAAAGTTGTGGCTACCCACAGATTCCAGAACTTTCTGTCACAGAAATGTGAGGAAAATGTATGTTTTTTTGCCAAAGTTTGACGTTACACAGGCTTCTGGATGAAATTCCCTTGTGAAAGCCATGGAAGTCATGCACCCCTGGACTCCTTTAGTTGTCTAGTTTTAAAAAATGTGCAAGCTTGAAAGTTTTCCCTAGGTGCTGGCTGAGCTATGGAACAAAACCACAGCTACCCACTTTGTAACAAAAAAAGGGTTAGTTTTGAGTGGAAAAATGTGATGTATTCATGTTGAGTTTTGGAATGTTTCCTGCCACGAGCACTAGGCCTATCCACACAAGGGAGGTACAATTTTTATCAGAAGACTTGGGGAAATGCTGGGTGGAAGGAAGTTTGTGTCTCCCAGCAGATTCCAGAACTTCCCATCACAGAAATGTGAGGAAAATGTGTTTTTTAGTTAAAGTTTGAGGTTTGCAAGTGATTCTTTGTAAAAAAAACAATTACTGGTAAGAGCCTCACAAGTCACCCCACCCTATATTTCCCCAGGTGTCTAGTTTTCAAAAATGTAAACGTTTGCTAGGTTTCCCTAGGTGCCGGATGAGCTATGACACAAAATCCACAGCTACCCACTTTTGAAAAAAAGGGTCAGTTTTGAGTCAAATAATGTGATGTATCCATGTTGCGTTTTGGGCTGTTTCCTGTCGTGGGCACTAGGCCTACCCAACTGTCATACGCTTGAGCCATGTATTTGTTCTGATTCTTTGTTTGCTTTTTGAGAAATTCAATAAAAAGAAATGTAATAATAATCCACAGGCGTGCACAGGGCTCTCTCTAGAGGCACGCATAGAGCTCCATCCACAGGTACACATAGGGCTCTCTCTAGAGGCATGCACCAGGCTCTCTCTAGAGGCACGCACCAGAAGAAGAGGCCAGCGGACTTCCGGGTGGAAATGGGTAACGAGGAGAAGGCAGGACCACAGCTGAGGAAGCAGGTCAAGCCCCAGGTAGAGGCTGGCCCAGAGCCTGGTGACGATTTGCAAGCCCTCCTCAAAAAAGCAAGGGCTCTGGTGGCTTTAAAAGAGAAGGTGTGGATGGATGAGCAAATCACTGGGGTCCTTGAGGAGAGGCTAGCAAAACTAGCCAAGCATGCACCAAAGAAGAAAGCAAGTCATGAGGCAGACCCCCCCCAAGGTCTGGTGGGAGGGGGCATGGATCCAGACCAGCGGCCCCTGCCAAGTTGGGCATGCGGAGTTGCAGAGAAGGTGTAAGGCTGGTCCGCCCACAGGAGGACTGGATGGGCGCAGCAGGAGCACAGCACCGATGCCTATGGATGAGGAGGAAAGCAGTGATCCAGATGGGTACTGCCGCAAAGACTCCAGCGAGGGGCCTGTGGCCACGATGGCGGTCCCCAGGGGAGCAGGGAGTGTAGCAAACTACGACGAGGCGACAAAGAATGGTGAGCATCAAGCATGAAGCGAAAGGGTTGGGTTGCACGCAAATATGTGGGGGAGATCCCAAGGCACTGAAGGGGCGCCGGGGAACATTGCCAACTACGGGACCCTTTTGGGGTCACCAACTACACAGTGAAGGTGCCGGGGGGCCCGCAATACCCCTGGCCAGCAAATCATAGGGATGGACAAGAAGTAGGAGACTTCTGCGGGAGTAATGGGGGCATGTACTCTTCCAGCGGCAAGCCCCGCACCCATCCGCATGGATGCCATGGTGGCCATGAGCAGGACCAGGTGCGCAATTCAGCAAGAGGCACCACCCAGGTATAATGGGCCCTTGGAAAGGCGGGGAGCCTGGGAGAAAGGGGACAGACCAGGCAGTACCCAAAAGGAAGTGGGCTAAAAGAAACACGGAAGCAGCAACAGAGAGCGCAGAAGACTCGGGCATGTGGACAACACAGATGAAGGGGTGGTTAACCAAGGCTCCCCGGGCAGCATGATCGTGAATGGGGGAGCGGAGCCTAGCAAAGAAAAGGCAGAGGAGGGGGTGCAAGGGAACGCAGGCAAGTCCGCGAGTGAGTACATTCGCCCATCCCCGGGTGACCCTACCATTACAACCCGCCTAATGGGAATAGCCAACCTGATACCACTGGCAGTAAAAGAAAGGAATGGTGGAAGAATTACATCAACATATTTTCCTTATTGGAAGACTGCCAGGCAGGGTTGGATTTGATGGCGCAGGATAAAAAGGAGGAGGAAAGGAGGGATAGGCGCAAACCCAAGATAGAGAGGTCAATAGAGAATTGGCTGTGGGCCATTAGGACCTTGGCATGCGCCTTCATAGAAAAATTTCCCCAAAGTGCAGCTGCCTTGTTCCTACATGAACAAAAAGTACAGGAGGCACAACAGAAATACAAAGGAGAAGCTTGGTTACTTTACGATGAGGGCTTCAGGGAAAAGAGATGCAGACATGGCTGGTCATAGAATGGGATCACTAGGACATTGAAGGTTTCACGAGTCACATGGTGGCGGCCTGGGAAGAGGTAGGGGTGCGCGAGCACAATTTTCGTCCCTTAGGATTTAAAGGGAAATACGAGGGCCATGGGCAGGGCGGCAAAGCCAGAGGCCCCCAGGGGGAAAGACCGGGAAGGGGCGCACTGCTACCTGCTGGAAATACAACAAAGATGAGTGTAAATGGGGGCATGCCTGCAGATTTAAACACAGTTGTAGCAACTGTGGCGGCACTCACTCAGCAGTCCATTGCAAATAGGCAAAAGGAGCAGGGGATAGCAGAGAGAATAGCAACTGAAAATAGCAGAGGGCGCAAACAATCGGATGAACGGGGTAGTGAGCGAAAGGATGAAAGGACATTGCCCACCCCATCAGAATCAGATTAGTTGCGTTACTGAATATTTACCCAAAGGAAAAAGACAGACAGCTACTGGCAGATGGTTTCACATACGGGTTTCCCATACCTTACAAGGGCCCCTGGCCCCGCAGCTTATCCGCAACCTAAAATCCCTACAGGACAACCCATAGGTAGCCAGGCAGAAAGTGGGGAAGGATGTCAAGCTGGGTAGAGCAGCAGGCCCCTTCAGCAGGAGGCCCCTTCGGCACTCCGCCCCCTTGGAAAATTTCATGGTGTTTCCCTTTGGGGGTGGTACCAGAAAAGGAGGCAGGTAAATTCCACCTCCTCCACCATCTGTTACACCCACAAGGAAATTCAATGAATAATTGGTTGGAGCAGGGCAGCAGTTCGGTAGTGTATGCCTTGATGGACGATGCAGTGGATTTGATTAAGCAGATGGGAAAGGGGCTTTGTTAGTCAAAACAGACAAAGTGTTCGCCTTCCGCCTCCTGCCTGTTCATCCGCAGAGCTACTACCTGCTGGGCTTTCAATTCGATGGGGTGTATTACTACAACAAATGCCTACCCATGGTGTGTGCATTATCGTGTGCATACTTTGAGTCATTCAGCAGTTTCTTAGAATGGGTGCTGGGGACACGTCACCTGGCAGGAGGGTGCATACACTACCTGGATGACTTCCTGTTGATTGGCAAACCAGATTCGGAGGAATGTGCAGACCTACTCTGCCAGTTTGAGGGGTTGGCAGAGGAGCTGGGAGTCCCATTGGCTCCAGTAAAAACTGAGGGCCCATTCACCAAGCTATCATTCATGGGAATTTGCGCTGGACTCAGTGGAGGGAATATGCAGGCTGCCCAGCGACAAGGTAACTGAGCTGCGGCACATAATAGGGTAACTGCTACAAAGAAAGAAGGCGACGTTAGGGGCAATTCAGCCGCTATTAGGGAAAGTGAACTTTGCGTACAGAGTGATCCCAGTAGGGAGACCGTTCACCAGGTGATTAGCCTGGTTGACCAAAGGGATGACGAAGAGGTATCATTGGGTGCACCTCACCAGGGGGTGAAAGAAGACCTAGACCAGTGGGACACTTTCCTAGCCGGGTTCAAAGGCACGCTCATGTAGCGGGAACCCGGGGCAATGTCCGAACAATTGGAGCTTTTCACAGATGCAGCCGGCAGCCACGGCTTTGGGGCCATCCTGGGAAACGCATGGTCTGCATCACATTGGCCAGACAGCTGGCATAACACAGGGATCACAGACAACATTCCGCTCCTGGAGCTCTTCCCCATTATATAGGCTTTTACAATATGGGGTGACTGGCTGGCTAACAGACAGACCATGCTATGGTCAGACAATCATGCAGTAGTGCAGGTGATTAACCAGGGAACAGCAAAATGCCCGGCAGTGGTGAGTCTCCTGCGACATTTAGTCGGCTGCCAATTAAAGGGCGTACATAGCAGTGAGGGCCAGACACATTGTAGGGGTGGCAAATTCAATAGCTGATGAGATCTCTCATTTTCAGAGGGACAGATTCAGGGAGGTGGCACCACACGCAGAACGATGCATGACTCCGGTACCGGGACACCTCTGGAACCTCGTGGACACAGGATAGCGATGCTGGTGAACAATGCACTGGCCTCTAAGACGGAGAAGAAATATCGTAAGTGCTGGGAGGTTTTTAGTAAAAGGACTAATACGACAGTCATAGGCAGGATTTCCCCAGCGGAGATTGCGGCATTCATTGATTGGGCATTCCAGAGCGGGAAGACCAAGTTGTGGGCCCAAACACACCTTAGCGCAGTCACACATTACGCCAAATTGGCAACGGGGAGGGACCCAACCAGGACATTTTTCTATAAGAGAGAGATGAAAGGCTGGGGGAGGCTTCAGCCTAGGGCTCAAGACAAAAGGAGGCCATTGATTTCATGGTCCTGAAAGGAGTACTGGGCGCGCTGACGGGGATACGTGCAGGACACCAGGAGGTGGTGTTATTCAATGCAGCATTTGCACTAGCCTTCTTCGGGGCCTACAGGATCAGCAAACTAGTGTCCCAGGCCAGAGGGAACCCCGGAGCGGCATGTGTGTACACAGAGGATATACGCATGGGAAACGGGTATATGGCAGTGCACTTGAGACGGTCCAAGACAGATCAAGTAGGCAAAGGGAAGCACACAAGGATCGGCTGTATCGAAGACAGGGCATGCTTGCCAGTTTGCCTCATGCGGCAGTACATGGATCAAGGCACCTTAGCTGCCAGGCCGTTATTCACACACAGGGATGGGTCATGCCTAAGCCGGTTTCAATGCATAGCAGTGTTGAGGAAGGCACTGGAGAACACCGGGTTCCCACCCAGAGAGTTCAGGTCACACTCATTCCGGATAGGGGCGGCAACTACCACAGCCCACTTAGGGCTCAATGCCGAACGCATTAAAATGCTGGGCTGATGGGTGTTGCGAGCATTCAAGGGGTACATCCGCCCCACGAGGTTCTTCTGAGCTTTGGTTTCTCTCTCTGCAGGACCACAAGGGGTCCATAGCAAGGTGTGGATCCTGGGACATTCCTATATCACATGGGTACAATGGTGGGCGGCAGCACAAAAAGACTTCAACGAGATCTGGCTAGAGAACACGGAGGTGACATGGTTAGGACAATCAGGCATGAAATGGGCCCAGAGATGCTCCCGGCGGCACAGGAGGCATTGCAATCCGGAGAGTGGCCTGACGCGGTGGTCATTCACTTAGGGGCAAATGACCAGGCGAGCAGTGGAAGGAGAGAACTGCTAGGGGAAATGGCTACGGGGCTGGCGGCACTGGCAAGGCTGATCCACCCGGCAGAGATCATATTGTCCGAACTGATTCCCCACCAGGTCTGGAGGGGGGCAATCAACCAAGGGGCAGTGGACAAGTCTAGGCATAAGCTAAATATCACCATGGCTAAGATATGTAGGGCGAACGGTTGCGGCTTCGTGCAGCATGGACTGATCAACCTTAAGACTCCGGGCTACCACTTAGAAGATGGGGTCCACTTGACCGGGGTAGGCATCTATGGGCCATATGTATCAAGCCTTTTTGCATTCGCAAACGGGCCGATTCTCAGAATCTGCCCATTTGCGAATGGAAAAAAGCCTTTTGGGATGTATCATCCCAAAAGGCCATTGCAAAATAGAGAATCGCAAAATTTGCGATTCACTATTTTGCGAATGCAATTAAGGAATTGCAAATTGAGATTCCTTAAATGCAATTCTGGGAGCACCAGAAATTTGCTATTTGGCCTTAAGGAATCGCAAATTACCACCAACTTCAAGTTGGTGGTAATTTGCGATTTCCTAGAAAAAAGCACATTTTTGCTTTTTTCAAAGTGCCATTTGGCGCACATACATGCCCTTAGGGCATGTATGTGCGCAAAATGTGCACACATGTATATTTCAGGGTGCAACAGGGTGTCCTTTTGGCACCCTTGTAACCTTGAAATTGCATTCTCAATTTGCGATTCTCTAATTGGTAATCGCAAATTGAGAATGTCTTCCCATTCATTCCTATGGGCCTCCTAGCCCATAGGAATGAATGGGAAGGTATTCCTTATTTGCGAATCTCAATTTGCGATTCGCAAATAAGGAATATGTAGGATTTGCAAAAATTTTTGCAAATCCTACATACATTGCATTTTGCGATTCTCTAATTGCGATTCGCTAAAAATCGCAATTTGAGAATCGCAAAACTCTTTTTTGATACATATGGCCCTATATGTTCCTACTCAACATAGTAGGGGTCCTAGAACAGCTGGGTTTGTCATGAGCCGGGCGAAAGGGGGGAGCTGCCTCCGATCAGTAAACCATCACCAGCATGGCGCAGGCAGCCCAGCAAGATACCCAGAGGAAAGGATAACATAGGTAGAAGAGCTGCTCAGACAGTGTCCTTGGGATGCCTCACGGCAGGGACACGGGGGAGCAGATGACAGCACACAATGACAGCCAGAATAGAAGAGCTGCTCAGACAGTGTCCTTGGGATGCCACACGGCAGGGACACGGGGGAGCAGATGACAGCACACAATGACAGCCAGAATAGAAGAGCTGCTCAGACAGTGTCCTTGGGATGCCACACGGCAGGGACACGGGGGAGCAGATGACAGCACACAATGACAGCCAGAGTTAAAGAGCTGCTCAGACAGTGTCCTTGGGATGCGTCACGGCAGGGACATGGGGGAGCAGATGACAGCACACAATGACAGCCAGAATAGAAGAGCTGCTCAGACAGTGTCCTTGGGATGCCACACGGCAGGGACACGGGGAGCAGATGACAGCACACAATGACAGCCAGAATAGAAGAGCTGCTCAGACAGTGTCCTTGGGATGCCTCACGGCAGGGACACGGGGGGCAGGTGACAGCACACAATGACAGCCAGAATAGAAGAGCTGCTCAGACAGTGTCCTTGGGATGCCTCACGGCAGGGACACGGGGAGCAGATGACAGCACACAATGACAGCCAGAGTTGAAGAGCTGCACAGACAGTGTCCTTGGGATGCCTCACGGCAGGGACACGGGGAGCAGATGACAGCACACAATGACAGCCAGAATAGAAGAGCTGCTCAGACAGTGTCCTTGGGATGCCACACAGCAGGGACATGGGGGAGCAGATGACAGCACACAATGACAGCCAGAATAGAAGAGCTGCACAGACAGTGTCCTTGGGATGCCACACAGCAGGGACATGGGGGAGCAGATGACAGCACACAATGACAGCCAGAGCTAAAGAGCTGCACAGACAGTGTCCTTGGGATGCCACACAGCAGGGGCACTGGGAGCAGGAGAGTGGTCAGCAAGGGTCCAGGGCAAGCGGACCAGCACTTACATCCCGGGACGGGGTCTGACGGCCGGCCACAAACTCGGTAGCAAGTGAAACCTAGAACCCGCAGAACACTGAGACACCTGCATGAAAGGGCTCTCGCGCAGGGTCAGTGCTGTCAGCAAGAAACAGAAACAAACCATTGAGGCAATGTTTGAGTGCTATATGTGATATGTAATAAACCTGGGTATTCGAATGACCAACCAGGAAGTTGCAAAATGTAGTATCCATGTTTGTTGAAAATAAACTGCAGCCTTTGATGCACCATAATATGTTGTCCTCCGAGTATTTCTAGGGGAGGATGCTGCATGATAAAGCCGACATGGAAAGGGTGAACTCGCACGCCTGGGAGGGGTTACACAGCCATGCCTTGATCAACCAAGGAGAGGAGAACGAGATGGTAAGACGGTGGGAGTCTCTTCTGTAGTCTAGGCGCTGTTTCACCTCTCGTGGACCTAGAACATTCTTCACAGAATGCACCAGCTTCACAGAGATGCTCTGGAAAGGCTCTGCTAGGGAGGTGCCTACATTGTCACAGTTCATTTAAATTGGGGAGATTCTGTGGCCCCCTACATGATCTGACTCTCAGGTACTTCCAGGCTCAGCGAAATGCTAAAGTTATTTCCATGTAGCGCTTTAAGGTTGAATACATCCTATTTCTAAGCGCTGCCATTAATGGCATGAAAGGAGGCACAGAGAAAAATATGATTTGCCCAGGATCACACAATTTTAGTGGTGTTGAACATTTTAAAATACAAATGCCCTCTCTAAATATTACTTTAATTTGGGAAGGGGTTCACATGAGTGGGTTAGCTTTTAGTCAACGTTCCCAATTCATATAGGAACACAAATGATCACCCTCCCCCCTCCAAAGGGAATCATTTTACGACTTTTAGTAAACTATAAGGGTGCCAAATGACTCCATTTCACCAGGAACCCCATATCCCAGTCCCGGGCTTTCCATTTAGAAACGCTTGCTTTCAGATGTTGTAGTCCAATTGTTTCAGTTGAAATGAACACGACTACCGCTCCCAGACTGCACCAGATTGTTATTGAAAACCCAGCACTGTAAAATGGTGTCATAGTGACACAGAGTCACCTGGTAACCGTACTAAAGTTGTTTTCTGGGTGTCTTTCAAAATCGAAGATTAATCTTTTGAACAATTTAGTTTAATGACAGTGTGCTGAAGAATTCTTTACTCAGATGTCTGAGATTCTACTTTTAGTCAGGGCCGGCTTTAAGGCGGTGTGACAGGTGTAGCCACACCCGGTGCTGAGTTTGGGGGGGGCGCTGTGTTTAGAAATAAGTTATGTATTTAAAAGCACCTGCTGCAGAGTTCCTTGTGTGTCCAGCAGTTTTCATGCAACAATTAAAATGTCAAGGTATATCTGGTGATTAATGCTTCTGCTGGACAGAGATCAGGGTTTTGTCTCATATAAAGTAGTGCAGAGGGTTAATCAAACAGCATTTGTAGAGCGTAACACTGTCACCCCTAGGGGTATCTGGGTGCTGTCTCTCTGTCGAATACGCAGGCCTTGAGTCTCTTTCTGAAGTCTGCCAGCAAGAGGGCTGTACAGAGCTGGAGGGGAACGTCGTTCCAGGTCTTGGCAGTGATGTAGGAGAAGGAGCGGCCGCCGCTGCGACGGATGCGGGGGGTGTGTGCGAGGGTGAGTGAAGAGGAGTGCAGGCGTCTAGAGGGTTGGTGGAAGTTCAGTTGGTGGTTGATGTAAGCAGGTCCTAGGTTGTGGAGGGCTTTGTAGGCATGCGTGAGGATCTTGAACAGGCATCTCTAATGCAAGGGGAGCCAGTGGAGGCCTATCAGGTGAGGGCGATGTGGGTTTGTTTGGGGAGGTCTAGGATGAGTCTAGCTGCAGCGTTTCTTTATGGTATGGAGTCTTCTGAGGAGCTGGTTGGAGATGCCGGCATTGCGGTAGTCGAGGTGGCTGGTGACGAGGGCCTGAGTGACGGTCTTTCTGGTGTTGGCTGGGATCCATCCGAAGATTCTGCGGAGCATGCAAAGGGTGTGGAAGCAGGAGGAGCCGATTATGTTGACTTGTCGTTTCATGGTCAGTTGGCTCTCGAGGATGATACCGAGTTTACGTGCATGGTCTGTCAGTGTGGGTGTAGGTCAGAGTTCTGTGGGCCACCAGCTGTGGTCCCATGTAGAGGTGTTCTTGCCGAAGATCAGTACTTCAGTTTTGTCGGAGTTGAGTTGGAGGCAGTTGTATCTCAACCATTTGGCTATGATTGTCATGGCGTTGCAGAAGTTGGTTTTGCCATTGAATGGGTCCTCATTGAGTGAGAGGATCAGTTGTGTGTCGTCTGCATAGGAGATTATGTTGAGTCCATGGGATCTGACGACGTCTGTGAGGGGGTTCATGTAGATGTTGAACAGGATGGGGCTGAGGGAGGATCCTTGTGGTATGCCACAAATGATTTCTTTGGGTGCGGGGGTGAAGGGAGGCAGTCAGATGCTTCTGTGTGTGTCCTGTAGGGAAGGAGGCAATCCACTTGAGGGCATCTTGCTGTATGTCTGTTGTAGAGTCTGTTGATGAGGGTGTTGTGGGAGAGAGTATCGAACGCTGCAGAGAGGTCGAGGAGGATCAGGGCCACAGTTTCTCTACAGTCGAGGAGTGTTTTGATGTTGTCTGTGGCGGCAATCAGCATGGTCTCAAAGCTGCTGGGTGGCATGGAATCCTGATTGTGAGGCGTCCAGTAGGTGGTTTTGTTCCAGCAATTCGGTAAGCTGCTGGTTGATGGCTTTCTCAAGAACTTTGGCTGGGTAGGGGAGCAGGGAGATCGTATGATAATTTTTGAGATCGCTGGGGTTGGCAAAGACCTTCTTAAGAAGGGGGTCTGATGTCAGCGTCTTTCCATCTGTCTGGGAAGGTTGCGGTGGTGATGGAGGCATTGAGGATGCTGGTGAGTTGCATGCTGATTGGGTTCATTGCGAGGTTGTAGAGGTGGTGGGTGCAGGGGTACGTGGGCACCCCGGAGTGGATAGAAGACATGATGGTTGAGGTGGTCCCGGCGGTGAGCAGAGACCAGGTGGTGATGGTTTGGCTGATATTCGCTGGTTGGTTGAGGTCGCTGGGGTTGAGGGTGGTGGGTTGGAGGTTGAAATTCTTGTAGATGTTGATGATTTTGTTGTGGAAGTAGTCTGAGAGGGTGTTGCAGAGTTCTTGGGAGGGGTGGATGGTGTTCTCTATGACTGTAGAGTTGGATAATTCTTTGACTATTTTGAAGAGTTTCTTTGTGTGGTACGCCGCGGAGTCGATGCAGGTGGGGATGGCTGCTTTCTTGGCTTCTTTGATGTGCCGGTGATAGTTGCTGAGGGTTATTTTGTGAGCTGCTCTGTCGGCAAGGTTCTTGGTGGCCGCCATTGTTTCTCGAGTTGGTGGCAGTTGGGCTTGCTGGTCCTGAGTTCTGGGGTGTACCAGCTGCAATGTTTGGAGGTCTTGATAGATTTTGTAGGTTTCAGTGGGGCGACTCTGTCGGCGCTGTCGGTGATCCAGGTGGTGAAGTTCTGGACCGCCTGGTCGAGGTCTGTTGAGGCCTCGGGTTGGGAGGTGGTGGGGGCCTGTGACCACTGAGTTTTGGTGACCTTGCTCCAGCCGCGATGGGAGGAGATCAGATGCCTAGTCATGGTGTACTGTGCGTCGGTGATGGTGAAGTGTACAATGGTGTGGTCAGTCCAGGTGAGTTCGGTGATGTGGCTGAATTTGATTATGTCGCTGAAGGTGAAAATGGTGCAGAGTGAGTGTCCAGCTTTGTGAGTGAGCTTAGTGAACAGTTGGGTGAGGCTGATGTTGTTCAGGTTCTCCAGGAGGGTGATGGAGTTGGCGTTATCGATGTGGAAGTTGCGGTCCCCGTGCAGGACGTAGTGGTGAGAGTCGATTGCTAGGGGGGTGATGAGGTTGGGGTTGGCATTGCAGACTGTCCTGGCAGTCTTTAGGCGAGGGTGCCTCTTATTGTGATCTTCGCGTCGGTTTTTAGTAGGAAGTTGAGATGTTCCATTAGAGGTGTGGGGTCGTCATTGGTGATAGTGCATCTGATTGTTTCCTTGAAGATGATGGCGATGCCTCCACCTTGTTTGTTGGCGCGGTCTCAGTGTATCATCTTGTAGCCTTCGGGAGTGGCGGTGGTGATGTCAGGGTTCGAGAAAGGGTTGAGCCACATTTCGGTGATGAAGAGAGCGTCCGTGGAGCGGGTGGTGATGGTGCCCCAGATTTCCACGGCATGTTTGCAGAGTGAGCGGGCATTGAGCAGGATACAATGGAGCGGTCTTGTGGGCAGGAGTGGTGCTGGATCGTTCGTAGTTTGTGTCTCAGGAGAAGTGGCAGTGTCGGCAGGTGAAGGTCCATTGGTGGATCTTTGGGAGAAGGAGAAGCACCTCTTGTTTAAGCATTCGGGGTCCAGGAGTTCCTTGGAAGTGTATCGTCGGGTGGCAGGGTGTCCTGATGCTGGGCGCTGTCTGACCAGCAGTGCGTTCATGGCTTATCCACTGCGAGGCAGTGCTGTGGCCTCCATTACTGGTCCTGGTAGGTGGCCCCAGTGATCCTGGGTGCCAGGCCAGGACCAGGGAGAGCAGGCAGTGCTGGGACAGGGACAGCAGGCAGTGCAGGGGCAGGGACAGCAGTCAGTGCTGGGGCAGGGACAGCAGGCAGTGCAGGGCAGGGACAGCAGGCAGCTCAGGGACAGCAGGCTGCGCAGGGACAGTGGGCAGCACAGGGACAGCGGGTGGTGCAGGGACAGCAGGTGGCGCAGGAACAGCAGACAGCGCAGGGACAGCAGGCAGCGCAGGGACAGCAGGCAGCGACAGAGACAGCAGGCAACAAAGGGACGGGGGGACAGGCACAGTACCTTGAGCTAGGGGTCCGGCAAAAGAGGGGTGACCCAGCCCAGTCTCCTCCGAGCTCTGATGGGCATGGACTGGCCCGCTCTTGGCCAGGGCTGCGCCCGCACGCATCCCATGATGCGGGTGCCGCTGGGGCTTTTATCCGGTGTGGCGAGGTTTGGAAATGTGAAGTCTAGCTGGCCCTGCCTCCGGCGCTGTTGGGAAATGAAGTCCTGTGTGGTCTGGTGGTGGGAGGGAGTTCGAGGCGCTCTCAACGCAGTGCGAAGGTTGGCAGAAACAGGAGGGGTGACACCTCCTGCAGGTAAGGGCAGAAGGAGGTCCTACCACAAAGACAGTGCACCGTGCAGATCACGGAACTGTTTTTTATGTGGTTGGCTCAATGCATTACTGATTTTGTTTATTTCTCTTCTGTTAGTTTTGTGGAGTGTGCGATTACCCAAGGGTGTCCTGGCGCTGACAAACTAATGCGTCTTTCACCAACTTGTATACTCAATTGTTCAAAGCAGAGCCTATGTAAATAAATGGGTTTTCAGAGCCCTGTGAAATTTTAAAAGGTTCAGCTCCAAGTGTAACTCAGGCGGCAGTCTAGTCCATGCCATGGCTGCATCCACCCAGAAAGCCCTTCCTCCCAATCTTGCTCTCTGGTATTTTGGTCCCGTGATAAGAGAAGCGGCGGTCGAGGGAAGCAGTCTGGGGGGAATGTATTTTTTGAACCTGTCTGAGATGTATGAGGACCAAGCTACTGGATAAAGTGCCTTATGAACCATACAAAGGGCCTTAAACTTCAAACTTACTACTCCCAAAAATCAACCTGGCCGCTGCATTTTGTATAAGTTGTAACATCTTTTTAAGGTAGTCAGGAAGTCAGGCATGAAGGGCATTGCAGTAGTCCAGTCTTCTCAGAATCTGGGCTTGCACCATCAACTGTCGAGAGCATTGAGGAATTAATGGAATGATCTTCCTTAATTGTTTCATGAGCAGAAAGCACATAGACATCAACTTATTAATCTAATGCTCAAATGAAAGTTTGCTATTAAATATCACGCCTAGTTTACAATCAGTGGATACTGGTTCCGGGAATTCTTCTAACGAATGAGGCCACCATATAAAGAACCAAATCAAGGGATTACCAATAATCAAACCCTCCATTTTGTCTACGTTTAGCCAGAGAGAATTGGCATTCATCCAGCTGGTTGCTTTTAATCATACAGCGTTTAAATTTATCCTGGAGTTGGAAGATATTGGCCTCCATGCGGATGAATATTGGATGTCATCCACATACTGTAATAAAAAAACAAAAGAGGCAATCAGATCTGCCAGGGGAGGCACAAATATATTAAAAAGTGTAAGGCTAAGAGCAGACCCCTGAGGAACTTGGGGAGAGGAGTTGGCCTAACGGCTAGGGCGGTCGACCTCGGAGCTAGGGAAGCAGGTTCAAGTCTCGGCAGGGACGCACAACATCCTGTGATTCTGGGCAAATCACTTAATCTCCCCGTGCCTAACAAAAAAAATGAATGTGTCCTCATGTAACGCAACTGGTGCTCATGTAAAGCGCTCTGATACCCGAATCGGGTCAAGTTCGCGCTATATAAAACTCCGTAAAAAAAAAAAACACAAGTAAAGTCTAAAAACAGAGCCAAAAGTTGCCTTATGGACTGCCTGGGTTCTGTTTAAAAAAAAAGTATTCAAACCATCTAAGTTGCTTGTCTCTTAGGCCAATTGTGAACAGTCTTTCCAACAAAATAGCATGGGAAATTGTATCGAAAGCGGCTGACAGGTCAAGGAGGATAATTGCTGAGAAACTCCCTGCATTCAAGATCATGCGTATTCATAAGCAGTCGCTGTAAGTACTGTTTCAGGTCTAAAGCAGAATCTAAATCCAGGCTGGTGATTGTTAAACACACTATTTTCCTCACTTGAAGAGGTTAGCTGTGCATTTACTCAGCTTTCCAGGATCTTCGCAAAAAGCTCATTTGCGAAAAGTATGTTCCACACCTCTCTAGGGAGTGGTTGCACATCATAGTAAGTCAAGGACAGAGGAGGCCAGCAATTTAGGAATCCTAATAGGACAAGGGCGAGAGCAGAGCCTGACCTGCTTGTGAAACTTTTAGATATCCCCTCCTCCTCAGTAATAAATCTAAAATCTGACCTCCCTCTAAAGTGATGAGCACCTTGATCCAATCTTTCTGCATATTCCACCACTGAGGTAAATGAAGATAAAAAAGTAGAAATCTTCTTCTGAATGAAATCTGCCAGTTCTGAGCAAAGCATTTGCATTGGTTGGGCTTTAGGTAAATGATTCGTACATTTTGCCAAAGAGTTATAGATTGCAAAAAGTTCTCTAGTGGGATTCTGTGCTGACAGAATTTTGTTATGATAGTAGCTACACCTAGAAGCTTTCCTAGCCCTTTATATATTCTGAGTTCTGATTTAATAGCCTCTCTCCCTGCTTCTGAATAATCTTGTCTCCAAACCCTGTCTAGCCTTTTACATTTCCATGGTGGTTGCGAGGGAGGTGTGTGTCCAGCCTTATGCAATGGAAAGAGAGCATCTAATGGTTAGAACATAAGACCTCCTCAACGGCATCCACACTAATCAGTCCAGCTCTGGAATAGATATGTTCCAATATATGGCCTGCCTTGCGGGTAGGCGGTTGGACAAGCTGTTGCAGTTCCAAAGCTGAGCAGATATTGGCAATCTGAGAGATGTCAATATCCCAAACATTGTCATGATGAATGTCTAAATTCCCCAGTAGCAGTAAAAACTCAGTCTCCGAGAAAGTCATCAATAGTACCTCTTGAAATGAGCTATGAAGTTCTTTACAGGGCCAGGTGGTGTGTAAATCAATAGGAACTGCACTGAATATTTATGATTTATTGTTAATGATACAGCGAGTGATTCCACGTCTTGCACATGTGGTACAAGCCATGGGAGTATGCAAATATCTCTCAACAGATCAAGTTGACCACTCTCCCTACCTTATCTTTCAGTTTCACATTATGAATAACATATCCAGCTGGTACAGCAAAAGCTACATCAGGGTCAGAGTTCTCCCTAATCCAACTTTCTGTGATCAAAAGACAGTCTAACTTGTTATCTTCTAGCTTCATGCAAACCTTATCTGAGCTTCAGGAAGCAGATCGATTGTATCTGTCTGATCTGAGCAAAGGAGTGCTCGGAATCAAACAGGATCCCTACATTTCTGACTCACAGGCCAGTTCTTGGGGTGGATTCAATTCAGCAGGCCACCAAGGGTTAGGAGGAGGGGGGGGGCCTTCTGGTTGAAGAGAATAACCTCCATTTTATCAGTATTAAGCTTGAAGGAGTTTGAGTTCATCCATTTGACTATGCCTTCTAAGCAGCCTTTAGAATGGAAAAAGGCCGCTTAAGAGTGTTCTCGAAATCTGAACACCAGTTGTGTGTCGTCTGCATAGGAGACTACCTTCATTCCCCAGGATTCAACGAGGGTGGCCGGGGGCCCAGGCAGAGGTTGAAGAGCATGGGACTCAGAGCAGAGCCCTGAGACACCCCACAGACCAGGGGTTTGGACGAGGAGGAAAAAGGGTGGAGAAAAACCCGCTGGGAGCGCTCTTCCAGGAATGATCGAATCCAGGACAAAACTGTGCCTTGAAAGCCATTTAGGCTTAACCTATTCAACAGGGTGGAGTGAACCACTGTGTCGAACGCTGCCAACAGGTCTAACAACACCACCATAGCAGCAGAGCTGCTGTCCACTGATTCCCCAACAGATTCCGACACTTCCAACAACGTGGTCTCCTTGCTGTATCCAGCACAGAAACTGAATTGAGTGTCATGCAACAGGCCGTTTTCCTCAACAAAGGATGAAAGTTGGCGGTTTACCAATTTCTCCAAGATTTTTGCAGGAGCTGAAAGAAGTGAGATGGGTCTAAGTCTATTGAGCACGCTTGGATACGCAATGGCATTTTTTAAGAGTGGCAACAAGAGCTCTTGTTTCCAGATAACAAG
Organism: Calotriton arnoldi; assembly: GCA_963921515.1. NCBI lineage: Eukaryota > Metazoa > Chordata > Amphibia > Caudata > Salamandridae > Calotriton > Calotriton arnoldi. The sequence continues at coordinate 179,064 of CAWUFW010015293.1, read as the reverse complement.
AAAAATGCAAGATTTCAAAGAGCCATTCCAAATCATATTAAGATAAGTGTTTAATGAGTGTGCAGCCAGTCTGAAAATATCATGGGGGCAGGGGTCCTCTGGAGAACCAGATTTGCATTTTAGCAGTTCCTCAAGTGAATCATCCTCTGGAAAAACTCTAAAAGAACGGGTAAGTGTTTGGTGGGCGGAGTCGGAGGGTCAGTTGTCTCGGCAGTTCCTGAGAAGGTAGAGTAAAGTTTTTGGATCTTTTCATCAAAAAGTCTGACAGCCAAGTGCAGAGATCAAGTGAAGGAAGAAGGGTGCTTATAATCGCATCAGGTGAAGTGAAGGATTTAACGATATTAAAGACTTCTCTGGAGGAATTAGCGCCATTAGCAATCCGCGGTGTGGAGTGCTCCCTCATAGACTTCCGAGTAAGTTTAAGAAAATGTCTGAGAGCTGCCTTATATGACTGCTTGGTCTCCGGGTCATAAGGTTTCCTCCAGCTGCGCTCATGCTTTTTGCAGAGACGTTTCTCTGCTCCTAGAGCAGGAGAGAACCAGGTGCCGATGGCTTCATTATTTTGGGCTCTTTTTGCAGAGCGCAATTTAAGGGGTGCAATAGGATCCAATGCTAAACAGATCCATTGATTACATAGGATCAATCAATCAATCAGAGATTTGTAGAGCGCACTACTCACCCGTGAGGGTCTCAAGGCGCTTGTTGCTGTCTGGATTGCCTGTGAAGAGCAAGAGTGGATTGAAGAGATGGTACAAAGGACTCCTTCGTAACCTTCTGCCAGTTTCTCTTCTTTTCTGGTGCGGATTTGATTCCAAGCAGATTGTGTGGACGTGAAATGGAAACGGGACAAGGAAATGCTCCATCCACACCAGACGAATAGGGGCGCCAGCCTGGAGACAAGTGATATTGGAAATGATTGGGTCCAGTATGTGGCCAGCTTTGAGTGAGAGCAGTAACATGTTGTGTTAGGTTAAGGCCCTCCAAGGTCTCGATCAATTGAGAGGCTTGGGAGCAATTTAAAGTCTCCCAAGACAGTGAAGGTGTCGTATTGTAAACATAATTGACCAATGACATCACATAACTGTGGAAAACAGCTGTTGGGGCAGTCGGGGGGCCTATAAATTAGCAACCAGTGAAGGAGAAAGAGGAGGTAAGTTTGATGCAAATGATAAGACCCTCAATATTCCTGATTTCGCACAGTATCTCCAAGGTGTCCCTAAAGAATAATGGCTAAGCCACCTCCGATCTTGTCTCTACCCCAGTTACAACATATGATCCGGGGGGAGGGGGGGAGCTGGCCAAGGCTAGGTCCGGATTCAACTCTTCCTTGAGCTAGGTTTTGGTGAGTAACATAAGATCCCATATGTTGTCAGGTAGTAAGGTCTGTATGTCGGAGGAGTGCTTAGGGAGAGAACTGCAGTTAATGAGACAGGCTCTGTAGCCGACATTCCAGAAGGTGCCACAATGGGCAGAGGTAAATGATCCTCATGTCTTTCTTGAGCGTCCCGTGCACCTTTAGGGCTGAAACCATAATGATTGCACACAAAGTTTGAGGTACTCTCAGCACAAAGGTCATAAGGCAAGACGTGCGTGCACGGGCCACAATTCAGGGATGAGAGTGCTTCTCTAAAGAGGGGACTGCTGGGGGGAGGGGAACCAGCAGCATGGCTGGTGCTGGGACGGGCTTGCCTTTGGCGTGCCAGCGGTGCGCCCGCTGCATGCGTCCGCTGTGCATCCTCGTCAGGGGTCTCCTTATGTAGGAGAATGGGAGCAGGTCTGCAAACAGTACTGTGCTCTCCAGGCAGAAATGGTACCCAGTCGGAGTAAAAATGGCGCTGCACTCTGTGTCAATGCGCAATTAGTAAGCCCCCAAAATGGATCTGATATCCAATAAGGTGCACAGTGCAAATGTGCAAAAAGATTCCAAGACGGCAAAATCGGCTTTCTCTGTCTGAATGCGCGACAGATGCCCTGATAATGTGCAGATTGCTATGGAACAGAGCAGATTCAAAATTGACGAACAGCGACACCTAGCGGCGCTTCACTATTATTCCCTCCCAATATTTCTAGCGGCAACAGCATTGTTGGCTACAAAATCTCATACAACAAGTTTAAGAACCGGTTACAAATTCAACACATACAATTAAAATCCGTTTTAAAAATGCCGGCTATTCTCAGGAGCCCGTTGTGTGTCCGCGGCATGGGTCCCCTTATGGAGGAGCTTGGGATTACTGCATGTAAACTTCATGGTATAGGGTAGAGCATTGTTTCACCCCTCCCCCCCCCCCAGTCTTTTATTATCCCAATGTTGCTAAAAAGGGTTAATTTGGGTAGAAATGCATTCTTATTAGTAAGGCTAACCCCATCCCTGCAGTATGTTTTAAATCCTGAGTTTGTTCTACTCAGACCAAGTACTCTTAAAATATATTGCCTACCTGTATAGGTGACATAAGATTCCTATACCTTGCAATTATCATTGTCTTATGTAACATTTCCTACAGACTGATTTACACATGTATGAGTCATTGTCTCTGTACAATGTGTGTGTGTGATGTAGATTGCTGTGACACCCTACACTGGTATGAGTAGCGCTATAAAGCAAATGAAATGTAAGTGAAAGGGGGCTATGGAGAGATGAGGGGCACTGCTGGAGGGTGGTAGTGAGTATCCATGGAGAAGGGGGTTGTTGGGGGCGCCAAAAAAGATTGCCACACCGGGCGTCTCCAGCACTAAGCACTGGTTTTAGTCCAATTGTTCCAGCTGAAATGAGCAAGGCTAAATCTCCCAGAATGCACCTCATTGTTAACAAAAACCCATCACCTCAAATAGTGAGTCATGGTGACATGGAGTTTCCTGGTAACCTTAACTAAATTGTTTTTAGGGTGTCTTTCCCAAAAACCAAGATTCATCTTTTGAGCAATTGAGTGCAACTACAGTGTGTTGAAGAATTCCTTACTCAGATGTCCCAGAGATTCTATATTTTGCATCTAATCATTATATGTTAATATGTTACATTTATAATCTACAATCGAGCAGGCAGCAGTGAGGCACTAGAAACAGAACAAGGTTACATGGTACATAGGTCCATGTTCTAAAACAAATTGCAACAAACCCTGGTAAATGCATTAGGTTTCACCTATGTGATTAATAACAAGCAGTTTTTTTGTTGTAAGTTGTAGCTTGCTGAGTAGTTGTACAATATAATTTACAGAAAGTCTGTTAAAGTGTTACGACTTGTTTATGTACAAAAAGGATATATATTATGTTGTTACTAGTGTTATAGTGCGGGCAAGTAATAGCAACATTTTGAAAAATGAAAGAGGGAAATAATGGAATTAATTGATGTAATAGCAATATTATGTGTTTAGAGTTGTTCTGACAACCTTTGGGCCTGGTGCCACTGCACCTGATGCACCATTCAAATCATGCCCCTAGTGCCTGCAAGATAACTGCATTTGTGACTGCCTGTTTAGTAGTAAAATATAGCAATATTTGTTGTTTAGAGGAGTTATGACAACTTTTGGCCCTGGTGCCACTGTACCTGCTGCACCATTCAAATCATGACCCTATTGCCTGCAATGTCACTGCACTTGTGACTGCTTATTTAGTAGTTAAATATTGCAATATTTGGTGTTTAGAGGAGTTCTGACAACTCTTGGCCCCGATGCCACTTCACCTGCAGCACCGTTGAAATCATCCCTCTAGTGGCTGCTAGATAATTGCACTTGTGACTGCCTGTTTGGTAGTAAAATTTAGCAATATTCTATGTTAGTGGGGTCCCTAGAGCTTTTGGTCCCGGTGCCACTGCACCTGCTGCACCATTCAAATCAAGCCCCTTTTAACTGCAAGATAACTGCGATTCTGTCTGCCTGTATAGTAGTAAAATATAACAATATTAGGTGTTTAGAGGAGTTCTGACAACTTTTGGACCCGGTGCCACTGCACCTGCTGCAACATTCAAATCATGACCCTTTTGTCTGCAAGGTAACTGCACATGTGACTGTCGTTTTAGTAGTAACATATAGCAATATTAGGTGTTTAGTGGGGTGCCTAGAGTTTTTGGTCCTGGTGCTACTGCACCTGCTGCACCATTCAAATCATGACCCTATTGCCTGCTAGAAAATGCACTTGTGACTGTCTTGTTTAGTAGTAAAAATTAGCAGCAATCTGGGTTTAGTGGGGTCCCTAGAGCTTTTGGCCCCGGTGACACCTTACCTGCTGAACTATTTAAATCAAACCCCTTTCAACTGCAAGGAAACTGCAATTGTGACTGTCTGTTCAGTAGTAAAATGTAGCAATATTAGGTGTTTAGAGGAGATCTAACAACGTTTTGGCCAGGTGTCACTGCACCTGCTGCACCATTCAAATCGTGACCCTAGTGCCTGGAAGATAACTGCACATGTGACTGCCTGTTTAGTTGTAAAATATAGCAATAATCGGTGTTTAGTGGGGTGCCTGGAGCTTTTGGTCTCAGTGCCACTGCACCTGCTACACTATTGAAATCATGACCCTAGCGCTGGCTAGATAACTGCACTTGTGACTGCCTGTTTTGTTGTAAAATATAGCAATATTAGGCGTTTGAAGGAGTTCTGATAACTTTTGGGCTTGGTGCCACTTCACCTGCTGCACCATTCAAATAATGACCCTGTTGCCTGCAAGATAATTGCACTTGTGACTGCCTGTTTAGTAGTAAAATATTGCAATTTTAGGTGTATATTGGGGTGCCTAGAGCTTTTGGTCCTGGTGTCACTGTACCTGCTGCACCATTGAAATCATGACCCTGTTGTCTGCAAGGTAACTGCACTTATGACTGCCTGTTTAGTTTTAACTTTTAGCAATAATCTGGATTTAGTGGGGTCCCTAGAGCTTTTGAACCTGGTGCCACAGCACCTGCTGCACCATTCAAATCAAGTCCCTTTTAACTGCAAGGTAACTGCAATTGTGACTGCCTGTTTAGTAGTCAAATATAGCAATATTATGTGTTTAGAGAAGTTCTGAAAACTTTTGGGCCCTGTTCTACTGCACCTGCAGCACCATTCAAATCATGACCCTGTTGCCTGCAAGGTAACTGCACTTGTGGCTGCCTGTTTAGTAGTAAAATATAGCATAGCTATTGTATAATAACTTGGTTACCGTTTGTTGCTGGTATCTCCCCACCCCAACTACCGGCTATTCGAGATTACAGGGTTCAATCCAACATGTGGTTCCTGAATCAGGGCTTTTTGCACACACATTTTCCTCCTACACCATCAGGAGGAACATTTTTGCAGAAACACACTGGGGAAGATTCACAGTTTGCATTTTGTAGTACATAAAGTAGTACTAATTACATACTACAAAATGCAATTCATAAACCTATGAGTGTAAATCTCCACTTCTCCTATCTTTTCTATGGGGAGATCCTCACATGTGTAAGTTTACTATTTAGGGCCCGATTACGATCTCGCCCGGAAAGCATTCCTACCGAATCAGTTCCGGAATGCTTACCGAACGACTCACCTGCGAGCTGCCCGAACGACGGAATACGATGCAATGCATGTGAGACTCCCACCGAGTCGTTCAGATCGCAATCCGTCCTACCGATTCATTCAGAAACCAGCCAGATGCGACCGACTCGTTCGGAAACAAGCCCGATGCGACCGACTCGTTCGCTAACGCTGAAGAATTGCATTACGGTTATGATTCAGACTCGGTTCACCCCGCAAACAGATGACGATATATCCGATGCGGTATTTGCACCATGTCGGTTTGTGTCACAAATGGCAAGTGGAAATAGTCAATAACAGTTACAACAAGCATTGACAACGCCAAAATAATTTAAAAAAAAATAATAATACAATTAGCCACACCCACCAATCCACCTATATAAAGTGCCAAACAGATGACCATGATCCTTTGCTCCAACTGAACTGCTGAGAGGACACAGGATTAGCCACACATTCCCTGCTCTCTGCCTCATTCACCCACACCTCAACCACCACACAAGTTGCACAGATCAACTATTTTTTGCAAAAAAAGTATTTTAAACACACACCCTTTTACTTATTCACATTCACCTTCACACTCACCTCCATCTTCACACTCACCCCATCATGGCCTCAAGGAAGCAAGCCAAGGTTCACAGAGAAGGAGTAAAAAGTGCTTGTAGATTAAATACTCAGAGCAGAGCCACAGTTATTTGGGAACCTGGTCCAACCGACCCCCTGTCCCAGAGAAATAGGATGTGGGATAGGATAGTCAATAAGGTGAACGCTGAAGCATCTGTACGGCGCACAATGGATGATATCAGGAACAGGTACTATGATGTGCGAAGGAGGGTCAAAAAACTGATAGCAAAATAACACGCCCAAAGTCAGCAGACTGGCGGTGGCCCTCCTGAACCACCCGTGCACTTCACTTCCTGGGAGGAGAAGGTGTAGGACATCCTTCCGCCGTAGGGCGTCTATGGAATACCAGGAGCACCAGAGTCTGGTGAGTACCTACTCCACATTCCAATAATGTTGCCAATTACACATCCACAGACATCACTGTCAAGGATATAGTCATACAAATGACTGTTTACAAAGTTACAAATATCTAGAGTAAATGAGCATGTGATGTGTATGCCATATTGACAAACAACATACCTGCAATGCAAATGCAAATTATTAGATTCCTAACATGTACACACTGCTTACAAACTCACAGCAAGGCTTTGTGCTCCAAACACCAGTCACCAGCGTCAGCCATCTTGCCAGCACAGTTTCACTCATTCCCAGGAAAGCTGAGTCACAGGTAGGCTGTTTGGGATGGCTGGGAAGGTGGGTGTGGGCACAGGCCTGACGGGAGTTGTAGTCACAGCAAACACTCCTCCTCCCACATAGCTCAACAAGCCCACCTGGAACTATGCTTTCCTGACAGTGAGTGGAAACGTAATGGCAAGATGGCTGACACCGGTGACTGGTGTCTGGAGCACATGGCCATGATGGGAGTTGCGGTCAACTCAGACACCAGGCACCAGTGTCAGACATCTTGCCAGCACATTTTCAACCACTCTCAGGAAAGCTGAGTCACAGGTAGGCTCTTTGGGATGGCTGGGAAGGGTGTGGGCACAGGCCTGATGGGAGTTGTAGTCACAGCAAACACTCCTCCTCCCACACAGCCCAACAAGACCACATGGAACTATGCTGTCCCTAGTGGGGAGTGGAAAGGTACTTTCAAGATAGCTGACACTGAAGATTGGTGTGAGGAGCACAAGGCACTGATGGGTATTGCAGTCAAATCAAACAGCAGGCACCAGTGGCAGACATCTTGAATCTTACTCATTGTCAGGGCATCACTCTTCCTGATGGCCTGGTTGGGCTGCCTGGGCGGAGGAGTGTTTGCACTGACTACATCTTCCATCAGGCTCGGTCCTACATACACCTTCCCACCCATCTAAAACAACACACCTGGGACTATGCTGTCCCTGAGGGTGAGTGGAAATGTACTGTCAAGATGGCTGACACTGGTGCATTGTGTCTGTACCACAAGGCCATGATGGGAGTTGTGGTCAACTCAGACACCAGGCACCAGTGTCAAACATCTTCAAAGTACACTACCCCTCATTGTCTGAACACAACTCTTTCTGGTGTGCTGTTTGTGCTGTGTGGGAAGGTGTGTGTGGGCCCAGGCCTGATGGGAGTTGTAGTGACAGCAAACACTCCTCCTCACACCCATCCCAAATACCTCATCTGAGCCTATGGCTACCTGACAGTGTGGGGAAGTGTACTTGCAAGATGACTGTCACTGCTACATGGTGTTGAACTTGAAGCCAAATCCCATCATAGCCCCGTGCTCCAAACACCAGGCCCCAGTGTCAGCCATCTTGCCAGTACATTTCCATTGACTGTCAGGGACTGCATAGTTCCAGATGTGCTGTTTCAGCTGGCTGGAAGGTGTGTGTGGGACAGGGCCTGATGGGAGTTGTAGTCAGTGCAAACACTTCTCCTCCCACCCAGCCCAACAAGCCAACCTAGAACTGTGTTTCCCTGACAGTCAATGGGAATGTACTGCCAAGATGTCAGATACTGCAGACTGGTGTTTGGAGCTCAAGGCACTGTTTTTTTTTTTTTTTACAGAGTTTTATATAGCGCGAACTTGACCCGAATCGGGTATCAGAGCGCTTTACATAGCACCAGTTGCATTACATGAGGACACATTCATTTTTTTGTTAGGCACGGGGAGATTAAGTGATTTGCCCAGAATCACAGGATGTTCAGCGTCATTGCCGAGACTCGAACCCAGTTCCCCAGATTCGAGGTCGACCGCCCTAGCCGTTAGGCCAACTCCTAAGTTGTCACCAGTCCCCAGTGTCAGACACCTTGTAAGTACATTCCCACTCACTGTCAGGAAAGCAGAGTCCCAGAGAGGCTAGTTGGGATGGGTGGGAAGGTGTGTGGAGGACAGAGCCTGATGGTAGATGTAGTCAGGGCAAACACTCCCCTCCCAACCACCACAAACAGCACCCATGGAACTCTGCGTACCTGACAGTGAGTGGATATTTACTGGCAAGGTAGATGACACTGGGGACTGGTGTTCTGAGCACAAGGCCCTGTTGGGATTTGTGGCCAACTCAGACACCAGGCGCAAGTGTCACACATCTTGATAATCCATTCCCAATCACTGTCAGGAAACCATTATGCCATGTGGTCAGTTTTCTCTGGGTGGGAAGAGTGTGTGTAGGACAGAGCCTGATGGGAGTTGGAGTAATGGCAACCACTCCTCCCCCCACCCAGAACAACCACTTCATCTGGGCCTATGGCTACCTGACAGTGAATGGAAGTGCACTAGCAAGATGGCTGACACTGTGGCATGGTGTTTGGTGCACAAGGCCTTGTTAGGATTTGGATTCAAGTTTAACACCATGCAGCAGTGTCAGCCTTCTTGCTAGTACACTTCCCCTTACTGTCAGTTAGCCATAGACTCAGAGGAGTAAGCTGGGCTGGTTGGGAGGAGGTGTATTTGTAATGGCTACAACTCACTTCAGGCCCTGTCCAACATACACCTTCTCACCCAGCAGAAACAGACCAACAGGTACTAAGCTTACCCACAGTGTTTCAAAATGTACTAGCAGGATGCATGACACTGGGCACTGGTGTCTGACTTCATCACAAATACCAACAGGGCCTTGTGCTCCAAACACCAGGCACCAGTGTCAGCCATCTTTGTCAGTACCTATCCACTCATGCTCAGGAAAGCATAGTCCCAGGGGTGCTGTTTTGCACGGTGGAAAGAGTGTGTGTAGTACAGGGCCTGATGGGAGATCTGGTCATTGGAAACACTCCTCCTCCCACCCAGCCCTACAAGCCCACTATGAACCATGCTTTCCCGACAGTGAGTGGAAATGTACTGCCAAAATGGCTGAGACTGGGCACTGGTGTTTGGAGCTAAAGGCCATGAGGGGAGTTGTTGTAAAGTCAAACACCAGTGCCCAGTGTCAGGCATCCTGCAGGGACATTCTGAAACACTGTGAGGTAAGCTCAAGTCCTGTTGGGCTGTTTGCACTGGGCGGGAAGGTGTATGTAGGACAGGACCTGATGGGAGATGGAGTCAGTGCAAACACTCCTCCTCCCACCCAAACCAAACAGCTCATCTGGGCCCATGGGTACCTGACGGTGAGGAGATGTGTACTAACAACTTGGCTCACAGTGATCCCTGGTCTCTGAATTGAGCACAACTACCATCATGGCTTCGTGCTCCAAAGACCAGTCCCCAGAGTCTGCCATCTTGCTAATCCATTCTCCACTCACTGTCAGTTAGCCATAGGCCCAGATGAAGTGGATGTGCCATGTGGGGGGAGTAGTGGTTGCAATTAATCCAAATCCCATCAGGCAATGTCATACACACACTTGTCCCACCAATCCCAAACAGCATCCCTGGGATCCTGTTTCAATGAGAGTGAGTGGAAATGTACCAGGAAGATGTCTGATGCTGGTGCATGGTGTTTGGAGCACAATGCCCTGATGGGAGTTGCTTCCAACTTCAGCACCATGCAGCAGTGTCAGCTAACTTGCTAGTCCACTCCCCCGCACTGTGAGGTAGGCATGGGCACAGAGGAGTTAGCAGTGCTGTGTGGGAGGATGAGTATTTGTCGTAAAAAAAACTACCACCATGCCTGGGCCCACACACACTTTCCCACACTTTCCCACCACAACCAACCCACCTGGGACTCCACTTTCCTTAGAGTGAGTGTAAATGTACTGGCAAGATGGCTGAAACTAGGGAGTGGTATGAGGAGCACAAGGTCCAAATGGGAGTTGGTCTCAAGTCAGACACCAGTCCCCAGTGTCAGAAATCTTGCTACCACATTCCCACTCACTGTTAGTAAAGCATAGTTCCAGGTTGGCTGGTTGGGCTGTGTGGGAAGGTGTATGTAGGACCGGGCCTGATGGGAGTCGGAATGACAGCAAACACTCCTCCACACACACAGCACTACCACTTCATCGGGGGGTATGTCTACCTCACAGTGAGTTCATGTGTACTACCAAAATGTAAGACACTGTGGACAGATGTCTGAACCTATCACAACTAACATATTTGCCTCTGTGCCACAAACACCAGCCCCCAGCGACAAACATCTTGCAAGTACACTTCCCAACATTGTCTGGACAACACTCTTCCTGATGGCCTGGTGGGGCTGGGTGGAAGGAGGGGTGTAAGTTTCACAATTAGAACACAAGCACTCAAACCTCTGTTCATCAAAGTTCTTCACCACAAAGTGGCAGAAAGCAGAGTTGAGGAACTCATCTGACTATGGAGTCAATGTACAGAATACATGATCTGTGTAGGCACAAAGCTGAACAGTAACACAATTTTGCTACTCACAGTTATTCACATGTGTATGATGAGATGAGAACAAAAAGCACCTCACTCACACCATTCTAAAATATATCTGGGAAAAGGACCCTACTGTGAGTGTGTAGGCAGCCACACCAATGTGACTGCTAAAGACATGCACTAAGCCCAGTACACAGGCCTCAAATATAACAACATTGGTAGAGAAAGAGTACGTATGTCACCGTGAAAGTACAGAAGTGGAAACCACCAACCCACCTGTGCCATTCACAGGGTGTCACAAACCAGTCAATGTCTTTGGACAGGTAATGTGAACTAAATACAACATGCCCATTAATGCACACAGCTGGACATGTTCATTAATCTCCATCTTGTCTGATTTACATTGTCCCACCAAAACATAGGCCATCATCATGGATGAAGGAGGACAATCTATGTACATTAACTCATCATTAGGTTCAGTAGCCTATGTCATGGGTATGATTTGAGGGACTCTGGACATACACATTAATCATTGTGTCATTTCCGTACCCCCAGGGCGAGTTGGGAACACCTCTGGAACCAACCAGGACAGCCAGTCCCAGACTCTGGCCGACCCTGAGCTCTCCGGCAGAGATGTCTCTCAACCATCTTCGGATGATGAGGAACGACCCGGCCCATCAGGTTTGGGTCACCCCACAGCACCAGCATTGGCTACATCAGGATCCTCTGTGACCACTCACACCTCAGCTGACAACACCCAGCTAACCCCTACCCAGACGGACACAGCAGCCCGGAACAACACCGAAGGAACACCAACACAGGACACGCTGGAGTTGGTGGACAACAACACCCCTGCCAATGAGGAAGGAGGCTCAGTGTTGACTGTGCCAGCACCAACTGGTCTTGCTCGGGTGGGTTGGGGTGGTGGGAGGTGCCGTGGGGACCTGTGCCATCATGCAGCTGGTGCTGCTGATGAGGAGCACCCAAACCTCTCCAGGATCCTCAATGCGTATGAGGGTTCCCAAGGAGAATTTGGCCAGGTCGTAGGGATCCACAGGATCATTGAACAGCAGCAGGCAGCCCAAAATGAAAAACTGGACATGTTCATGACCAAAACTGATGACATGACAGCGGTGCACAGGGACATTGTCACCTGCCTCCGCCAGATTGCTAACAACATGTCCACACCTCCCTGTGTGCCCACAACATCCAGTGCAACAACATCTGCACAAGCCACATGGAGGGATGTGGACTCTGGTGGAGAGCCCCCAGCACCGCTGCTGCCTGTACCTGAGGGTCCCCCCGAAAAATGTAAAAAGGGTTGTATGAAGAAGAATCCTTGAGAGACAGATGGCTATGCATCACCGCCAGGAAGTGACAAACTGCTCCTGATATCCTCCATTGTGTGCCATGCGTTCACTTATTTGACTGTCATTGAACTGTCCCACATTGGCTTGATGGTCTAAGTTGGACTTTGGACTCCAGTAACTGTGGATTTACTTTTGAAGACTTCATCTACAAACGCCACAAACTCCTCTCTGCACTTTGCTGTTATAATTTTTTGTTGGGAGCACACCACCATTACGTGGAAATATCTCCTACCTTCATGCACAAAAATAAATTACTTTTCACCAAAGTGCTTGCTCATGTCATGACTCAGAATACCAAATGTACATATTGTAATGATCCTCAAATTTACAAAGATGAAACTGTCAACAACATTGTTAACAAATCACTTCAGAAAATGAAGATAAGGCTTTGTGAGTAAATGTACCTGGACACAACAAGGTTATCACACTACCCGTAGTACATGGTACAGATTCAATGGAAGTCTATTGAATACAAAACTATCTCCATTCACCAGCACAAACAACAAACGTTGTTAGCCAAACATAACATCATGGCCCATTATAGTGGATATAAATGTGTGGAGTTGTGTGATAACAGACAAGGCATACCTCAATGTGGAACATAGGTTTATTCTCCAGATACAACATGGTGCATTAACACAAAAGTAGGTCACGTGACACATGGACAAAATGAACACACAAGAAAAAAAAAATCATCTGGTCAGAAGGTAGTGTGTGCCATGGATTTCCGCAAAAGTCAAATGTTGTAGTATGTCACAGCCTGCTGGGTTTGGTGAAGACACAATTCTGCTGTTGAGCTGGCAAAGAACCCTGGTAAGGTGAAACATAGAACAGAGTCAGTAACTCAGGAATAATATTGCTTAATGTTGCTAACTATCTCAGCTACAGCATACAAATGTCAGTGTGAACACAAGCTAGTATTGAGTGTAGCATTGTACATGTTACCTGGAAATCATGATAAAGCAACTCAGTACAAACCTCATGAAAATTAACATACACTTAGCAGCATACATACACATTGGACAACAGCAACACACAAACAACGATTTTGGAGTTGTCTCCTCTCATTGAATACTTACACTCAGGTGAAGAAGTTGCGGATAAATTGTTGTCGAAAATCCCCAACATCATCCTCATCATCACTGGCATCATGTCCCAAGCCTGTATCCTCCCTTGCTGGCGGCTGCTGGTCTCCGTCATCCAGTATTAGTGATATTTCCTTCTGGACTGCGATGTTGTAGAGCATGCATGATGCTGTGATTATCTTGCACACCTTCAAGGGGTCATGTTGTAGTGCTCCTCCTGTGCGATCCAGACACCGGAACCTTGTTTTCAGGAGACCAAATGTACGCTCAACCACTCGCCTGGTACGACCCTGTGTCTCATTGAACTGCACTTCTGCAGGGGTGCCTGGGTTGCGCAGAGGTGTCAGCAACCAGGGAAGATTGGGGTATCCAGAGTCACCTAAATAGAACACAGCAAAAAGTTCAGTAGTCTGACAACAGAGCACTATCTGACATGCAATCGACACACACTATAATATACACATAAAACATCACCTTCCAACAAGCCAGGCACGGTCACGTTGCAGCTGAGATCTCATATGGGGGATGATGCTGTTCCTCAGGATGTAGCAAAACCAAAGGGGATGATGGACGGAGTGCTGAACATTGCAAGCACTCACCCCCAGTCAACTGATCTGGGTTTAATCCATCATCATTCTTTAGCTCACTCCGCCACCCCAGTTCAGACATGGCCATATGCAAATCAGTCTGACCCTGTGCCTCATGGGAACAGTCCAGCCCGAACTGCCAAGCCATGTCTTCCCTGGACCGGAAAAAAGCATCCTGGGACCGGTTTCTGGCTTACAGCCGTCATCAGCCAGGCTATCTTGAATCCAGTGGCAAAGTGAGCAAGGGACCCACGTCTGGGCATACCCTGCCAACTTAGGGCGAACATAGCAAAACCAAAGGGGATGATGGACGGAGTGTTGAACATTGCAAGCACTCACCCCCAGTCAACTGATCTGGGTTTAATCCATCATCATTCTTTAGCTCACTCCGCCACCCCAGTTCAGACATGGCCATATGCAAATCAGTCTGACCCTGTGCCTCATGGGAACAGTCCAGCCCGAACTGCCAAGCCATGTCTTCCCTGGACCGGAAAGAAGCATCCTGGGACCGGTTTCTGGCTTACAGCCATCATCAGCCAGGCTATCTTGAATCCAGTGGCAAAGTGAGCAAGGGACCCACGTCTGGGCATACCCTGCCAACTTAGGGCGAACATAGCAAAACCAAAGGGGATGATGGACGGAGTGTTGAACATTGCAAGCACTCACCCCCAGTCAACTGATCTGGGTTTAATCCATTATCATTCTTTAGCTCACTCCGCCACCCCAGTTCAGACATGGCCATATGCAAATCAGTCTGACCCTGTGCCTCATGGGAACAGTCCAGCCCGAACTGCCAAGCCATGTCTTCCCTGGACCGGAAACAAGCATCCTGGGACCGGTTTCTGGCTTACAGCCGTCATCAGCCAGGCTATCTTGAATCCAGTGGCAAAGTGAGCAAGGGACCCACGTCTGGGCATACCCTGCCAACTTAGGGCGAACATAGCAAAACCAAAGGGGATGATGGACGGAGTGTTGAACATTGCAAGCACTCACCCCCAGTCAACTGATCTGGGTTTAATCCATCATCATTCTTTAGCTCACTCCGCCACCCCAGTTCAGACATGGCCATATGCAAATCAGTCTGACCCTGTGCCTCATGGGAACAGTCCAGCCCGAACTGCCAAGCCATGTCTTCCCAGGACCGGAAACAAGCATCCTGGGACCGGTTTCTGGCTTACAGCCGTCATCAGCCAGGCTATCTTGAATCCAGTGGCAAAGTGAGCAAGGGACCCACGTCTGGGCATACCCTGCCAACTTAGGGCGAACATAGCAAAACCAAAGGGGATGATGGACGGAGTGTTGAACATTGCAAGCACTCACCCCCAGTCAACTGATCTGGGTTTAATCCATCATCATTCTTTTGCTCACTCCGCCACCCCAGTTCAGACATGGCCATATGCAAATCAGTCTGACCCTGTGCCTCATGGGAACAGTCCAGCCCGAACTGCCAAGCCATGTCTTCCCTGGACCGGAAACAAGCATCCTGGGACCGGTTTCTGGCTTACAGCCGTCATCAGCCAGGCTATCTTGAATCCAGTGGCAAAGTGAGCAAGGGACCCACGTCTGGGCATACCCTGCCAACTTAGGGCGAACTTAGCAAAACCAAAGGGGATGATGGACGGAGTGTTGAACATTGCAAGCACTCACCCCCAGTCAACTGATCTGGGTTTAATCCATCATCATTCTTTAGCTCACTCCGCCACCCCAGTTCAGACATGGCCATATGCAAATCAGTCTGACCCTGTGCCTCATGGGAACAGTCCAGCCCGAACTGCCAAGCCATGTCTTCCCTGGACCGGAAACAAGCATCCTGGGACCGGTTTCTGGCTTACAGCCATCATCAGCCAAGCTATCTTGAATCCAGTGGCAAAGTGAGCAAGGGACCCACGTCTGGGCATACCCTGCCAACTTAGGGCGAACATAGCAAAACCAAAGGGGATGATGGACGGAGTGTTGAACATTGCAAGCACTCACCCCCAGTCAACTGATCTGGGTTTAATCCATCATCATTCTTTAGCTCACTCCGCCACCCCAGTTCAGACATGGCCATATGCAAATCAGTCTGACCCTGTGCCTCATGGGAACAGTCCAGCCCGAACTGCCAAGCCATGTCTTCCCTGGACCGGAAACAAGCATCCTGGGACCGGTTTCTGGCTTACAGCCATCATCAGCCAGGCTATCTTGAATCCAGTGGCAAAGTGAGCAAGGGACCCACGTCTGGGCATACCCTGCCAACTTAGGGCGAACATAGCAAAACCAAAGGGGATGATGGACGGAGTGTTGAACATTGCAAGCACTCACCCCCAGTCAACTGATCTGGGTTTAATCCATCATCATTGTTTAGCTCAACTGGAATCAAGCTATCCTGGCTGAAGAGGGGTGAAACCCCGAAACCGGTCCTAGGATGCTTGTTTCCAGTCCAGGGAGGACCTGGCTTGGCAGTTCGGGCTGGACTGTTCCCATGAGGCACAGGGTCAAGACTGATTTGCATATGGCTGGGTTCAAACTGGAATGGCATGGTGAGCAAAAAAACGATGGATTTAGGCCCAGATCTTTGTACTGGGGTGAATGTATGACATTGTTCTGCATTCTGTCCATCAACTGTTGGTTTTGCATTTGTCACCCCGAGTGGGACGGGTATGCCCAGACGTGGGTCCCGTGCTCTCCATGCCACTGGAATCAACCTATCCTGGCTGAAGAGGGGTGAAACCCCGAAACCGGTCCTAGGATGCTTGTTTCCAGTCCAGGGAGGACCTGGATTGGCAGTTCGGGCTGGACTGTTCCCATGAGGCACAGGGTCAAGACTGATTTGCCTATGGCTGGGTTCAAACTGGAATGGCATGGTGAGCAAAAAAACGATGGATTTAGGCCCAGATCTCTGTACTGGGGTGAATGTATGACATTGTTCTGCATTCTGTCCATCAACTGTTGTTTTTGCATATGTCACCCCGAGTGGGACGGGTATGCCCAGACGTGGGTCCCGTGCTCTCCATGCCACTGGAATCAAGCTATCCTGTCTGAAGAGGGGTGAAACCCCGAAACCGGTCCTAGGATGCTTGTTTCCAGTCCAGGGAGGACCTGGCTTGGCAGTTCGGGCTGGACTGTTCCCATGAGGCACAGGGTCAAGACTGATTTGCATATGGCTGGGTTCAAACTGGAATGGCATGGTGAGCAAAAAAACGATGGATTTAGGCCCAGATCTCTGTACTGGGGTGAATGTATGACATTGTTCTGCATTCTGTCCATCAACTGTTGGTTTTGCATTTGTCACCCCGAGTGGGACGGGTATGCCCAGACGTGGGTCCCGTGCTCTCCATGCCACTGGAATCAAGCTATCCTGGCTGAACAGGGGTGAAACCCCGAAACCGGTCCTAGGATGCTTGTTTCCAGTCCAGGGAGGACCTGGCTTGGCAGTTCGGGCTGGACTGTTCCCATGAGGCACAGGGTCAAGACTGATTTGCATATGGCTGGGTTCAAACTGGAATGGCATGGTGAGCAAAAAACGATGGATTTAGGCCCAGATCTCTGTACTGGGGTGAATGTATGACATTGTTCTGCATTCTGTCCATCAACTGTTGTTTTTGCATTTGTCACCCCGAGTGGGACGGGAATGCCCAGACGTGGGTCCCGTGCTCTCCATGCCACTGGAATCAAGCTATCCTGGCTGAAGAGGGGTGAAACCCCGAAACCGGTCCTAGGATGCTTGTTTCCAGTCCAGGGTGGACCTGGCTTGGCAGTTCGGGCTGGACTGTTTCCATGAGGCACAGGGTCAAGACTGATTTGCATATGGCTGGGTTCAAACTGGAATGGCATGGTGAGCAAAAAACGATGGATTTAGGCCCAGATCTCTGTACTGGGGTGAATGTATGACATTGTTCTGCATTCTGTCCATCAACTGTTGTTTTTGCATTTGTCACCCCGAGTGGGACGGGTATGCCCAGACGTGGGTCCCGTGCTCTCCATGACACTGGAATCAAGCTATCCTGGCTGAAGAGGGTGAAACCCCGAAACCGGTCCTAGGATGCTTGTTTCCAGTCCAGGGAGGACCTGGCTTGGCAGTTCGGGCTGGACTGTTCCCATGAGGCACAGGGTCAAGACTGATTTGCATATGTCTGGGTTCAAACTGGAATGGCATGGTGAGCAAAAAAATGATGGATTTAGGCCCAGATCTCTGTACTGGGGTGAATGTATGACATTGTTCTGCATTCTGTCCATCAACTGTTGTTTTTGCATTTGTCACCCCGAGTAGGACGGGTATGCCCAGACGTGGGTCCCGTGCTCTCCATGCCACTGGAATCAAGCTATCCTGGCTGAAGAGGGGTGAAACCCCAAAACCGGTCCTAGGATGCTTGTTTCCAGTCCAGGGAGGACCTGGCTTGGCAGTTCGGGCTGGACTGTTCCCAAGAGGCACAGGGTCAAGACTGATTTGCATATGGCTGGGTTCAAACTGGAATGGCATGGTGAGCAAAAAAACGATGGATTTAGGCCCAGATCTCTGTACTGGGGTGAATGTATGACATTGTTCTGCATTCTGTCCATCAACTGTTGTTTTTGCATTTGTCACCCCGAGTGGGACGGGTATGCCCAGACGTGGGTCCCGTGCTCTCCATGCCACTGGAATCAAGCTATCCTGGCTGAAGAGGGGTGAAACCCCGAAACCGGTCCTAGGATGCTTGTTTCCAGTCCAGGGAGGACCTGGCTTGGCAGTTCGGGCTGGACTGTTCCCATGAGGCACAGGGTCAAGACTGATTTGCATATGGCTGGGTTCAAACTGGAATGGCATGGTGAGCAAAGAAACGATGGATTTAGGCCCAGATCTCTATACTGGGGTGAATGTATGACATTGTTCTGCATTCTGTCCATCAACTGTTGGTTTTGCATTTGTCACCCCGAGTGGGACGGGTATGCCCAGACGTGGGTCCCGTGCTCTCCATGCCACTGGAATCAAGCTATCCTGGCTGAAGAGGGGTGAAACCCCGAAACCGGTCCTAGGATGCTTGTTTCCAGTCCAGGGAGGACCTGGCTTGGCAGTTCGGGCTGGACTGTTCCCATGAGGCACAGGGTCAAGACTGATTTGTATATGGCTGGGTTCAAACTGGAATGGCATGGTGAGCAAAAAACGATGGATTTAGGCCCAGATCTCTGTACTGGGGTGAATGTATGACATTGTTCTGCATTCTGTCCATCAACTGTTGTTTTTGCATTTGTCACCCGAGTGGGACGGGTATGCCCAGAGGTGGGTCCGTGCTCTCCATGCCACTGGAATCAAGCTATCCTGGCTGAAGAGGGTGAAACCCGAAACCGGTCCTAGGATGCTTGTTTCCAGTCCAGGGAGGACCTGGCTTGGCAGTTCGGGCTGGACTGTTCCCATGAGGCACAGGGTCAAGACTGATTTGCATATGGCTGGGTTCAAACTGGAATGGCATGGTGAGCAAAAAACGATGGATTTAGGCCCAGATCTCTGTACTGGGGTGAATGTATGACATTGTTCTGCATTCTGTCCATCAACTGTTGTTTTTGCATTTGTCACCCCGAGTGGGACGGGTATGCCCAGACATGGGTCCCGTGCTCTCCATGCCACTGGAATCAAGCTATCCTGGCTGAAGAGGGGTGAAACCCCGAAACCGGTCCTAGGATGCTTGTTTCCAGTCCAGGGAGGACCTGGCTTGGCAGTTCGGGCTGGACTGTTCCCATGAGGTAAAGGGTCAAGACTGATTTGCATATGGCTGGGTTCAAACTGGAATGGCATGGTGAGCAAAAAAACGATGGATTTAGGCCCAGATCTCTGTACTGGGGTGAATGTATGACATTGTTCTGCATTCTGTCCATCAACTGTTGTTTTTGCATTTGTTCCTCAGGATGTAGGCATCATGTGCTGAGCCAGGGAAATGTGCACAGACGTGTGAGATTGACTAGTCCACCAAACACACCACCTGGACATTGATGGAGTGAAAGTGTTTCCTGTTGCGATAGACCTGTTTATTGGCCTGTGGTGGTACCAGAGCAATATGGGTTCCATCAATTGCTCCAATGATGTGGGGTATATGTCCCAAAGCGTAGAATTCACCCTTGATGTCAGAAAGGTCACCTGGTGTTGGGAACTTGATGTACTGTTCCAGGCGACGGAGCAATGCCTTCAACACGTCACGCAGGACATAGCTGAACATCGTCTGTGACATTCCACCAGATGTTGCCACAGTTTCCGGTAAAGCACCAGTGGCAAAGAAATGTAAGGCAGCCATGACCTTCACCTTGGGGGTCAGTGCAGTCGGATATGTGCGACCAGGCATCAAATCTGGTGTCAACTGACCAGCCAACTGTTCAATTATTGCCCTGGTGAAACAGTATTTACGAATTGCGTCACATTCCTCCATGGTCTGCAGGTCTGGGAAGGCCCTGTAGACTGGTGGTCGTCTGCGATACCTATGTGTAGAGTGTCAACACAATTGCTGTTAGATACAAATATATAAGATAACATGCATCAATACAAACAGCGCAAGAAATATGAGCATGAATTATAGTACAGAACATTTGTAATACATGTTTTAATGAATACGGTTGATCTTAGATACATATCACAGCATAATGACCCTTGCCAGATCTGTCACCACGGTAAGGTCACACAGCAATTTGAGTGCCATAGTGACAAATACACTAGTGTCCATCACTGTTCACGTCAATCAAGCATCACATACTAAACATATCGACACAAAATAAGCTGAGATATAGGTTTGTGAGGGCAATTACATGCTTAAAATGTACCCACATAAGGATCAAGAAATGCCAGATATGTGGAACACTATATACATACAGCGTCCCACTCGGAAAATATGCACACTACTGTCACAGTGTGGACACTGTCATGTTGTCACGTCTGCATCACACATACAATTACATACACAAACCATTAACTATGTTGGAGTTGCATATATGATGCCTTCATACACTTGAGTCTGGGACAACAAAGATACACTGGTAAATCACACAACAGACACATTATTCTTTGGCTGCATATTGTCACGGTCTACTCAGTCAAAGGTAAATGATTTAAACATGATTAACACTCAAAATATTTATGGTCAGAAATCACACTGATTGCACACTGGGTCACACACCCACCCAAATTCAGTGAATATGTAAAGAATGGACTTGTACATCCCCATAAAGTCATTGGCACTGTGACCAAGCCTAGGAGGGTAAATTGAGAACTTAAGAAGCATGTTGGTATTAGCCACAAATTCAGAGTGTCATGTGCCCCTCAAAGTTAGCTCGCCATGGGAGTGTGAGCTATTCATGTAAAGGTCCATTTCATCTTGTATAATCTGCCTCCACACATGTAATGCTCATAATATACAACAATCACAGAAGTGTCTGCCCTGCTGACCGATTATTCAAAGGACGCGGTAGCCGCATCCTAACCGATTCGCTCACAGCCATTGGCTGCAAGTTGTTATGGTGACCGATGCCGGTGAGTATTCAAAGGACGCGGTAGCCGCATCTGAACCGATTCGGTCACAGCCATTGGCTGCAAGTTGTCATGGTGACCGACGCGGGTTTCGGATTGTGTCCGCATCGCGTGTAAACCAACTCGGTACCTCCCATCACCAATGTATCCGGGTCAAGCGCGCTCCGATGATGAGTTTTTGAACATCGCGTTAGGCGTGTCGGCTGCAAGCAATGTAATGCATTGGACCGATTCGGATAATGCGACCGACGCGAACCTATCGCTTTGGTCGCTTGGAATAAAGACTGCCTCTGCTTTTCAGTTATAAGTCTGTCTGTACCCTACAGACTTCACTTGCCTGCACGACCTGCATCATTCCTGCACCTCTCCATCTCTCTGCTGCTGTGTCCACATCCTCTGGCTACCATGGCTCGTACAGCCTTCACAGAGGAGGAGAACCATGTCCTGCTGGATACCCTCCTGCCACTGTACAGCCAGCTGTATGGCAAACCAGAGGAGCAGGTGTGTGATGATTACACTGCATTTTCATTGGGCATGTGCAGTTAGCATACACTACTAGCATTAGGAATCTCATAGGCAAGCATGCAAACTGTTGTCTTGTACGTTTAAACGTGTGTAGATAATTGTTCTGGGCAGGTACACTGCTGTAGAAGTGTGTGTACTGGGGTAAACATCTTATCACTGTTCTCATGGGGTGGAGGTATGATTGAACACAGGACAACTGCACATAATGCCACTTGCCTACCCCTTAGACAGTGTTGCCCATCTGACCATGACCTATGTGTACAGGTGTGTGCCTCAGAAACATGTTGCATGTGAACTAAGAGTCTGTCACTGTGTCATCCTTACAGGTCAACTCCCATCAGAAGGCCGAGCTGTGGAGGACCATCGCCCGGAAGGTGCGCTCTGGTGGGGTCACCTATCGACGTGTCCGCCATTGCCAGAAGAGGTGACAGGACCTTCGTGGCTGGACCCGGTGGATTGCTGAAGTTCAGCTGGGCCTGTCACCTCCAGGCAGGAGGGGTGGGCGTTGGACTCCGACCCCCCACATACTCCAGATTCTGGCAGTGGTCTTCTCTGACCTGGATGGGAAGTTGAAAGCCATATAGCAGCAAGGAGGGGGTGAGTATTTGCCTTGTCGCACACCTGTTTTTAAACATGAATATTGTAGCATCTTAAGCCTGCTGCCCCTTTTACAGGTTGGAAAACAGCCAAACCCACTGTCCAGGCTTGTAAGATGCATATGCACAAGGATATTTCGATGCCCGGTTATGCCCCTTTCATCAGGGACATGTGAGTCAGGCCTGTTCAGGGAAGTGACTGTAGTGACATACTCATGTGATCACCACAAATTATTACAACATGTGCATGTAGGTAACCTTCTGGAGTAATGCAATTGCCCAACATGTGTCAGCACCTTGAGTAATGTATGACCTGTTCTAAGTGTGATTTCAACATATCTGTGAATTATGTTGGCATTGGAGCACACAAGTGTGAAAAGGCCATGCTATACATCCCTGCAGCAGGTGACATCAATGTTGAGGCCTTGGTGAGTTATGCTTGCTCATTGTGCCAACGTTAGCTCCCAGCCGTGGTGCACAGTGT
Source organism: Calotriton arnoldi (assembly GCA_963921515.1). Lineage (NCBI taxonomy): Eukaryota > Metazoa > Chordata > Amphibia > Caudata > Salamandridae > Calotriton > Calotriton arnoldi. Next base: position 156,155 of record CAWUFW010015293.1, on the reverse strand, counting down.
AATCAGATGTATCCCATGGGCCAATTACAGGTATGCTAAACTCAGGTCATCTGTCACACTGGCCTGTCACATGAGTGTGTGAAAGATTCCATTCTCTCCATTCAAAAGAGTGAGTCCATGTGTCTGACTCTGTAACAGTGACAACACATGCCATTCATTGACAAACACAGGTGGTCACTGCTTGCAACATGGCTGAAAATGTGATTTATGATGTCAGTTACACATTCACAACAGTTGACATGTGTGTAAATGCTGTTGTGTATACATACTTGGGTCTTTGTAGACCATGTGTATGATGCATCACTGCCAGCCTGAGAGGTGTATAATATTCTTCATTTTGAAGTAAGTCAACAAAATGAGATATGAAAGAGGAACAATGTAAGCTGTAGATAGTGTACAATTTTTCTAGAAGAAGTGAGGGACATTCAGACTTGGCCCATACAAACGGGGACTCCTGCAGTCTGGACAGGATTGGTACACAGTGTTGACTTGAGTCATGTGGAATAGAGGTGCAGTACTAATGGTCTGTACAGACAATGCACCCAGACAGGCCAGTGGTATGGTGTTCTACCAGAATCATTGTGGAGATGCAGTCACCGGACCTGGAAGTGTGTTGACCATTGTTCACACCTGATACTGGTGAGCTGTTTACAATGTGCACAACATTCTGATTCATCATCATGACACTGTGCATAGATGACACTGGACAGTGGACCACGTGTTACGCCGAGGGCCGACTCGCGACCCGCGGTGCTACCCGTTTCCTCTTCGCCGGCCGTGGTGAATCCCACGGCACCCCTCCCTCCTCTTCGGGGGTGACGCGGTACAGCATCGCAGCCCACTGTGGCCATTTCAACAGCTTCGCAGAAAGCACCTGCGACGCCTGTTGGTTTTTGGGCACGCCGCATACTTGCACGGCGGCCCATCTGCTTCCCGAGGCACCGTGGGACATTACACTCACCTGGTGTGGGCGTCTGGTGATCCCCCTTCCTTGGGGGCAATATTGTTGCTCTCCTCTTCACCTTGCTCCCAGAAGGCAATAAGGGAGGGTTACTTACCTTCCTACATGGCGATCTTTCTGTAATGCACTTCACTCTTTTCCCTATCCAAGATGGCGACACCTCTCCTTCCTGTTTTGTCACTTCCTGTTCCTGTATGTCACTTCCTGTTCCTGTATGTCACTTCCTGTTTTTTCTGTATTTAAGGGATCAGAACCTTTCCTTCCTTCGTTGCAACACTCCTTGTTCCTGCTGGTGTGTCCTCGCTCCTGTTGGTTCCTGCTGGTGTGTCCTCGCTCCTATTGGTCCTGTGGCTCCTCTTTTGGTGATTCCTTCCTTCCGTTGGCACTTATTTTTCCCCTTGCGCCTTCTGCTCCAGCTTGTCTTCCAGTCTTCTCCTGGTTCCTTTTTGGGCTCCAGTGTTGATCCGACAGTAGAGAACCTGACTTGCAGGACAAATGAGCACAATCACTGTTATCTGTGTGACATGACTCATGCAATGACTATGCCAGCTTAAAGTTTGACAAGGAAGTCATTTGACCTGTGACGTCAGAGCCAATGGTTCCCAATTTGAAGACTAGGGATTGCAGAATGGATACCGTGTCTCAGGTCAATTGTGTGAATCCTATCCTCATTGTGTGCTCTAAACTCCCTTGCAGGAGATGAGACAGGTATGTCATGTCATGAGACCGTCAGGTGCATAAGACAATACGTCACCTGCTACATAGTGAAGTAGTTGACATTGTGGTTGTGGCATTTGATGTTGATACACCCAATGTTGCAGATAACATCATGTGTGGGGGAGCAATGGTTGACTTGCAGACTGACAAGTGCCAAGTATGTAAATGTATCAAAATGTAATGGCACTAGTCAAAATGATGTAGTTGTTTGAACTGTGAAGATTTGTGATGTTACCTATGTGTCAAGTACATACAGATGACTTATTTGATTCTTTTCCATTTTTGTTCACAGCATCAGCACAGGCCAGCAGAGGAGACCGATGTAGGGGGAGCAGTTCGCCAGTCTGGGTCCAGTGCGGACGTGGAGGGATTCAGTGGCGTGGAGGGTGAGGGGAGCCACACTGAGGGCAGGTCTGCAACACCATCTGTAACATCTGAAGACCAATCCAGCTCCAGTGATGACTCCCTTGTGGTGGTGGAGGAGACAGGGGATGATTCCTCAACATCGGAGTCCACCACCACCACCACTCCCATCTCCAACCTCCCAACTTCTCCCAGGCCCAGTGTCCGTGGCCGCTCCCATGGCAGGGGAGCCGTCTCCTTTGCACCAGACACCTCACCCCCTGCCTCCCCTGCTGCCCTCAGTGTGGAGGCCATCGACATCCTGAGGCAGATCTCTGTGGGGCAGACAGCAGTTATGAATGTCCTCCAGGTGCATACCAATCACCTTACCCAAATGGTAGCATTGCTGGAGGGCATTCACTCTGACATGTCTGCCCTACAGAGATCCAATCAGGCTCTGGCCTCCACACTGACGGCAGCAGTGTCCAAGCTCTAGCAGTCCCTCCCCACTTCCTGCCTCTTCCCCATCCAAAGGCCTAACTACCCTCCCTGACCCAAGCACACACAGACATACACATGCACACACCTCAACAGTCACACGCAGCACACAAACACAAACCCACACACACGCACACTCAGGAAACAGACAGCACACTCACCACCAGGAACATGGCACCAGACGACACACATGCATCCACAGACACTCCGCAGACCTCAGAACCCTCAGCCTCCACAACACCTACCCTTGCCTCTCCTGTTCCCCCTTCTGCCCAGAAACTCTTCCTCTGCAACCTTGGCCTCTTCCCTACCGACCCATCCAAACACCCTCCCAAAAGGAAGAGTCAAACTTCCCCGGCCCTGACATCTAAACCTGCCACCCCCCCCTAGAAGGAAAAAGCCAAAAGCCCCCTGCAAATCCCCCCGGTCTCCTAAGCCCAAACCCCCTCCATCAACCCATACTTCCTCAGCCCAGCCCAGTACCTCCAGCACCAAGAAACCCCCTACCAAAGAGTCAGAGTCCCTCCCTATCCCTGTATTTACCATCCATCAATATACCATCCCCAAGATGGTTAAACCGCCCCCTCCATCGAGCACTCTCACTACTACTGTCCCCCCGCTCAGTCTGATCCTACCACTGCAGTGGACCCACTACCCCCTCAATCTGGCACACCCACTGCAGTGGACCCACCCACCCCTCCTGATCCCATCCCTCCCAAAACCCAACCCAATCCTCCCTAGTTTTGTCCCTTTGGTGCCTGGCATGCCCCCTAGATGCCCCTCCCAGGGAAGTGACCCCTTGCAGTTTCAGTGCAGGCAAGAGTCGATGGGCAGGATGTTTGTTCCCATCACACATTTGGACATTTATGGACTGGCCATTGGCCTTGTGTTGGTTATCATTAAGTTATTTTTACATGCAGAATAAAGCATGTTTTAAGGTTTTTGCTGCTGATTTCTGTGTCCCACAAATTGGTTATAAGTCAACTGTCATTCATGTACAATTATTAGTGTGAGTATACAATGATGTTAGTATGTCATGGATTGCATGTGGTCCATGGAGTATGTGACCTTTTACAGTATGTATTCAAGATTTTCTTGTCTACATTTGCTGGGTGTTATCGTCCACATCACTTTTAGCTATGAGGGTGACATGAAGTCGCCAACCTTTTCATCACAATTGCACATAGGTCATGCTTTCATATGTCAACATAGTGCAAGTGTTTCAAAGTGCAACAGTTTAAGAGGAGCATGCTGAATATGTTTGTGATGTGCAGAAAGTCACCTTTCTCATCAATACACCTGGGTACATAGGGAGTTTGACTACATGGTGGTGACTTTGGACACACCCATGTACACAAGGTAATGGTACAATACTTGTATGTGACTTGATAGTGGTGGACCCATGTCTGTGCCTTCTTTAGATCTGGTAGACTAGTGGCAATGACAGGTGGCATTTCACTGTAGGCAATTTCCATTCATGGCTGCGTGGTCATCTGATACATTTCCTGAGCCCTTGGTGTGTGTAAGGTGAGCAGTATTCTCACAGTCTTCAGACCCTCTTACCTCCAAGGACTTAACTTTCTGCAGATGTTCTTGTTCGGCAAGGTGTCTGTGGTCTTACTAGTCCAGTGCCTTCTTATTCTTATGTGAGTCATGCCATCCTGCTTTTCTCTGGCTACATCATGTTGATGTTGTGTTTTGTCTGTCCAAGCTTGAACTTCATATTTACAGCCACACATCATTCGTAGTTGAGCATATGATTTGTGTGTAGGTTGTCATTTGTGCATGACTGATAATGGTGTCCTTTTGAGCTATATTTGATGCTGTACCAGGTCACCAAGTGCTGACCTAGGGGTGCTGTAATGTCTGTTGTATGGCTCTGTGCTACATGTGGTAAGCCGAGAGGACGGTGAGTGCACAGAAGTGTTGTGGGTCCGTCTGACGTGCAGATGCCACTGGAGCCAGTGTCACATCCATGCTCTTAGTTGCCACACAGGGGAGTCTGTGGAATTTTGATTGTGAGGCCTAGCTGCAGGTGTATTTAGCAAGGTTAATGTTGCATTCGATGAGCTGGCAAACACAAGGGTAGAGGTGAGAGAGACTGGTGTTTCCAACTTTGTTATGGAGTAGAGACTCCTACATAATGGGGGCAGGACAAATTTAGAGAATGTCAGAGAGTGTAAGGTAGGAGTTAAGTTCATAGGCAGTTCTTGTGTAGAAGACGTGGAGTGTCCACATTGTCCCAATCAGAGTATGCAAGCTTGCTAAACTGGTTTAATCCTGTGCAAGGTATGGTAGGAATAGGTAGATGTGATAGGGGTATATCCAGCTAGACAAGGTTCGATTATGGCAGGTGAAGAGAGCTGTAGTCTGTGGCACTATTGTGAGATATGACTGTAACAGTACATTTTAGATGAGTGAGGTTAGTTGTTACTGTGCATAAGTCCATGGGGTTATTGGGCATAGAAGTCATATGTGGATGTGACAGGGCCACAGTGAGACATGGTTAAACTAGTCATATGTGACAGAGTGGATAAGTGTATGTAAAGGGATATACACCAGTTGTGTAATTTAGGGTGCTGAATGGTGAAATGTGAGGTGTTGTATAGTTGATGTATGTTGTGTTTGAATCTGTGGATGCATCTTTTTTAGAAGTGACAATCTGTAGAACTTGAGCAGAGTGGGGTGGGTGTATGGTGAAGTACGAATGACTGAATACATATTCATTGAGCTATGCAAGTGTCTTATTGTGAGATGTAGTGATGTGTGAAGTGTATATGTCAGAGTGGGCTGTGATGCTGCATATTGTGACATGAGTGCAGTCCAAGGCATTACTGAGGGTGCAACTGGTGATAAGAGTGGTCCATTTGACACGTTACGTTTGACGTCTGCTGAGGAGGGGATGAGTACAGTACGTTGTGTGCATGTCATGTATGTGAGAGCTGTTGTGTACATAGTGATGAAGATGCTGGTGTGGATGTGAGAAGGACAGCGCCAATGTGATTTGTAAGACTCGGATTGGAAGAGTTTGAGTACAAGGCTGGAGCTTGTGGGGCAGACATGCTTTTCCGTCTAGCTGCACCAGAGGGGGCTTCTGACGTGTGTGTGTGTATGATAGTTTTGAGAGATGAGCATGTACTTTGAAGTGGGTGTGAGAGGGGTCATACCCGCACAAGTTGAGTTAATGCAGGCCTTGTGGTTATGTTGAAATGTACATATGTGTAGATTATGTGTATGTAAGTGGGCAAAAACAGTAGCCAGAGTAAATATGTAGATGTGTAATGTGTTTGCTGCAGCTTGCTGTCTGCCAATGTATGCTCATGACTGATTGTTGTAATGGCCACTTTGAGTACACTGGCATGTGCAAAACCTACTGGCATCACAGGACAAGCAGCCTCCACCTAGCCTTGCCTTGTCTGAGTTGCGCGTGGGTATAAGTGGCGAGTTACCCTTTGTAGGTAGTTGTGGTCACTGATTGGTCATTCTTGCCCTTGGATGATGCCCTCGGATGGAGGTGGTGATTGCTTATAATGTAATGTCATGATGCCGGAACATTGAATAGCAGTCCATTGCTTAGGGGGCTATGGCCCCCTGAAGTGAATAGTCAAGGATGTGTGTTGTTGTTAAGCCTGGGCGGAGTTCGCGTAGCAGCGCTACGCGGAACTCCGCGAAGCTGCAAAAAAACTCTGCAGCGCTACACAGAGTTCCACGAGCATGCGGAGTTGCTTGTTCCACATGTTTGCGAGATGCTACTGACGTTCGGCAACGTAGATTGTGTACTCGGGGGGAAATATTGCGCAAACTTCACCACGCGGTCACCGATGGGCACGGCCATCTTGTTTTTCTTGTCTGTTATGGTTCTGGGACTGTTTTTTGAATCCTCCCTATATCTTTTCAATCCTTTGTTCCTAAAACTATTTTTCTGATCTTTTTTATTTATTATCTATCCCTCTCTCTTCCTAAGTGTATATTTTCCGTTTTTTTCTACTTTTTGTGAGTTTTTGTACTGTTTTTCGATTAGTTGCTTTTTGCTTTTTTACTTCCCTTCTTCTTCTCCTGACTTAATTTTTTACTTTCTACATTTTCTTTTCTGACCACCGCCCCCCCAGAACCATGACTAAGACTAAGAAGACGCCCGAGAGTGCTACCCGAAGGAGCCGCCTTCCTTGCGGAAGGCGTCACCCGGAAGGGGTGCAGCCCCGGGCCTTATTTTCTGAGGTGAAGGTGGATGCACTAGTTTTTTTTGTGCAGCGCCACCTCCCCTCAACCCTAGCAGCAGGCCTGGGTCCGGGTACGGGCTCCGGGAGCATCACCAGCGGTGGGCAAGGGTGCGCCAGACAGTGTTTCACTGCTATGAGGTCCGGCGCACCGATAACCAACTGATGCACCCGTGGTCCGACACCCTGGACAGAGAGCAGGACCTGCTGGACCTGCTAGGTGTTGAGGTCACGGGGCTTGGTGAGTAGCTAAAAATTATTACTATTGTGTGTTCTATGTTATTGTTATTGCGAATATTATATTTTTCCCAAATAGCAAGAATGCTGCTGCTTACATGCAGGTAAGTTACGTTTAAAAATCTTATATTATGTGATTGTTATTCTTCTAGACAGGTGCTTGGCGCTACTAATCTTGCTTGTTTGCAACTTTGCGCTCGCTTGGGCTGATTATGTAAGAGAGGTTAGAGAACCTAAGTTAGGTAATGCAGACTAGAGAGACTCCTATCCTTTGTCCTGTCACTAAGATAGTGGTAGGTAGTTAGTTAGTTACTTAGTAGTAGTTGGTAATTTTTTAGCGTCTCGCATGACACGTCCTCCTCTCACATGCTGCTGACTCCTTAGTCCTTATTAGAACCTTTTGTAGTTTGTTAGTGAGTAAATAATATAGCAAGCAACTCAGCAACCAACCAATTTGGAGTATGCAATATGCATGCGCCAATCTATGCATTTTAGAAGACTAAAATAAATGCAGACTTAGTGAATTGCCCCATCAAAGGGGGTTGAGAGATGATTGCGAATGAGATCGGAACTTAGAAGCAAATATAATTTTTTTGCAATTCATTCCAAAGTCTTTGGAATAGGCGGGGTAGGTTCTTATGTTTAGGATTCTGGAATCGGAATGTAACTGTGGAATAATAAAGAGAGGACGGTCCACAACCGTGATACTAATCTACTACTAGTTGATCTGATTAGATAGGTCAATTTTATTGCAATTGCCGTTTCCTGTCAAAAAATCTTTTTGGAGCGATTTTGTAATATTTATTTTACACCAATCAATTTTTGTCTCTTTAATTATGTCTTACATGATCAGCATCCAGGGGCAAAAAGAAGACGGAGTCTGCTGAGGCGGGAGCTGGAGGAGGTGCCTCCCAGCAGGATCGCTCCTCTACAGATGGCTCTGCTGGCCCCAGTAAGTCCTCCTGTTGTTAATATTAATATATATTTCCCTAACTTTTACCGCACCTTATTTTTTAGAACTATTTTTTCCATTTCCTAATTCTATTTTTTACCAAGTCTTCTTCAATCTATCTGTTTCTAAATTCTTGTTATCCCTGCATTACCTAACAACTTAGTTATTTATATTTCTAGTGTCTGCTTTTTTTTTTACATCAAATCAAACTGCCTCTGACTCTGTACTATTAGTCTGTCGGTAGCTTGCTTTATTCTGGTTTTTCAGTCAGTTTTCCCTCTCCCCTTATATATTTTGTGGACTGCCTAGTGGTGGTACTGTAAGACTCAGAGAACCCATAGGTCATTACTACTACTAGTACTACGACTCTGCTGTGCAGATTGCATGCCCAAGAAAGGTATTCTACGCATGTTTGTTGAGATGAGAAGAAGGCTTTCTCTTACTTTCTCATGCTCAATCAGTAAATAACATGATGGTCACATTGGACACCCCAAAGCAGTGTATTTTACTTTTTCTCGTCTAGGCAGAGTACTATTCTTATTAGCAGCAGTTGATGGTGAACAACTGATTTCCATGCACCATGGCTGGAAGGAAGTATGAGGAGGAGGGCACCGTTATATTTTCCAACCAAGAGAGACCTCATGTCCGATTGTCTGCCCAGTTGGCCATTCTTTTTCTTTTTATAAACTCAGATTCACCAATAGCTCTAGCCTCTGAGTCCAGTCCTTTGGGTTGTCCTCTTATTGAGAGGCTTTTCGAAAATTGCCACCAACAAAATGCCCAACCGGATATTTTATTATTTTTGATAGGACATACTATCTACTATACTCCAGTACCCAAATTGTACTAGTGATGTGTGTGGTGTATGTATTGTATTTTCAAACTTGCTAGTGAAAATAAATAAATAGGGGGAGGCGTATATGGCATCTAAAAATATGACATGTTTTTTCTAGGCGTACCGACCACCAGTGCCGGGGCCAGCGGCGAAGGCGACGCCAGTAAGGAGGGAGCACCAGATGCGGCAGCTGCAGGGGGTGAGCCAGCAGCAGTGGCGGGCGATGGTAAGTTAAATTCCTTACTTATAGACAATACACTCGCTGCAAGGGTGTACACTGTACTGTTGAGAGAGACTAAGTTGTTGTGAACAACAGTTGAAGAAGACACCCTTTACTTAGCATTAGCGGCGGGAGTTGAGTAACTAATGGCCTCTTCTATCTGACTTCAACTCAGCAGAGAAAGTTTTATGAAAAAGACTAAGAGTCAGACCACCTTGATGGATGGGTTGATGGAAAAGGGAAAGAAGGATGGAAGGAGGAAGGACGGGTGACATGTAATATATGACTGGCAGAGAAGGATGCATGAGTGAAGGAAGGGGGCCCGGGATGCATAGGTGGCTGATAGGATGCATGGGTGTTTGAAGGATGGATGAAAGAAAGGATGCCTGCCTGGGTGGGTGAAACTGTATGGGTGAAAGGAATCCTCCGGGGGGTTTGATGGGTCAAACACAAAGGCCAGCAAGGACGCACGGGTGGTGGTTAAAAATAAAATGACAAATGTATGTTTTGGTGAAAGGTTTGTTGAGATTAAGACTGATATGATAGCCAAGTTTACTTTGAATGGATGGATGCCTGGATGGTAATCAATCATAGCATTGGTGGAGACTGGATGAAGAGAATGTAAAAGAAAAATAAACCGTGCCAGAGTAGCAAAGCCAAGGGTGAAGATTAGAATAAAAAAATAATGCTAGAAGAGCAATGCAATGATAAATGGAAAAATCGCTGGGAAGAAGAAAAAACAAGGACTGTTTCTTTTCAAGGTTTTTGATTCAAGGTTGTATTTCAGAATACTCCCTTGACTCACAGTAGTTTGCAAGCGCAACATATATATTGTGTATCTACCCACCCATTATCAATCGCCTCCCTCCGACTCCGAGGCCCACTCCTGCTCCCTACCCATGTCATTTCGACCGTGTCAGCCATCGGCTGCATGGTTACAATCAAACAATAGTAGTACCTCACGTCGTGCCGTATATCATCATTCATATTAGTAATCAAGGCGGCGCTGCAGTCCTGATACTACTGGATCTGTCAGCTGCCTTTGACATGGTCGATCACGCCATCTTGATCGACCGTGTCTCCTCCATCGGCATTCATCACAGGGCCAGAGCCCTTCTAACCTCCTTCCTCTCCAACCGCACCCAGTCAGTTAAACTCGGCGACTTCTACTCCCCTGTATTCACCCTTCCCTGTGGTGCCCCAAGGATCCTCCCTAAGTCCGACCTTATTTAATATCTATGTGTCGGACTTGGCCAGGGTCATCAAAGCACATGGGATGAGACTAACTTCATACGTCGACGACACCCAACTGGTGCTGGCAGTACACAACGATGGAGGAGCAGTTGCTGCCAGCTTCCAAGAGGGAATACTAGCCATCAGCTCCTGGATGGCAAATAATTGCCTAAAACTTAACTCCGATAAAACGGAAGTAATGATCTTTGGCAACCTAGCCCCTGGCTGGTCCCCCACCTGGTGGCCAACCGATTTGGGATCTCCTCCTGGACCGGTCACAAAGGTCAGGAATCTGGGTGTAATGTTTGACGACAAGCTGTCTTTCATCCACCACGCGAACGCGGTCGTCTCTTCATCCTTCTACACCCTTAAAATGATAAGGAAACTTCTACCATTCCTCCCCCCCAGCGCCGGGAAGACTCTCATGTGCACATTGGTGATGTCAAAGGTTGACTATTGCAATGGACTCCTCCTAAACGCCCAGGAGAAAGTCCTGAACAAACTGCAACTAGTTCATAACTCAGCTGCCAGAATTCTGTCCGGCACCCCCAAGTTCAAATCGATCTCTCGAGTCATACGGCAGCTTCACTGGCTGCCTATCAGAAGTCGAACTAAATTCAAGGCACTGTGCATCGCATATAAAGCGATTAACAACACTGGACCTGAGTTCCTAAAAAAAGTACTTTGCCCATACAACCCAAACAGACCCTTGCGCTCCTCCTCAGCCCACCAATTGACTATTCCTCGCACAAAGAAAACATCTTGGGGAGAGGGACGATTCTCAGTTGCCACGGCTAGACTGTGGAATACCCTCCCCCTCCATATCAAAACCAGTCCCACCCTCTTGACATTTAGGAAACAAGTAAAAACCTGGCTCTTCAACCAGTAGTCATCTAATTTAGCTGCTCTCCTTTTACTCCACAGCGCCGACACACCCCAGGGTATTTGCGCGCTATATAAATTGCATAAATAAATAAATAAATCAGATATCATCTGCCTTGTTGTAGTAGTCAGGGTGAAAGTGAATTGAGCAGTTGCCATTGATTTAACTGAGTATGGCCATAATAGAAAAGTAGATAATTGTGTAGTACAGCTGCCCCACCTGCAGACAGTAGTAAAGTAAATAACGTGAGTCTGCGACTGCGACACAAGTATGTCTGTCTAGGGCGCAAGCTGACTGAGCTGGTATGCCTACAAGGTTAATTTAGCTAAACAAGAGACAGAAGAAGAAGACTTGTCTGCTCCATAGTGCCTAGTAATGCCTGAAACTCTAATCATACAAATGTTAGGGGCCGAGGAAGCGGGAGAATACCACAAATGTTATGTACTGTGCTAGTGCTACTGTGCCACTATAATTTTATGTGTATAATTTTGTGTTACTGTTTTGCTAAAAGTATTGGTTACAATTGTCTTTTTTCTTTCTTGATATAGCTACTCCTTCCCAATCACAACAACCCAACCGGCAGGAGTTAGCAGCCAGGGCCCGGCAACGGAAGCTGGAGGCCATCCGGGATGAATATCGGCGGCTGGTGGCTCTGGCGGAGGAGGAGGAGGAGGCAGCGGCTGCAGTCTCCAATGCCCCGGGCCCCAGCCAGGCCCCCCAGTGCCTCTGGTGGTACGGCGCCGTGCTCTGGCAGCCGACCAACACAATTCAAACACTGCTGCCCACCCCTGTTGTTCCTGCAAGAAATATCAGCGCTGCATGCTCAAATGGATGGCACACCTAGAGGCCAGGATTGAGGAGCGGTTAAACACCCTAGAGCGGAAGATCCGGCGAGCACGCCACTAGACCTCCATCTTGACCCTTGACCCTTTTTTTATCTTTTTTTTGGTGGGTGGGAATTTGGGCATTTACGAAAACTTGGGTTTTATTTTATGGACATTTGGATTTTTTATGAACAATTGGACTTACTGGACATTAGTTGGGGTTAGGGAGAGGGGTGGGTCAGGTGTTGTGGGTGTTGTTCATTCTAGTTTATTTGTTAGGGGAATAAATTATTTATAGTTTACATATGATGTAAATCTTTTGTGGGGGGTTACTCTTTTACTTCGCACTGTTTCCTTTGCTGCAGGGCCGCAGCCAGTTTTTGATTGAAATCTGCCGATAGTGTAACACACCAACAGATTGATGCAGTACCCTCACTTGTCCGCAACTACTGTCAGCCTCTCCTCCTAGTTTATGCAGTCTGCAACTAAAACCTATATGAACTCGAAAGGGTGTGGGTGTGTGAATTAATTAATTTCCATAGTATATACATTATGCCTCCCCACACTTCAACTCTTTCTGTGATTGATGTTTATACTTTATAGGTGAAGCAAATGCAGCATGGTGATGGTTTTGTTTCCCAAGGTGCCACGGTGGTGTTAGTAGCAGTAGACACTGACAGTAGCATTTGCAAAAAAAGAAAATGAGACAGTCAGTCACCTGAGGGAGACTAGGGAAAGAGTAGTAGAAGTACAGTACAGAAGAAGAAGACTGACAAACAAGAAACCATGATTAATAAGCAATGCTAAAGTAAAATAAAACAGAATGGAGGGCTAGCCTAGTACAAGTTACAAACTGAAGTTAACTCGACCTATGAAGTGAACAAGCGTAACCTTTAGTGCTGGAACTAGGATGATGACTTGATGCTGGCAATGATATTATGATGGATTATGTTCCTCTGGAAAAAATTTAATATCGAATAACCCTGGGCGGAAAACTCCGCTCCGGTTGCGGAGTTTGTGGATTTTTGGCAACTCCGGGTTCTGCGTAGAACACGGAGTTACCGAAAACTCCGTGCTCCGCAACAGAGCGGAGTTTTTTTTTTGTTTGCGCGTTCAAAATGCATTTTTGCATGCGCTGGAGTGACTTACCAGGATGCCTGCGTTCGCCGACGAGATTTCCTATCAGTTCGCGAGCGTCACGAGATTTGGTAGCCGGCCGCAAGGTCCTGCGAGAGTGTGCGATCGCGAACACGTCATTCGGACACGCCATTGGACTTCCGGCGGAAGTTCTGTGAAGATCGCGATGCCGAACACGCAGAATTTGCTAGCTGGAGAAAAATATCTCTCGAGCAGCATAAAACCTTCTCGAAATGATGATTTGGATGAAAAAAACTCCTCAGATTGACATTTGGCTGTACTTTTTTGTGCAAGGAGTTCTTTTTCTTTTTTTACTTTTTATTTAAGAGGAAGGAAGTGCCCCAGAGTCTCCAACTTCCTGTTCCTGTCCAGCAGGCTCCTCCCAGTGCTTTGTCCATGTCCTGTTCACTTTTCATTTGGATTTCGAGCTGGAAGGATCACTCTTTGTGTCTGCTGCATCATATATCATATTGGATTTGAGGACTTTTGAATTTGAGATTTTACAAGTAAGTTGGAAAATTGGTGTTGTTTGTTTGATTGGAGCATTGCACCAACATTTTTTTGTACTTTTCATCGTTTTTTTAAAATTTATTGTTGTGGGTGGCCTGTAGTTTCAGTAGGGGCATAGTTGGTTTTCTTTGTATGTAATTCTTTCTACTAGTTTTCTTTTATAAAGGAAACATGTTGCAAAGTTCACTACATTTTCTCCAACTTTTGCAATCAATTTGCAACATTTATTTAATTCACTAGCCCAGTAGTCTGCCAAAAGGCCTTTCAGCCAGTAGGCCCAGAGCTACTCATGTGTGCATGAAACAACTGTTTCTGTGGTGTCTGTTGAATTTAAACATCATTTAGGGCATGGATGGCATTGGATTGAATTGCAAAATTTGTTTTTTTGGGGTATATTTCACTTTTTTTGTGTGTGTTAATTAAATGCCTTTGCTTGATGTCGGTGGTGTGGTTGTTGTGTAACTTGCAAACCTTTTTTAGCCCTGTGGATTTTTGTTTTTGCATTGTTGCATTAAAGCTGTGTTGTTTAGCATGCCTCCTTTGTCTGGCCATATAGGCCTGCTTGAGTTCATTGTTTTACAGGCCTCCTGCTTGTTGTTGTGTGAGTGACCATGTGGCAGGTGGCCATTTTGTGGTGGTAGTTAGTGTGCTGCTTTTGCCATAGGCCTGCATGTCTTTCCTTTGTTCCTCTTGGCTTACTGCTTCTTCTTGTTGTGGCCCGGCCATGTGGCTGGCGGCCATTTTGTGAAGCCAGCCAGTGTGCTTTTGCCATAGGCCTGCATTGTCTGTCTTCCCTTTCTTGTTGTTGTGGTGGCCTCTGGCCATGTGGCTGGTGGCCATTTTGTGAAGCCAGCCAGTGTGCTTTTGCCATAGGCCTGCATTATCTGTCTTCCCTTTCTTGTTGTTGTGGTGGCCTGGCCATGTGGCTGGCGGCCATTTTGTGAAGCTAGCCAGTGTGCTTTTGCCATAGGCCTGCATTATCTGTCTTCCCTTTCTTGTTGTTGTGGTGGCCTGGCCATGTGGCTGGCGGCCATTTTGTGAAGCCAGCCAGTGTGCTTTTGCCATAGGCCTGCATTGTCTGTCTTCCCTTTCTTGTTTTTGTGGTGGCCTGGCCATGTGGCTGGCGGCCATTTTGTAAAGCCAGCCAGTGTGCTTTTGCCATAGGCCTGCATTGTCTGTTTTCCCTTTCTTGTTGTTGTGGTGGCCTGGCCATGTGGCTGGCGGCGATTTTGTACAGGCAGCCAGTGTGCTTTTGCCATAGGCCTGCAAGCTTTCTTTGTGGTGGCCATGCCTTGCCCTTGTTGTTGTTTTGCATGCAATATTTTTCTTTTTAGCCAGCAAAAAAATGCAGGACAGTTCACTACATTTTCTAATACATTTGCAATAATATTGATTTGAATTGATTCACTTCACTATGTGGCCTAGTCTGCCAATAGGCCTTTTTCAGCCAGTAGGCCCAGAGCTTCTCATGGGTGCATGAAGCAACTGTTTCTGTGGTGTCTTTTGTAAACATCATTTAGGGCATGGATGGCATTGGATTGAATTGCAAAATGTGTTTTTTGGGGGTATTTCACTTTTTTCGTGTGTGTTAAATAAATGCCTTTGTTGGATGTGTGTGGTGTGGTTGTGGTGTAACTTGCAAACCTTTTTTAGCCCTGTGGATTTTCATTTTTGCATTGTAGCATTAAAGCTGTGTTGTTTAGCATGCCTCCTTTGTCTGGCCATATAGGCCTGCTTGAGTTCATTGTTTTACAGGCCTCCCACGTGATGCACAATCACATTCACAATGCCAAACAGGTTCCATTACATTTGTATTTTTGTTTTTGTTCTTCTTCTTTCCTATCCTTCCTGAGTGTACATAGTTCACAATGAAATCCCTTGTTGTCAAAGTCTCACAAATGGCTACACTGTTATGTTTTTTTAATAACTGAGTTAATACAATTTAATAATATTAATAATAACACTAACAAGTGTGACTGACCACACACACTAAGTTATATATTATATTTATTTGTTTGTACTTGTAGTAAATTGAACCACAACAATAAATGCCACGTTTCACTGATGTTCGTCTTGCTTCTTTGCATGTAGGTGCACAAAAGAGGAGGAGGCGTCATTACCCATTGTACTGCCAGACAGAAGTCCTGCTGCGCACAATGTCATGTGACGTGTGACCACAGACATCTCTTCAACTTGTGCCACTGCGTGCTGCTGACATCTGAAGAAGATGGCCCCAAAGAAAGGTACCAGGTCCTCCAGTACCAAAAAAGTTGCTAGTGAGAAGAAGAAGGAAGTGCCACTTACCACTTCTGGTGTGCCGACCAAGATCTTTTTGGGGAAACCAAAAATTGTGCCTGTAGCAGCGGTGTCTAAGGATCAAGCTGGGAGCAGCACCCCCGCATCAGTGGACCCACCCCACCAACCTAGGCCCAAGCCCATGTCTGTCGCAGAGGCAGCCAGTCTCATCACGACAACGCCAACGAGCAGCGATGTTGAACTTGACTTATTGTTATCACAAAGTAGTACCCATTCAATGAAGGAAACTCAGATAAGTGGACAACAACAGTTCAGTGTTCACAAGCAACAACGTAGCCTCAGCAGAAGTACAGTGTACTAGTACTGAGTGTACACCCTTGCAGCAAGTACCTCCAGTAACCTCCTATTGGTTGGAAAACCCATTGGCAGACTAGGCCACATAGTGAATCAATTCAAATCAATATTGCAAATTTATTAGAAAATGTAGTGAACTGTGCCCCATTTTTTTGCTGGATACATCATAACAGAAGAAAAAAATGCATGCAAAACAACAACCAGCAAGAAGGCATGGCCACTACAAAGAAGGCATGTAAGCCTAATGCAGAAGCACACTGGCTGCCTTCACAAAATGGCCGCCAGTCACAGGGTCACCACAACAAGCAGGAGGCCTGGAAAGCAATGAACTCAAGCAGGCCTATATGGACACAGACTTTACAAAATGGCCCCTGGCCACATAGGGAGGCTCAGCCAACGCAAATGATGGCCCACTATTACAAGCACACTCACACACACTGGCCAGACAAAGGAGGCATGCTAAACAACACATCTTTATTGCAACAATGCCAAAAATGAAAATCCACAGGGCTAAAAAAAGGGTTGCAAGTCACAACCACACACATCCAACAAAGGCATTTATTTAACACACATAAAAAAAGTGAAATACCAAACAAATAACATATTTTGCTTTTCAATCCACTGCCATCCATGCCCTAAATGATGTTTA
Source organism: Calotriton arnoldi (assembly GCA_963921515.1). Taxonomy (NCBI): domain Eukaryota; kingdom Metazoa; phylum Chordata; class Amphibia; order Caudata; family Salamandridae; genus Calotriton; species Calotriton arnoldi. The sequence continues at coordinate 139,330 of CAWUFW010015293.1, read as the reverse complement.
AATTCAATAGACACCACAGAAACAGTTGTTTCATGCACCCATGAGTTGCTCTGGGCCTATTGGCTGGAAAACCCATTGGCAGACTAGGCCACATAGTGAATCAATTCAAATCAATATTGCAAATTTATTAGAAAATGTAGTGAACTGTGCCACATTTTTTGCTGGATACATCATAAAAGAAGAAAAAAATGCATGCAAAACAACAACAGGCAAGAAGCCATGGCCACCACAAAGAAGGCATGTAGGCCTAATGCAGAAGCACACTGGCTGCCTTCGACAAATGGCTGCCAGTCACATGGTCACCACAACAACAACAAGCAGGAGGCCTGGAAAGCAATGAACTCAAGCAGGCCTATATGGACACAAACTTTACAAAATGGCCCCTGGCCACATGGGGAGGCTCAGCCAACGCAAATGATGGCCCACTATTACAAGCACACTCACACACACTGGCCAGACAAAGGAGGCATGCTAAACAACACATCTTTAATGCAACAATGACAAAAACGAAAATCCACAGGGCTAAAAAAAGGTTTGCAAGTTACAACCACACACATCCAACAAAGGCATTTATTTAACACACATACAAAAGTGAAATACCAAATAAATAACAAATTTTGCATTTCAATCCAATGCCATCCATGCCCTAAATGATGTTTAAATTCAACAGACACCACAGAAACAGTTGTTTCATGCACCCATGAGTAGCTCTGGGCCTATTGGTTGGAAAACCCATTGGCAGACTAAGTCACATAGTGAATCAGTTCAAATCAATATTGCAAATTTATTAAACACATGGAGAAAATGTAGTGAACTGTGCTACATTTTTTGCTGAATAAAAGAAGAAAAAATTGCATGCAAAAACAACCAGCAAGAAGGCATGGCCACCACAAAGAAGGCATGCAGGCCTAATGCAGAAGCACACTGGCTGCCCCTTCACAAAATGGCAGCCAGCCACATGGACAGGCTAAAACAACAAGCAATATTAAACCTACAAAGGAACGACAATGCAGGCCTATGGCAAAAGCACACTGGCTGCCTTCACAAAATGGCTGCCAGCCACATGGCCAGGCCACAACAACAAGCAATAAGCCTACAAAGGGAAGACAGACAATGCAGGCCTATGGTAAAAGCACACTGGCTGCCTTCAGAAAATGGCTGCCAGCCACATGGTCACCACAACAACAACAAGCAGGAGGCCTGGAAACAATGAACTCAAGCAGGCCTATATGGACACAGACTTTACAAAATGGCCCCATGCCACATGGGGAGGCTCAGCCAAGGCAAATGATGGTCCACTATTACAAACACACTCACACACACTGGCCAAACAAAGGAGGCATGCTAAACAACACATCTTTAATGCAACAATCCCATAAACGAAAATCCACAAGGCTAAAAAAAGGTTTACAACACATATTCAACAAAGGCATTTAACATACATGAAAAAAAGTGAAATACCCCAAAAAAAACATTTTGTATTTCAATCCAATGGCATCCATGTCCTAAATGATGTAAATTCAACAGACCCCACTGAAACAGTTGTTTCATGCACCCATGAGTAGCTCTGGGCCTACTGGCTGAAAGGCCTATTGGCAGACTACTGGGCTACATAGTGAATTAAATAAATATTGCAAATGGATTTCAAAAGTTGGAGAAAATGTAGTGAACTGTGCAACATGTTTCCTTTATAAAAGAAGAAAAATTACTTACAAAGAAACAACTAGGCCCCTACTGAAACTACAGGCCACCCACCACAATAAATTTAAAAAAAAGGATGAAAAGTACAAATAAATCTAGGTGCATGGCCCCAATCAAACAAACAACAACATCACTTTTGCAACTTACTTGTGAAATCTCAAATTCAAAAGTCCTCAAATCCAATGATATATGATGCAGCAGACACAAAGAGTGATCCTTCCAGCTCCAAATCCAAATGAAAAGTGACCATAAGATGGACAAAGCGCTGGGAGGAGCCTGCTGGACAGGAACAGGAAGTTGGAGACTCTGGGGCACTTCCTTCATCTTAAAAAAAAAGTACAAAAAGAAAAAGGACTCCTTGCACAAAAAAGTACAGCCTATTGTCAATTTGAGGAGTTTTTTTAATCCAAATCGTCATTTCGAGAAGGTTTTGATGAAGCTCAGGTAGAGAACCTTCTCCAGATTGCAGTTGCGGTAGATTCTGCGTGTTCGGGATCACGTTCTTCAGAAAACTTCCACCGGAAGTCCGATGGCGCGCCGGAATGACGTGTTCGCGATCGCAAACTCTTGTGGGACCATGCGGCCGCCTAGCAAATCTCGTGGCGCTCGTGAACGGCTCGGGAAATCTCGTCGGCTATCGCAGGCACTGGGTAAGTTGCTCCCACACGTGCGAAAACACATTTTGGGTGCGCGCACACAAAAAAAACTCCTCTCTGTTGCGGAGTGCAGAGTTTTTCAGCAACTCTGTGATCTACGCAGAGTTGCCAAAACTCCGCAAACTCTGCGAGCAGAGCGGAGTTTTACGCCTAGGCTTAGTTGTTGTGCCACCTGGGGTCAAATGCTCCAGAAACACATCCCCACACTTCCCAGTAGACTACCCATGCATGGGTTTTCATGGCATTCTGACTTTTAATGACCAAGGTATGGGGGCACCAAGGGAGTAGACTCATTGTGATGATAGCTCTGGTTGTGCTCAGGACAACACATTGCACTGTAAGCAAACTCACATGTGAGACTGGAACAGTACACCCAGTTCCATAAGTGTTAGCATAGTCAATATATTGAAAGCTCTTATCTGGTTTGGCAAGGGTAGCCCTTGTTTGTGTCCATGAGGGCTCCCATTTTGCCCATTAAATACTGCCCTGAAGCCAGAGGCCAAAATGTCTTTGTTGTAGGTCTCCTTGACGGTTTCATGGATTTTAAGACAGTGTTTCTGTGCTAAATGCGGACAAAGCAGACTTCACAAGATGTACCCATATCCCTTGGCTTAAGGATGGCTATGTCGATTGTGTTTGTGAGCCACAGATTGAGCCCCCCCGCATCCTCACCAGTGCTGGCAGATTATCTTACACAATAGGCTGTGCACTGGAGCCTCCAACCCCTGTTGGTGGATCCTACATCCTGAGACTCATGTGCACTCCTACTACTCTGCAGTACACAATCAGCACATTCAAAATGGCATTAGTATTTTGTTGCACACACTACAGCCTGGATAGCTAGATGCAGACTTGCTGTGAATGACATTCTCTGAAGATGACCGTGAAGACATACAGATTGGGAGTTGTGTGCAGCGCCCCCAGTCCACACATGGTGACTGTATCCAACATTGTAGTTAGTCCATGCTTCTCTCCATACCAAGGGGGAATTTTGTCTAGAAATGTTTCACTGACAACTGTGACACAACCACTTCTATGTTGTTGTAGTGGGAGGCTCATAAATCAGTACTGAGTGGCTGGGTCTGTGGACTAGTGTGTTGTCTGGGCCAATATCCTCTGGGCTTCACTGTACACAGACTCATCACAATGGTATACTTCTGTGAGTAGATTGGAGTCCTGTTGCCCTGCAATGTTTTAGTGTGTGTTGTGGTGGACTAATGCATTGACTTTGTGATACATACATATGTGTGGTTCTGGCAATTCCTGTTCCACCATCAAATGTGTTTTTCTCCTCGTATCTAGCGGGCTGAGTGTACATACCTGATGATGACATTCCCTCATTGGTCATATGCAACATGCTATGGACCCATGGTCAGATTGGGATCACAATGATGCCCGTGCACTCGGAGAGTAATTGGCACACATTCCATGATCATCGCTTTCATAGGAGCCTCTGTGATTTTACCTATATTTTACCAAGGGCGGTTATAAAGAAAAGCCACACTGCTGCTGATCAAGGGGGGGGGGGGTAGTTTAGACTGGCCAAATGAGACTTGCCTCCCTGTAGGGCCCCTACATCCTATGCAACCTCCCTGCACCTGCCATGCCCTGAAACTCATGGGTGGGTGGGGGAGATGACACTGCTTCTTGCAAGGCACGTGACGCAGGCCTCCAAGGTCAGTATGCTCCAAAGTCTGGCCCTAATCATCAATTTGAAGCACAGCTGGTGAGTGGACAAGATATTGGCACCACATTGCTGTGGCCAGGTGGGGACAGAAGAAGTGAGTCAGTCTCTTGGTGTGGTTTACAGAGGCCCCCAAATTTTGGCCCCAGGTGACCCTGGTGTACCCGCCTATCGACCAATGCCCGATTGCCCACATAGCCAATCCAAGGTCTATACGGACCACTTTCTGATTTGACTCAACACGTGTATGGCTCAATGAGCTTCAGCCCCCCGTCAGCCCAGGCTGAGACAGCTTCCCCACACACACATGAGGTCCTTGATCTGATGTGGGTGGCTGGTCTGTCTGCCTTTGCGCATCACCACCCGAGTATTTCACAGGTTTTTAAAGAGCATTTACTGGATGGTGCGCATTGTTTGTTTTTCAACAGTCCTTAGCCCCAACATCTCCACTCTGCCCATTCCTTTAAGTTGCCAGTTAATTTTGCTGCCACAGTGACCTTTGGCTTGATTTTTGGGAATTTGCAGCAGCTTGTACTCCAACTGTAGGTATTGAGGCACTTTGCATGATCACGAGTTACATTGGCCAATTACACATTGCGGGGAGTGTTAGCCCCCCAACCCCCAGATTGGCTACACATTGCTGTGGGTATGAGCCCCCCAAACCCCAGATTGGCTCAACGTTGCTGGGGATATTTGCCCCCAAACCCCCAAATTGGGTCAACATTGCTGGGGGTATTTGCCACACAACCCCAGTTTTAACTCTGCATTGCTGGGAGTGTTAGACCTCCACCTTCCGATTTTGGCTGGACATTGCTGGGAGTATTAGCCCCCTTAGCCCCCCCTTTGTGTCTAAATTGTTGGGACTATTTCCCCCCCATTGCTTCTACATTGCTGCAAGTATTTCCCCCACCCTAAAATGAACTGTAGTTTCGCCCCTGCTTTCTCAAATTGGGTAATCATTGCTGGGGGTAGTTGCCCCACAACCCCCAAATTGGCTCAACATTGTGGGGGGGTTAGCCCTCCAACCCCCAAATTGGCTAATCATTGCTGGGGGTGTTTGCCCCACAACCCCCAAATTGGCTCAACGTTGCTGGGGGGTTAGCCCCCCATGCCCCAAATTTGCTTTACATTGCTGGCAGTGTTAGCCCCCCACACCCCAAATTGTCTTTACATTGCTGGGCGTGTTAGCCCCCCACACCCCAAATTGGCTTTACATTGCTGGCAGTCTTAGCCCCCCACACACCCAATTGGCTTTACATTGCTGGGAGTGTTAGCCGCCACATCCCAATTGGATGGACATTGATGGGAGTCTTGCCCCCCCTGAAAATGCCTCTACATTGCTGGTAGTATTCATCCCCCACCCCCAATTTACCTGTAGTTGCACCCCTGCTTTCCCTAGTATTGTTTTTTGCGGAGTAGTTGCGTTCTCCTGTAGGGGTAGGTGTCTAACTTAGTGTCTGCGATGACCGCATAGGTTGGGGTTGTAGTATACATCGTAGACGTAGAGTAGAGGCAGGACATGCACGATGGGATCCATATCTGTACAATCTCAGTCACAGGAATCGTGTTGTGGCCAGATTCGGAGCTAAAATACTCCCCTTCCGGCTGCTCTGACGCGTCTGTTGTGGCGACCGATTCGGCGTGTCAGAATTACGCATCGTACTTGGGCTGTGGGAATCGTACATTGGAAGTGGCTCCGGACGGCTCCATCGGACGACTCGGAAGGCGTTCGGAGTATCCAGCCGGAATCGAGGTGACCGAGTCGGTCGGTAAGTTACAGGTTTTGCCCATCGTAATGCGTTGGTGGGGAAAACCGAGGCCGGATACGAGTCGGAAGGTCCGACTCCGGAAGGCTTTAGGATGCCCTTCCTGACGACAAAGTAATCGGCCCCTTAGTAGTAAATGTGGGAGGGACTGGGGGAGTGGCTGGAAAAAGAGGCATACTTAATACTAAAAGGGAGGGGTCTAGGGAGGAGTAAGGAGTGGTTTAGGGAGGGTTACAGAGGAGTTTAGGGAGAGACATGCAACCACCCACAGAAGAGTGGGCCTTTTGCTATTCACAACCTCTACTTGTAAAGTTACTACAGCCAAAAGGACCCAAAATAGTGGTAAACATATTCCAGCTCATAGCCTTAGTAAGTCCAGCACCACAAAAGGCCAACCCCTGTTACTACAACACCTTTCATAGAAAATAGAAAATAATGGAGGTAGAGACCACCTAATACAAAATCCTATGTTAAATTAAATTATTTAAAGGACTTAAATATATAAATATATGTAATTTACTATTAACAAAATCATGTAAAAATAAAACATTCATTACTTTATTTTAAATTTTATTTATGACCATTTTGTAATGTAAAAATTAGAGTTCTATTAATTCGTATTAAAATATAATTATGGTCCTCTTAATTAAGTCTAAACATCACTTTTAATATTTAATAAATAAAAAATATATATTTTATTTTAGGTGAGATTTTTGTTATTTAAACTTCACAAAAATCTGAAATGAATTTACAGTAATATTTATCATAAAATATTTTTCAAGCTTTTTTAACTTTTTAAATTTCAAATATATATATATATATATATATAACTACCTACTGGCGACTGCCAGTAGGTAATATATATATATATATATATATATATATATATATATATATATATATATATATATATATATATATATATTTGAAATTTAAAAAGTTAAAAAGCTTGAAAAATATTTTATGATAAATATTACTGTATATATATATATATATTACCTACTGGCAGTCGCCAGTAGGTAGTTATAGTTAGGACCACGTTTCCATAGGAAAAGCATTTTTTGATGTGCTTATAACTTTGGCGTCATTTGCCGAATCTTTACAAACTTTTCCAAAAAGTTCCTCTTTTCAGGTGAGCTCCTATCCTGAAAGTTTGGGGGTGATTCGTGAGGGGGGGGCTGAGAAAAATGGGGGGTCCCAAAACGTGTTTTCTCCATGCAATTTCCATAGGAAACTTTAGACAAGGCTACAGGTCAAACTGCTGAATGGAATTACGCCAAATTTGGCAGGGAGAAACGTCTTGGTCCAGAAAGTACGCTTTTGTTTAAATGGGGTAAGTCCGTTCAGTAGTTTTAGAGAAATATCAAAATTTACAGATATCGATATTTGAGAATTCTGACATCTGATTGGCTGAGGCGTTACGAGCACGAGCGTGCGGCTCATTGGTTGCGAACTGTTGAAACTAGGAAGTGTTGGCAGCCATTTTGTGACTGACTTGAAAGGCGTAGGGCGAAACAAAAGAGAAAAATTATATAAGAGGGTATAGTAGGAACACTGTGGTCTTAGTTTAAGCAGTCTGTACGGTGCAGAGGCAGGGAGTTTGAATGTTGCGTAGGCCGTGGAAATCACGTCCGCAGAACAACGGTGCGCGGTATTGCGGCAAGGTTGCGTAGGCTCTGGAAATCCCATCGGGAAAATAACAATGTGCCGTATTGCAGCCTTCCTTTAATATAATGCGCAGTAATGTTTACTTATAATGCGGTGTTCACTTTTATCACGGACAGTGTCACTTTCTTACACGAAAATTAATATTATGTGGGAGGGCGTGTTCTGTTTGTGTGTCTGGAACAAAATTAACGTTTAATTGGCTGAGGTGTTCCAACAACGAGCTCAATGTTCATTGGCTGTGAACCATTGAAAGTAGAAGTGTTGCCAGCCATTTCCTCCCCGTCCGCGGAGTAGCAGGGACATCTGATTGGCTGACGTGTTCCAAGCAGGACCTTCCCAAGCTTAATGTTCATTGGCTGCGAACCATTGAAAGTAGAAGTGTTGCCAGCCATTTCCTCCCTGTCCGCGGAGTAGCAGGACATCTGATTGGCTGACGTGTTCCAAGCAGGACCTTCCCAAGCTTAATGTTCATTGGCTGCGAACCATTGAAAGTAGAAGTGTTGCCAGCCTTTTCCTTCCCGTCCGCGGAGTAGCAGGAACATCTTATTGGCTGATGTGTTCCAAGCAGGACGTTCCCAAGCTTAATGTTCATTGGCTGTAAACCATTGAAAGTAGAAGTGTTGCCAGCCATTCCCTCCCCCTCCGCGGAGCATTAGGGACATCTGATTGGGTAACGTGTTCCAAGCAGGACCTTCCCAAGCTTAATGTTCATTGGCTGTAAACCATTGAAAGTAGAAGTGTTGGCAGCGATTCCCTCCCCCTCTGCGGAACAACATGGACATTTTATTGGCTAAACTCTTCCTAGTACAAGTTTGCTCATTATTGGCTGGGAACGGTTCACTGTTGTGAAACATTTTGTGACGCACTTCAATGGAGTACGGGAAAAGAAAGTAGTAGCGGGGAGGGTAGGAACACTATTAACTCTGTACAGTGGTCACAAGGTGTGGAGAGGGATTGTGAAGGTAAAAATAGTTAATGGAGTACGGGAAAAGAAAGTAGTAGCGGGGAGGGTAGGAACACTATTAACTCTGTACAGTGGTCACAAGGTGGTGGAGAGGGATTCTGAAGGTAAAAATAGTTTTTTATATATTTTAAGGGCCATTTATATAATTGGCGTGGGGTGTACAAATCACGGCTGGAAAATAACAAAGTGTGTTGCGGTCTTCTTTTTATTAAGTTTGCGGGTGGGATACTTCCCAGGAGCACTGTTTAGTTATAATGTGGTGTTTACTTTTCTAACGGGGAGCTGTGGTTGCGCAGCAAAAATTTCAGTCTAGGTTTGAAATAGTTTTTATTAAGCAATTACAAATATACTTTCTTCGGAAACTGAAGCTGTATATATCAAAGGAGTGACAAATAAAAACGCAATTCATAAAATATCCCTTAAGCGTGGGCACACCCTCCCTTTTTTTCTGCTATAGTTTGTAAAAGTGTTGCCCCATATTCTTGATAATATAAGAGGGCATGAGTTACTTTTAGATAAAGTAGAAAAGAAGTGCTACAAGAAACACTCCCGCACTACATCATCTCAGGTCACAAGAACAATAACAAGTAAAAAACAGTTAAACACAAATCACTTTATATTACATAGAAATATACGCTTTATCATTTTTTATCATTTCTATTATTGTAGAATTCGGGAAAGTTCGGCCGTAGTGCTTAGATCACGTACTCCTTTAAGAATATATAGGATAGTAGTATAATAATATACACTACTGGTCGTATACATTCTATAGGGAGAAGGTGAATAGGAACCGCAACAGACAAAAATAGAAATAGTAAAAAAACATTCAGAAATGTAGGGTTTATCAAAGGTATTCACTAAGAAAGTATCTATGGAAACGATTTTTTTTTAAACTGCAATTTCCAAAAATATTGTCACTGTAAAAATATCTGATCAAGTAAGTTATAAAAGTCAGTAAACTGTATTTCAGATGGTTTTCTCCTGGCAGCGACAAATCTCCAATTCCTGCTGTGCGGAAATATCACACTCTTACAATATACACAGTGTCACTGATGGCACACAAAAAGGAAAATGAAAATGAAGTCATCAATACAAAACAAGATCAATAACGAAATACTTTCCAGCGATGAGTATGTTGAGAGCTTCTTTTCTCCGGGACTTCGAAATCTTTCATCTTCGCGCCAACGGGTCATAAAGTGCTCTGAGATCACAATGACTGTTAATATTATAATATACATATTCACAGTATATGATCCCAAGAAAGAAACAGAGTAAGAACGAGAAGGTGCTGACGTAAATATAAATCTTTAGTCTTCGCGTCGACGGGTCATAAACTCCACTGAGGTCAGTATAAATGTTCATATTACAATATACATACTCACACTATATGATCTCAAGGGAGAAATAGACTAAAAACCAGAAGCTGTTGACGTTACATATAAATCTTTAGTCTTCGCGCCAACAGGTCACAAACTCCTCTTAGATCATAAAGTGTGGTTATTATAATATACATACTCACACTATATGATGTCAAGGGGGAAATAGAGTACAAACTAGAAGCTGCTGAGGTTACATATAAATCTTTAGTCTTCGCGCCGACGGGTCATCAACACTTCTGAGGTCAAGTTCAGTGTCAATATTATAATATACAAAGTCACACTATATGAGCTCAAAGGAGCCAGAACAGGAACAATGTTTGCTGTATTCTGTCTGTTTCTGAAAACAAGCTGCTGACGTTACATATAAATGGCAAAAACAACCAATAACACTTTTTTCTAAATACAAGTGTTTAAATATTGACAAATAGCTACGTATTAAAAATATCTAGTATGCCATAATCAAACAACTTACAACTCAGGATTATGTTTTGTGGCCGCAAAAGAAGAATCCAACTGTAGAAAAGAGCACCTGCATCACTGAATGGAGACGCGTAAATAACTCGCAAAAACAAAACTAATCAATCAACGAGTGTGGTTTATATACTTTTTGGTTATTCAGTAGTCTATGGAAGGAAGATGCGGCTCCGCCCATTTAGATGTCACGTTTTACAGTTGACACCTGCTCACGTTTTAACTGTTTCACTTGTGCACGTGTTGGGAAAAGTTACAAAATGTGAAGCGGAAAAAGTTTCGATTTCGAACCTAACACGTATAAGGTCTTTAATATGTACATACGTTGGAGAGCTTAAAAACTGTTACCCGGAAAACCGTGTCATTTCCATTCTCATGAGTAAATACATTTATTGATTGCCGTAATTCTAAATAGAAGACATAAAAAAAAGATCTATCAGAATAGAAGAAAAAACAAACGTGATAATATTTCTCATCACTAGGATTTTAAATTAAAAAAATGCGAGCATTTGTAAAGCGTACAGCTAACCCTGGAAAGGTGTGCCGGCGCTCAGGGGCGTCGGAAAGATTAAGCAAGGTGTTGCCCACAGTGACATAGTGGTGGGCTAACGTGCCGGTGGAGCCGGGAATCGAACTGTGAACGCTGTTGTTCGAAGTCAGGTATCATAGCTGCTCTGTCACACTTTTTCCACACTTATATGTTAATTAGTGCTAATTAAGTTTTAAACGTTGTTAAATTATAACTTATAACAGACTACTGTTACAGTTAGTTTTTCACTACAAAAAGTATGCACGTCTTTTTTAAATTTAGTTAAAAACAATATAGGTTTCAGGGACATTGTAGTTAGAAATTAGTATTTATAAAACCTTTCAAATTCACTGAAAAAACCATAGGTTTTACAGACGTTATAGTTAGAAATTAGCATTTAAAAAACCTTTGAAATTCACTGAAAAAACCATAGGTTTCAGGGGCGTTATAGTTAGCTGTACATTTCACTTGTACAAAACCATAGAAATTCCACTGTTATAGTTAGTTCAGCTAACTATAACTCGCGCCCCCGCAATGCACTGCTCATGACGTCACATATTACATAATTCATGGCATGGTCAGTGACATCACTGATGACATCACTGATGACATCTGAAATGACATCACTGATGACATCACTGATGACATCATCCACGGGAAAATCTGATGCACCTCCTCACAGTCTAATATAACTTTTAATACACCCACTGTAAAATACAGACTACCATTTTCGAAACCATCGAGACACCAATACCAGTTACTACATACGCACTCTTTGATTCCTAGGTCTACACACACATCCACTCATTCACCCATACATTCACTTATACATGCAGTTACTCATCAATACAACACTATGATATGCACTCATACAGCTATTCAGACACTCACACACCGCCACTCATCCATGGAGTTACTCACACACCTAGTCAGTCATGCAAAGAATCATTCACACTCCCATTTACTCACCTATACAGTTATACACACACACCACCTCCCTAATTCATACAGATACTAACGCATAATTACTCTCTTATATAATCACTGATACAAGTACACACTCATCCATACAGCCACTCTCACAATCACTCACTCTCACATATACTCATTTATATACAGCATCACTCACATATACTGCCTTTTACATATGTAGTTACTCACACATGTACCACTGAGACATCCATTCACTCACCAACACACCCATACATACACTCACCCACCCATACAGCTGTTTCCACATTCACTCTTGAACCCATACACCCAGTGAATCAACCACTCACACATCAATGCACAGAGTCACACACCTCCAACCCACCCACACACACACTCAGTCTCCCATACAAATACTCAGGCAAACAGTCAATATCTCCTATAAACACTCATGTAGCTACTGACCAACCCATGTAGCAGCTTACACAACAACAGACAGACTGATACACACATTCACACAGTTTAGTCACTAACCCATGCATTCAGTAAGACACGTTTAATCACTCACTTATACAATCAGTCACACACCTGTAAAATCCCCCATCCAGACACTTATATACCCACTCATTCTTCAATACACCTAAGAATATATGTAAAACATATTTAAAAATTACAGAAACACACAGTCACTGGATGATGTCATCAGTGATGTCATTTCAGATGTCATCAGTGATGTCATCAGTGATGTCACTGACCATGCCCTGAATGATGTAATATGTGATGTCATGAGCAGTGCATTGCGGCGGCGCGAGTTATAGTTAGCTGAACTAACTATAACAGTGGAATTTCTATGGTTTTGTACGAGTGAAATGTCCAGCTAACTATAATGCCCCTGAAACCTATGGTTTTTTCAGTGAATATATATATATATATATGTACGGGCAGGAGCAGCTCCAACTCCCGCTCTATGTGGGTAGCAGGCTGGGGCCGGGAGGGCCTTAGAGCTCGCCCAATGGCCCCCAACAAGAGCATGGTGGGTGCCCTGGGCGGACACCAGGGCACCCACCTTTAAGATTGAGGGCCCCAGAGATGGAGTCCCTGAGCCAAAATCCGCCTGGGGAGGAGAGCCATATGTTTCCCCTTCTCTAAAAATCTCACCGGGCCCCGGGGGATGGGGTCACCAGGGCCCGCCTCCCCTGACAGTTACACAGGGGGATGGAGTCCCCTGGGCCAAAATATAGGGAGGGAGCCGCGTTCCCCACTGAAATTACGCAGGGCATCTTGAAATGGGGTCCCCAGGGCCTGACAAGGCTTTGGGACTGGGCTGTGCAGCCCCCCTTCCCTTTATTTTTGGGAATGGCCCTAGGGGTTAAGGGCCCCAGGCCTAACAAGGCTCAGGGAGAGAGATGTGAACCCCCTCCCCTTTTAACTTGTATGTCAAGCCCTGGGAGATGGGTTCCCCAGGGTCTTAAGAGGCTCGGAAAAGGGGGCCATGCAGCCCATCTCCCCTTTAATAAAAAAAGGGTCCTAGGATATTGGGTACCAGGAGTATGGGGTTGGCTGCCTTTGGGGGGGTTGGCCACAGGGCCTGGCTGCAGGCCTTCGCCATGCGCAGTGTGGGGTTGGCTGCATGTGGAGGGTTGGCTGCAGGCAGCTATTGTTAATTTGTGATAAAACGATCTGTTTAAATTTTTTTTTTAGAAATTCGCTGAAAAAAACAAAGGTTAAAGTATCGCTATAGTTAGATGAATATGCCAGTGACATTAATGTTTTGAGCTTAAAAAAAATTCACCAGGTATAGTTAGCTCTGCTGTATGGGTGTGGCTGTATGGGTGAGTGAGTGGGAGTGTAAGTGGGTCTATATGTGAGTGGGTGTGTGAGTGGCAGTGTGGGTGAGTGAGTGTGTTAGTGGCTGTATGGGTGTGTGAGCGGTGTGTGATTGCCTGTATGAGTGAGTGGGTGTGTGAGTAGCTGTATGGGTGAGTGGCTGTGTAGGTGGGTGAGCGGGTGTGTTAGTTGTTGTATGGGCCTGTGAATGGGTATGTGAGTGGTTGTGTTGGTCTGTGAATGGGTATGTGAGTAGTTGTGTGGGTCTGTGAGTGGGTGTGAAAGTCCCAGCATAGAACTTTGTGTGAGTGGCTATATAGGTGAGTAAGTGAGATTGTCAGTTGCTGTATGAGTGAGTGAGTAGCTATGAGACTATCTTTATCCCTGTGTGAGTGGGTGTGTGAGTGGCTGTATGGATGAGGGAGCAGGTGTTTTAGTGGCTGTATGGATGAGTAAATGAGTGTATGCATGGTTCTGTTGGTGTCTGAGTGGGTGCATGTGAAGTTGTATGGGGCTGTGAGTGGGTGTGTTCTTCTGTGGATGATGTCATCAGTGATGTCATTTGAGATGTCTTCAGTGATGTCACTGACCATGTCATGAGTGATGTATTATGTGAGGTCATAAGCAGTGCATTGCGGGATGTAAGTTATAGTTAGCTCGGTAACTATAACGGCTGAATTTCACTGAGTTTGTACAATTGAAATCTGAGCCTAACTATAACGTCCTTGTAACCTTTGTTTTCTTCAGTGAATTTCTATGGTTTGTTGCATTCTATTTCTTAACTATAATATGCCCAAACCTTTGGGGTTTTTTCAGTGAATTTCTAAGGTTTTTTCTAATTCTATTTCCTAACTATAAGGTCCCTTTACCTTTGTTTTTTTCAGTGAATTTCCAAGGTATTTTAATTCTATTTCCAAACTATAACATTCCTGTAACCTTTGGTTTTTTACGTGTTTTGACAGTTTTTTTTAATCTTTAGTTCTGCAATTGTCTGGGTGGGTCTGTGAGTAGCTAAATGTCTGAGTGGGTCTATGAGTGGGTGTGTGAGTGTCTGAGTGGGTCTGTTAGTGCGTGTGTTTCTGAATGGTTATGTGAGTGGGTGTGTGAGTGGGTATGTGAGTCTGAGTGGGCCTGTGGGTGGGTGCATGAGTGTCTGAGTGGGTCTGTGAGTGTGCATGTAAATGTCTGGCTCTGTCAATGGATGTGTGAGTGTATGAGTGGGTGTATGTCTGAAGGGGTATGTGAGTGGGTTTGTGAGTCTTTGAGTGCAGGTGTGACTGCGTATGTGTGTCCGAGTGGGTCTGTGACTGGGTGTTCGAGCATCTGTGTGGGTCTGTGAGTGGGTGTGTATCTGAGTGGGTCTGTGACTGGGTGTATGAGTGTCTGTGAGTGGGTGTGGGAGGGTCTGAGTGGGCCTATGAGTGAGTGTGTGTGTCTGAGTGGGTCTGTGAGGGGTGTGTGAGTGTCTTAGTGGGTCTGTGACTGGGTGTGTCAGTGTCTCTGTGGGTCTGTGAGTGGGAGCATGAGTACCTGATTGAGTCTGTGAGTGGGCGTGTGAGTGTCTGAGTGGGTCTGTTAGTGAGTGCATTAGTATCTTAATGGGTCTGTGAGTGTCTGACTGGGTCTGTCAATGGGTATGTGGGTGTCTCTGGTCTGTAATTGGATGTGCCATTGTCTGAGTGGGTCTCTGAGTGTGTGCATGAGTCTCTGAGTAGGTTTGTAAATGGGTGCATGAGTGACTGAGTGGGTCTGTTAGTGGGTGCAGGAGTCTCTCAGGGTCATTGAGTGGGTCCAACAGTCACTGAGTAGGCCTCTTAGTGGATGAGTGAGTCTCTGAGTAGGTCTGTCAGTGGGAATGTGAATGTCTGAGTGGGTCTGTGAGTGAGTGTTTGAGACTCTGAGTGGATTTGTGAGTGGATGCATACGTGTCTGTGTGGGTTCGTGAGTGGGTGCGTGTGTCTCTGAGTGGGTCTGTGAGTGGGTGCATTAGTGTCTGAGTAGGTCTGTGAGGAGGTGCATGAGTGGGTCTGTGAGTGAGTGTCTGAGTAATTGTGTCAATGTATTTTGTTTTTATTTATCTGTGATATTTGCGAGTCTGCCGCGATGTTACATGGGTGCCACGCTGAGAGTCACAACGGATTTGCGAATACTCGCACATGGAAATAAAATATTTTTTAACATATTGTACATATAAGGGGTCTCACAAAGACCCTATATTCCACCCATGGGGTCAGGGTGCCTCTACCCTAACCCCTTCTATTATTTTCAATATTTACTTTGAGCCCCCTGGGACTGTGTCCCATTATAAAAAATAGCAGCCGCAACTTTCTACAGAGGTTATGACCAACCAATAATGGCATTTCTGTTGACGCATGGATTCACGAAGCGTTGTGAACTATTCACGAAGGATTCGTGCCTCTAGATATACTAATTTGTTTTCCCATTAATATCTCAAAGACTAGTGGATGGATTTACACCAAATAACAAAAAGGGGTCTTTCTAGACCAAGAGCTACCTTTTCCACCAAATTTGTTGTATTTCTATCCAGCGGTTGAGCTGTATTCGTGTTCAAAATCCCTCTGGGAAATTGCATGGGGAAAAAGCTTTTTGCCCTTCCCTTTTCTCGGCCCCTGCTTGACGAATCACCCTGAAACTTCCAAAATAGCAGCTGAACCAACTGTTGTACTAATTTTGAACATTTTGTGAATATTCGTCAAACGGCACCAATTGTTTTGGCTAAACAAAAAGTGCTTTTCCTATAGAAACTAGGTCCTTACTATAACTACCTACTAGCAAGCACCAGTAGGTCATTTATTTATATATATTATGGACAAGGGCATTTTTAGGGTGGGTAGGGGTATTTTGGTGGCAAGGGAATTTTTTAGGGTTTAGGTTGGGTTGGGTTTTTGGGTGGCAAGGGAATTTTTAGGGTGGATAAGGGTGTTTGGTTGGCAAGGGTATTTTTTGTGTTTAGGGCGGGTGGGGGTATTTAGGTGGCAAGGGTATTTTTAGGGATTAGGTCCGTAGGGGTATTTGGGTGGCAAGGGTATTTTTAGGGTATACGGTTTATGGTCGATAAGATAATATATATATCTGTATTTTTATATCTATATATATATAGATATCTATATACACACATACATATATGTGTGTGTATATATATGTGTGTGTGAATATGTGTGTGTGTGTATATATATATATATATATATATATATATATATACATATATATATATATGAGGAAAACTCGATTGCACTTCATCAGGAAAAAACGAGCGTGGACCCAGCAGTATGTGCAATTTCTTTACTTTATTGCCACCTTGTCCGCCATGACGCGTTTCGGCCGGAAAACGGCCTTGATCACATATATATATATATATGTTTTATACTTACCTGCAAAATACTTACATTTGCGTTTATAAAGGTATATGCATGGTAAAATGTTTCATGGTAAAGACATGATTTGTAAAGACTAATGCGTGCTTATGGCCGCGTTGTTAAGGCATGCATGGTAATGGCATGCGTGAATCCATCATACATCTAGTTTTAATAAATAAAACAAGGCAAAAATGGAAATGCAAAGATCCAATTAGTAGAAACTGAAATATTTAATTTTAAAGTTTATGGTGAAAAATTGCACCAAGAAGCACAACATGTGAATTGGGGCTATCTGGTCGCACCAGACAGGGACAAAGTCACAAGTTCAGGCCGACTGTGTTGGAGAATGGGCCGGCTACAGGGACAGAGGTAACACCTGCTGAACAAAGCACCATAAATCCTGGTTGTGGAGCATTGTGTGGATCTGGGTCGACGAACTGCCCCTCAGTCGAAGCGATGAGTCGTTTCCAAGAAGTGGTGAGGCTGCAGTGTGAGGTCCTGCTGCATCGAGGATCCTGTGGGCTTGCAATGTGAAGTCAGGGATGCAGTGCGCAGCTGGCGATGCATTGGTTCGAAAGAGTTGCAAAGCTACGATGCTGAGTCCGGCAGCGTCAAGGTTGCAGTCGATGAGAGATGCGAGGACCTGATCTGCAGATGCAGCGCTCCGCCGAAGATGCATCGGTCCCAAGGACTGCGAGGTTGATGCAGGTCTTCTACGATGGCTCCAATCCACACAACAGCTGCAATGCGTCGGTTCTGCTCAGGGTTGTGCCACTCAGCCAAAAAGATGCGTCAGTGCTGCTCGGGGAATCGTCGCTCAGCAGAGATGTGGCGGTTCCTCTGTCAAGCATCTTAGGCCCACTTTCAAGAGTCCAAGACTGGGATGGCACCTCCTAGCAGAGTAGAATCTCAGATGGTAGAGTCCAGGTGAAGGTGCAAGGTAGCTGGAAGCCTGTAATGTCCCTGAGGCTTCAGATCAGGAGGCCAGCCAACTACCCCTTGGAGTCACTCTGGGTTCAAGAAATGCAGGTCCAGTCCTTCTCATCCAGGCAAGAGGGCAGCAGATCAGAACAGCAAAGCAGGAGCCCAGCATTGAGGCTGGTCCCAGCTCCTGCCTTCCATCCTACCAGTGATAGCCCACTCAGTCACTCCTGAGCTCCCATTGTGTGCGACTGTCTAAGAGGAATACACAAAGCCCAACTACACCCAGTCGATTGAGCAGAGACAGGATGCAGGCACCAAATGGCTGGGGCAAGAAATTGCCAACTTTCTATAAGTGGCATTTTCATAATTGTAATTAAAAATCCAACTTCACCATACGTTAGGATTTTTAATTAGGATTCCAGAGACACCAAACTTGAGCCAGGTACATCTTCCCATTTGGAAATTACACTTATAAAATGTAATAAGGTAATCACAATGTTAACCAATGGGAGATATAGGCCTTGCAGTAGTGAACAACGCATTTAAGAGGACATGTAAAACTTAAAAGTATAGGTCTTGCTTTTTAAATACATTGCAGCCTGTCCTATGGGCTGTCCAGGGCCCCCCAGGTGTGACATATGTACTGAAAAGGAAGTTTTAGGCCTGGCACAAGGTTCATTTTGCCAGGGTCGATATGGCAGTTTAAACTGGACACACCAGCACTGCAATGGCAGGCTGAGCCATGTTCAAAAGGCTACTTAAGTGGGTGGAACAATCAGTGCAGCAGGCCCACTAGTAGCATTTACAGGCCCTGGGCACATGTAATGCACTTTATTAGGGACTTATAAGTAAATTAAATATGCCAATTGGGTATAAGTCGATATTATCATGTTTAGAGGAGAGCGCACATGCACTTTAGCACTGGTTAGTGGTGGTAAAGTGCTCAGAGTCCTAATTCCAGCAAAAAAGAGGTCAGAAAAAGTAAGGGGAAGACCACCCTAATGCTGACAGGTCTAACACGTGTCCACGTCAGCTGAAAGTGGGAAGAACTACCCAACCACCTGGGATTTCTCTTCATTAAAATGGAAGTACCTGGATAGACCATCAGAATTGACGTGGTCTGACCCAGGGTGGTGTTCCACCATAAAGTCCATTCCATGTAGGGAGATGGACCACCTCAGTAGTGGGATTTTCACCCCTCATTTGCATGAGCCACCTGAGTGGTTTGTGGTCTGTCTGAACCGAAAAGTGAGTCCCAAACAGATATGGTCTCAGCTTCTTTAGTGCCCAGACCACAGCAAAGGCCTCCCTCTCAATAACTCTCCACCTCTATTCTTGTGGAAGAATAGAGGTGGAAACTTTGAAGTTTCCTGCGCGTCGCTATTCAATAGAGAAATCCGTGCGAACTAACGATTTCTCTATTGAATAGCGACGCGCAGGAAACTTCAAAGTTCCATGCTTTCTCTGCAATTAAGATCCCCCCTCCCCCTCCCACACATCACAGTCCTGATGAAGACCCCGGCATAAGGATTGAAATAGCCTATATATATTGTGGGGTCGAAACGTCGACACTTTCTCTGAAGCCAGTATTAACACCAGGGATTTAGCACTGTGTTAAATATAATCATGGCTATACAGATCTTTGTTGTATATATTGTGACTAGTAGGCTTGACTAAGGAGCCTTTGTTCTTTCAAAATTTATCAGTGTGTTTGATGCAAACTTTTTTGAAGTCACTACCCCCACCTCACTCGAATCACCATCACTACACCCTTCCCTCCCTTTCTCTTTTCCCGTCTAGGGATACCATTGTACAGTATATTATATGAATCATGTCATTAATAGACCAATGCGTAGTGTGAATTAAACACTATAAG
The DNA here is from genome assembly GCA_963921515.1 of Calotriton arnoldi. Taxonomy (NCBI): domain Eukaryota; kingdom Metazoa; phylum Chordata; class Amphibia; order Caudata; family Salamandridae; genus Calotriton; species Calotriton arnoldi. The sequence continues at coordinate 119,578 of CAWUFW010015293.1, read as the reverse complement.
CTACAATTACCTTGTGTTTCAACTTTGTTTTCAAATATATATGGTCATAAAGTTTTGCTCTATTTCTGGGACCATTGTCCTTATGTATTGATAGTCAGACATGCCTGCTGCAGGGCCTGAAGCACCTCCTGGAGGTAGTGCAGGTGCACCTCCCAGCTGTAGCTGTAGACTGCTACGTCATCCAGGTAGGTGGCACAGAGCGCCTCTTTCCCAGCTGGAACTCTGTTGACCAACCTCTGGAACGTGGTAGGGGCACTCCTCAAGCCAAAGGGCAATACGTGAAACTGAAACTGAACCTCTGGGGTTGAGAAAGCAGACCTCTCTGTTGCCCCCTCAGTCGGAGCTATCTGCCAATACCCTGATGTTAAATCAAAAGTACTGGAGAACTTGGCAGTGCCCAGCCTGCCTATTAGCATATCAGATCGGGGAATGGGGTGTGCATAAGTTTTCATGACCGAGTTGAGAACTCAGTAGTCCAAACAGAACCTAAGTTCTGTAGTGGTGCCCCAGGGAGAGCCTTGGGTACCAGCACTACCGGGCTGGATCAGAGACTGCTAGAGGGCTAAATGACACCTAACACCAGCATCTTGGAGTCTTCCTCCTTGATACTGGCCCTCACCTTTATCTGACAACCTGTTAATTTGGTTCTTCACAAGTGCACTGTCTCCAGTATTGATGTCAGGGATGCACAGGTGTGCGAGTCCAGAATTGAGTGAGAACAGAGAAGCGAACTGTCCCAGCAACTGGTAACAGTCACTCTGCTGTTCTGGGGTCAGTTTAGGGGAGGGGTTGACAACTTCCACTGACCCATCATGTTCCTGGGTGGACAGGAGGTCAGGGAGAGGCTCACTCTCCTCTTCCACTTCCTCATCTGTCACCAGGAGCATGCTCATTTCGTACCTCTCAAAGTGGGGTTTTAGGTGGTTCACGTAGAGCACCCTTAAGGTGTTTCTAGGGATCTTGAGAACCACAAGGTAGGTGGACTCCACCTTCTACTCCTTCATCTCCATAGGGGCCTGTCCAGTGATCTTAGAGAGCTCTGGGCTCCACAGGCTCCATAACCCACACCTTCTGGCCAGGCTGAAACTCTACCAGGGTGGCCTTCTGGTCAAACCAAAGTTTATTAACTTCCTGAGTGGCCTCAAGATTGCTTTCGCCTTTTCCCAGAAGTGGAGCATATGGTTGAGAAGGACCAGCATGTAGCTGACCACATCCTACGGGGGTTTCCTGGGAGCTTACTGCCATTCCTCTTTGACAAGGCTAAGAGGTTCACTAACAGGATGGCCATGGAGGACTTCAAAAGGGGCTAAACCCTACTCCCTTCTGTGGCAGCTCCCTGTAGACCAAGAAAAGGCAGGGAAGGAGGGCGTCCCACTAATGCCTCATGGGCTCAGGCAGGCCCATTATCATGCCATGCAAGGTCTTGCTCTATCACCCACACTTACTGCCCAGGTTGCAATTCCACAGGGGTAGCTGTTTGGTCATACTACTGTTTCATCACCTCTTTGCTGGTATCTAACTTTTCAGAAGCTTGCTTACACAACTTGGCTATCTGGCTTCTGAAGGCCAGCATGTAGCTAACTACATCCTCAGGCAGGCTCTTGATCATACCTTTCAGGGTCTTAGTGCATCTCTCAACAAGCCCATTGGTTTGTGGATGGTAGGAGGTGGAGAACTCGTAACACCACACTCCTTCCACATTGACTGCATATAAGCAGACATGAAGTTGGTGCCCCTGTCAGACACCAATTTCGGCCCCGGGGACCCCATACCTCGGGGCCAGGCCTTTCTGGAATAGGGGAGTGGGCCACACGGCCCCCTTCCCCAGACCGAGTTCGCCCCCAGGGACCCCATCCCCCAGGACCTGACCATTTTTTTAAAATTTAATTTAATTTAGGAGAGGGGCCAATTCTGACCCCAGGGACCCAATCTCCTGGGGCCAGGCGTTTTTTTATTTATAAAAATACTTTTGGGGGAGGAGGGCCATGTGGTCCCCCTCCCCTGGCTGATTTCGGCCCTGGGGTCCCCATTCCCACAGGGCCCAGCCATGTCTGCTGGGTGCCCCCAGGCCACCCAGTCTCCACTGGGACCACCTGGGAAACCTCAATGTCCCAGCGGTTCCTGCCAGCTCCCTGCCTCCTGCAGGATCTGGCTTGCTTTTAGACATAGAGAGCTGCTAAGCATGCAGCTCCCACTGTCTAAAAGCAGTTCATCTCCGCTTCCAGCAAGCAAGAGCATTTTTAATGCTCTCGCTTGCTGGAAGTGAGTTGTTTGCTGTGGCTTCGCAGGAGCGGTAAAGCTCCCGCCAAGCCACAGTAAACAGCTATGTCCCGGGGTGGGTGGGCACCCAGAGACATAGCAGGAGCTGGCCCTAGGGGGTGGTGGTCCCCAGGGCCATGTATGACTCCAGGAGAGGGCCTTTCTTGAATTTTGCCCAGGCAAGTGGTGGTCTCCGGCGCTGCAGGGAGGTCTGCATGGCCACCCTGCTTTCAATTTAAGAAAATCCCCGGGGAGGTGGTGTCCCCGGGGCTACAGGGGGGGGTCAGCGTGGCTCCGGGGCTGCAAGGGGGGCTACCATGGCCCCGGGGCTGCAGGGGGGTCAGAATGGCCCCGGGGCTGTTGGGGGGGTCAGTGTGGCCCCCGCATTGTTTAAAGATAAAGCTCCGGGGAGGTGGTGGTCCCCGGGGCTGGGGGGTCTGCGCGCTCCTCCATTCAATAAAATTTAAGACCCAGGGAGGTGATGGCCACCGGGGCTGCAGAGAGGTCCGAGAGGTCCCCACATTTATCACTAAACAAGCCCAGTGGAGGTGGTCCCAGGGGCACTAATAAGCCCCAGGAGGGGGGGCCCACTTGGGAACCGATTAATAATGAAACACGGGAGCCTGCCCTTCTTTTTAAAAAAAACATTTCGACTGGAGTTGCTGATCAAGCGCAACTCCAAACAATTTCTTTTTTTTTAAACTGCTTGTTTGTCCCTTCGAGGTCCTTGTGGGAACCCCCCAAGTGTCCTAGGGGTCAATGTATTTCTACCCAGCCTCCTTTTCTTTTCGTTTTTTTTACTGGGACTCAGCTCAAGCCAAGTCCCAAGACGGCTGCCAACACTTCCTGGTTTGAAGGGTTGGCAGCCAATCAGATCTCCACACGAGATCGGAAGGGGTCGTGAATCCTTTGCATCCCTATATATATATATATATTCACTGAAAAAACCATAGGTTTCAGGGACGTTATAGTTAGAAATTAGCATTTAAAAACCTTAGAAATTCACTGAAAAAACCACAGGTTTCAGGGACGTTATAGTTAGAAATTAGCATTTAAAAACCTTAGAAATTCACTGAAAAAACCACAGGTTTCAGGGACGTTATAGTTAGGTCGACATTTCACTCGTACAAAACCAGAGAAATTCGGCCGTTATAGTTAGTTCAGCTAACTATAACTCGCGCCCCCGCAATGCACTGCTGATGACGTCACATATTACATCATTCATGACATGGTCAGTGACATCACTGATGACATCACTGATGACATCATCCAGTGCCTGTGTGTTTCTGCAAAGTTTAAATATGTTTTATATATATATATATATAGGCCAAGGTGCATTGAAGAATGAGTGGGTGTATAAGTGTCTGAATGGATGATTTAATAGGTGCGTGACTGACTGTATAAGTGAGTGATTAAATGTGTCTTACTGAATGCATGGGTTAGTGACTGATACAGACATTCAAACAGTTTAGTTTGTCAGTTGGTGTGTAAGCGGTTGGATGGGTTGGTGAGTAGCTAAATGAGGGTCTATATGGGTTATTGATTGGTTGTCTGAGTATCTGTATGGGTGCCTGAGTGTCTGTGTGGGTGGGTGGGGGGGTGTGACTCTGTGCATAGATGTGTGAGTGGGTAATTCACTGGGTGTATGGGTTCAAGAGTGCATCTGTGAAGGGCTGTATGGGTGGGTGAGTGTGTGTATGGGTGTGTTGGTGAGTGAGTGAATGGATGCCTCAGTGGTACATGTGTGAGTAACTGCATATGTGAAAGGCAGTATATGTGAGTGTTGGAGTATATAAATGACTATGGGGGATATTCACAAGAACGTGCGCTAAACATCTCCAAAAAATGTTAACGCAACTTTACACATCGCAGTCTATCGCGGGAAAATAACCCCGTGTTAACGTGGAATTCACAACACGGCAATACCATGCGATAGTCTCCCAAAAACGCGGACAATGTCCGCGATACAACAACCGCGACGGTGATAAAAACCCAAACCCCAACGCAAAAAAACATGCGATGGGCCACACCGCGATGAGGAAATCAGCGATAAGCAGCGCCCGGCCTGCAATACACACACGGCAGGCGGGAAAATCACTACAAAAGTACAAAAAAACACAAAATAACCAACCCCGAAGCACCATGGAGGCAGCCGGAGCAGGCGCAGAGGACGAGCGGAACCACACAAGCACCCCGGTCGACCACCCTGGGACCTCGGGGACAGGGAAGGGCAAGGACAAGAAGAAGAGAAAGACGAAGTTCAGTCCGCAGGAGAATAGGATCCTGGTCATGGAGGTGATGGAACACCATCGAGAACTGTTTGTCACCTCCAACGTGTCATTGGGCACCAAAAATGGAATATGGTGGTCCATCGTGGACAAGGTGAATGCTGTCGGAGAGCACAAGAGGTCAATGGACGAGGCCAAGAGGCGATGGATTGACATCAAGCGCAAAACCAAGGAGAAACTCGCAGGAAACCAGAAGGCAGCAATGCAGACTGGAGGTGGGAGCCCAGCGCCACAGCTGGAGCTGGATGACATGGAGGAGCTGGTGTCGACAGTCATCAGTGTAGAGACCGTGGCAGGAGTCGGAGGACCGGACACTGCTCGACATGACACAACACAACAGCAACAGGGTGAGTAACCACCAGGTACTGGGGGACGGGGGAGATGGCCACAATGGCACACATGCACAATCAAGCAGAGCACAGTGCACACCCACAATGACTCTGGATCATGGCCCTGATCTACAGACTGTCACAATGTACATTGCCATGCTGTCTGAATGTGAACATGTACCATGCGTCTACATACATGTGGACACATTGTAACACAGCATCTCCCCTTCACATTGCAGGGACACCATCAACACCTCCTGCAGAGCAGTCCCAGCCACTCTTCACTGATGACGAGGAGGACACCACCAGCATCGACACCCAAGCCCTCCAAGACATCATTGAACTCATCCGCCAATCACCTCCAGGACCAGGGCAGCCAAGCTGCATGGAGGAGACCCCACCCACTCCACAAACCACCCAGCAGGAGGCACCCACAACCCCGGCTGTCTCCCAAGACCCCCCCGAACAACACATGGCCTTCCAACGCCATGTGTTGGAGGTCCAGAGGGAGATGGCTGAGCAGGTGCGGGTGGGCTTCGACCTCATGGCTACCAAACATGACGCCATCCATGGGTGTCTGAGTCCCATCAGGAACCGCCTCCAGTCCCTAACGGACACCCACAGGCCGCTCCATGGTCTCCAACTAGCCCTGGCTGACATCGCTGGAGTCATGACTCGGAGACAAGAACACCTGTCCGCTCAGAGTGGCTCCAGCGATCTCAGCCGTGAGCTGGCACACATGCGGAGGCTCATGGAGGACATGGTGCGGATGGAGGCGGAAAGGATGGCAGCCACCGCTGCACATCAGCAAAATGTAGCTGGGATCTACCATGCCCTGCATATCCTCATCATGGCATTGCTGCCACAAGGCGTGGCGCAGATGAATGCTGCTGCTCCTACACCATCCACATCTCCGCCCCCTGGTGTGTCAGTGCCTCACAGTGCGGCAGGCATTTCCACTCCGGCACCTGATGTGTCACTGCCACACAGTGCGGCCGACAATCCACCTCCGGCCCCTGATGTGTCAGTGGCACACAGTGCCGCAGTCAGAACTTTACCACCCACAGGTGGGGCAGAGCACACATCCGAGGACGAGGACGTGGATGGGCTTGAGATCAGGAGGAGGCACTAGCATTCATGTCCGCCACCTGGCCTGTTGCTGCTTGGTGCCGCACATGGCCCCATGACCTTCCACTGACCCCCGATACACTCTGCTGCACTCACCTTGGCCCTCGACATGGACTGCCATAATCTGTTTGGTGACCAATGACACGTCGACCAGACTGCGGACTGTACCCTTCCTCTTCTGCTGTACTTGTAATTCCCCGATGGACTCTGGCTGGCCCTCCACGGGCCCATATTGTGAAGTGAGGTTGGCATGGCCCTGTACTGCTCCAGCTGCAAAACTCCACTGGATGTGCATTGAACATTCAGAAATGCACTGCTGTGTCATGTCTTTCATCATTCATGTATGAATGTGTGGATGAATGTAGGGTCAGTGATTCCCCCTAACGTCAATGATGCTCATCTAGTGGGATTCCAGTCACAGTGTGCTACATTGCTGATTGCGTTCCGGATGCCGTAGACACTACAACAGGGACACACGCATTAGTCACTTCCTTGTCCGGACATGGACTGAACCACGCCCAGCGCCCCCGAGTCATTGTTGCAAGCCCTGCGCTGGTCCGGCGTACGCCAGGCCAGACCACTCCGCTTACACTCCGAGGGGGGGCCACATAGCTACAAGTCGCAGGTTTACACGCTAGTGGTCTGCAGGTCACTGGTCTAGTTGTCAGCATGTCACGACCACTCCCTGAGGGCAGGTTTGCACACACACCACACCCATCCGGCACAGGCGTCACAGGCCATGTGACCCCGCCAATATAAGGGACCGACAACGTCACATTCCCCACTGCCGGTTGTGACTGGATGATGGACGTTCCACGATTCTCAATCATAAAGGTCCCATGAGTTGTTGCGCACAGGGTTAGTGGCACCCGAAGCCTTGCGGCCGTCACGGGCCTACCACCACGTGGCGCTGACTAGGGTTGCACAGGGTTAGTGGCACCAAAGCCATGCGGCCGTCACGGGTCTACCACCACGTGGCGCTGAGTGGGGTTGCACAGGGTTAGTGGCACCCGAAGCCTTGCGGCCGTCACGGGCCTACCACCATGTGGCGCTGACTGGGGTTGCACAGGGTTAGTGGCACTGAAATTGCTGAGAGGGTGTGCAGCCTGCGATGATGATGTGTGCACTGATGTGGTCTCTGCCATTGATGCCTCAGGATTCAGCATCATGTGTGGGACCTGCTGGGCCGCGGTGCGGGTCCACATGATGTGGAGCATGCCATGGTGGCGGGACTGGAGCCTGGAGCTTGCACGGGCACGTGGTGTGCCCACTGGTGGACACACCGTTGGCGGCAGGTGAGCAATGGGGCCTGGGTGCGCAAGTGCGGACAGCCAGCGCTGGCCAGCGGGAGGGGGTAGGGTGCGGCTGCATGTGTGCGCAGGGACAGACAGGCGTTGTTGCCATGTGCAGTGAGATGGACTCTGCCATGATTGACTCTGGCCTCGATTACAGATTGCAGACCTGGTGGCTTGCAGTGTATGCCGGCACGTGGTTGGAGACACACCGGTGGCAGCAGGTGAGCAGTGGTGCCTGGGTGCGCGGGGCGGCAGTGTCCCTCCCCCTCTCTCTCTCTTTCCCTTCCTTTCCTTCTCTCTCACTCTCTCTCTTCCTTCCTTTCCTTCTCTCTCTCTCTCCCTTCCTTTCCTTCTCTCTCTCTCTCTCTCCCTTCCTTTCCTTCTCTCTCACTCTCTCTCCCTTCCTTTCCTTCTCTCTCACTCTCTCTCTCCCTTCCTTTCCTTCTCTCTCTCTCTCCCTTCCTTTCCTTCTCTCTCACTCTCTCTCTCTCTCCCTTCCTTTCCTTCTCTCTCTCTCTCCCTTCCTTTCCTTCTCTGTCTCTCTCCCTTCTTTCCTTCTCTCTCACTCTCTCTCTCCCTTCCTTTCCTTCTCTCTCACTCTCTCTCTCCCTTCCTTTCCTTCTCTCTCTTTCTCTCTCTGCCTTTCTTTCCTTCTCTGTTTCTCTGTGTCTCGCTCCTTTGATGTGCGCATGACACACGTTCTGATTTGGTGCTTTTTTTTCCAGGCTGTGACATCAAGATTGTCCCGGACGGACCCGACAGGAGTCTTCCGCATTGGTGTTTTGTGTTGTATTTCAATGAAGTTTTTGGTTGTTACTTCATTGATGAGTGACTGTTTCTCGTTCTTCTGACCACACATGTGTGTTTCTTGTTGTCATTGTGCGGCATCATGCGCTTTTTGTGGCTCTTGTGTCGTGCACGGTATGTGTTTGTCCGGGGGGGGTCGGGGGGCTGGGCCTGGGAGTGGTGGCGGTGGGTGTTGTGGCCCTCATGGGTCTCCGACCTGCATGATCATTGGCTCCATGGCATCTGTGGGTCTTCAGATCTGGCTCTGGCCTGGGCTCTCTTTCATGCTGCAGGTAGTCGTCCTGCTTAACACCAGCAGAAGGCAGGTGTTAAATCCCTGCTGCTACCGCGGCTTATCACCTGTTTGTGGTTCGCATCGCAGATCTGGCAGTTCATTGTGAATGTGGTGTAGTGGTGATTTCGTGTGTTTTTGCACGGGAACGCCTACTCTGCATCTCATTAGGGTTAGTTGGTGGTGTCACCCGTGGGGATAAAATTTGCGGCAGTTATCGCGGGAATACTGGCAATGTCTGCAGTTTGCACCCGCTTGTGAATGGGGTGTTAAATCTATCTCCACTTTTGATGCATTAAGGTGGCGACGCCGATAACTCGGCGATAAGTCCTTGTGAATATGCCCCTATATGTGAGAGTGAGTGATTGTGAGAGTGGCTGTATGGATGAGTGTGGGCTTGTATTAGTTTTTGTATAAGAGTGTAAGTATGTGTTAGTATATGTTTGAATAAGTGAGGTGGTGTGTGTATAACTTTATAGGTGAGTAAATGGGAGTGTGATTGATTCTTTGCATGACTGACTAGGTGTGTGAGTAACTCTATGGATGAGTGGCAGTGTGTTAGTGTCTGTATAGATATGTGAGTGCATATGATAGTGCCGTTTTGATGGTTGACTGCATGTATGAGTGACTGTATGGGTGAATGAATGGATGTGTGTCTAGACCTAGGAATTAGTGAGTGGGTTTTTACTAACTGGTATTGGTGTGTCTATGGTTTCGAAAATGGTAGTCTGTATTTTAGAGTGGGTGTATCAAAGGTTATATTAGGGTATGAGGAGGTGCATCAGATTATCACGTGGATGATGTCATCAGTGATGTCATCAGTGATGTAATTTGAGATGTCATCAGTGACTGGCTAGCACACATTTCAGCCATTCTTTTAAAGCCCGGAAGCAGCTGAGGATCATTCAACGTGAGTATAGAATGCCAGTTAAAGCACTCATCCAGGAGGTGCCAACACTTTGGAACTCGACTTATTACATGCTTGAACGTCTGTTTGAGCAGTACAGACCAATCAATGAATATGTCATGCAAAGAGGGGATGCAACTGTGAAAGGCATGATCATTGAGATGGACCAATGGGGCCTAGTTAAATGCCTGACAGAGATGCTGCTTCCTTTCGAGGTCTTTACACGTGAAGTCAGCAAGAAGGACTGTACCATGGGCCAAGCTATCCCATTGTTGCACATGCTACAGGAACAGCTAAAGAGGTATCTGCAATTTACACAGGGGTGGAGGAAGAAAAAGAAGCATATGAGTTGGTGGAGAGATTAATCCTCTGCTTATCTGAAAATTCAAGGGTGCAAAGAGACATTGTGTCATCCAACCATTACATTTATGCCACCTTTCTTGATCCAAGGTACAAACCATTACTGCACACTTTTATTCCTTTTTCAGGCAGGGATGTTGCCAACTACAAAACTTGGATAGCTGTGGAAGTCAGTCAGCTAGAAAAAGAATGGCCGTGAATTAGAGGCCCGCTCCTCCAGGGCACAACAAGTACTGCAGGACAGCCGGCTTCAAGTTCAACTTCAGAGCCTGAGAGCAGTGCGGTTGGCTCACAACAGCCAAAACCACCAACAACACCAAGAACAACATCAACAACAACAACAACAGGAGCATCAGCCCCAAAATCGGCACAGGAATGGTTTCTACAGGCAGGGCTTAAGTCCAGTGCTGAGGCAAAGGCAAAAGAGGTCGACCAAAGCGGAGCACCCATGAGCATTGAGCGGATGGTCCAGGCCTATCTGGATGACCCAACAGAGGTCTACTTTGATCAAAACCCATTGCTGTATTGGTATGGGAAAAGGCACCAATGGCCAGTGCTCAGCAGGCTGGCGATAAACTATCTGGCTTGCACTATCACAAGTGTCTCTGCTGTGCATGTTTTCAGTGCTGCTGGCGCCGTTCTGACAGTGAGAAGGACCAGTCTCTCACCCCAAAACGTGGAGAGGTTAACCATGATCAAAATGAATCAGCTCTTTATACCATGGGATTACACCATACCTGAAGTAGCACAGCAAGAAGATGATGATGGCGAGTCAGGTCATGGAAGTAGTGTGTTAGGTGACCTACTCCTGGGTGAACCACCAGAGTTTGAGGACGAGTTCTACCTCCCTGACAACTAGGCTTTCGAGTTACTTTCTTTCTTCCTTTGACGCCCAGAAAAAAAAAATGATATAGCTAAGGAATATTATTGACTTTATTACTGTCTTTCTGGTTTGAATCACAACAAATCCATCACCACTGTCTTACTTTTTTATTGCCGGATTGTAGTTGCAACTGTGTGCAGTCAGTGAAGAAGTAAGTCCACTCCTCCTCACTCGCCCTAAATCCATTTCCCTCAAGCCATACATTGGATGGAGAATACATACAACAAATGTGAAATGTGTGCCTGCTCGAGTCCAAACCTGGGCCCTGACTATATATCTATCCTTTCCGAGCCTAGATGGACTGCCCCAGAAGAACAGGTAAATGATGGCATGCATTGCACGCTGAGTGGTGTTTGTTGTGCATGATGTCTACTAGTATTCTACACACACAAAAGTGACTCAAGTCAATCTTTCCCTTCTTGTTGTTCAATAACAAAATTGCACTACTGCAAGCCGATCCATTGCATTTTGAGTCGGGATGAGTCTGGACTCAGTCGGGACACTTTTGGCACAGAGTTCGCCACCATGACCATACCATACTCGTAGCCATGATCAGGCGGATCAGAGATGATTGATGGAATAACTCGGGCTTGAAGTGGTCTTAGTAAAAGGTAAGCAACAACACCAGACCTACATGTCTGTGTAGTGGTGGAGGTGAGTGTGGTGTGACTGACAGCGGTGCATTGATTTTGTTACTTAATTTGGAAAATGCTATGTTGCCGTGTGCGTATGTGTGCTCAGTGCTGTCTGGCTCAAATTCGAAGCTAAGTGGAGGTTGGGTGGGGGGACCTGCTCCTGTTGTTGGAGGTAACTGCTGGAAACAGAAATGGTTTAGCCAGGCAGATTCTGAAAGTCTTCTTGTTGCACTCCTCCTTAATTATGCAGTTTAACTTTTCTCCTTGATTTTTCAATATCCTTTTTGTTTTTCCATCTACAGGCCGGCCTTTACCCTGCACTATACTGGGAAAGACGACTCACAATTACCTTACCAAACCGCATCCACCAGGCACCCAAGATTGACTGATGACAGTCCAAGGAAGGACCAAGAGGAATGCGGAGATGCAACTCGCAATTTGGCAATAATATAGTTTCATTTCATTTAATTCATTTTTTCTCTTCAATCATTACGTCTGTGTGTGTTGTTTATGTTTGCTTATATTTGACTACTACAGATATTTTTAAATTTTATTTGCTATCTTTCAAAGGCAGCCCGGTACAACAGAACATAAAATGTATGTAACTTGGGTCTCTCTGGGGGCAGACAGGCAAGGCAATTGCATAATTAATAATATACTGCCCTGTACTAGTCTAGTACTACTCATCAAACAAGTCATCATCATCAGGCCTGGGCGTAGTTCGCAGAGTTTTGCTACGTGGAACTTCGCGAAGTTACAAAAAACTCTGCGAAGTAACGCGCATGGCGGAGTGCAGTGCGAACTGCAGTTTGTGCTGGTATTCCTGCCGCTCGGGTAGAAATTCTACCCGAGCGGCAGGAATCGCGAACGGTAAGTTCGCGATTCTACGCGAACGCGAACTTACCGTTCGCGAGCGGGGAAAAAACTCTGCTGCACATCGCGAAGCGGAGTTTTCTGCACTCTGCGAGCTCCACGGACTGCCGAGTACAGAAAACTCCGCAAACTCCGCGAACGGAGCGAAGTTCACCGCCCAGGCTTAATCATCATGCATGCATTTCCTTTTTCTCCCTTAACAGATTTATGTGATGGTCGGCTGCCAAGATGAATGTGTGTTTGTCTATGTGTAGTGTTTGTCTTTGTCAAACGTTTTCCTCAAATCCCTCTTCCCAACCATTCATCAAACCCTAACCCTCCTCCCCCGGGCTGTGTGATTTATATTGAGGTGTGACTAAATTAAATTTACACCAATTATTGATCACACACACACACTTGCTGGGCGAATGTGGTGAAAGCAACACTAATTCAAGGCAGGACGAGGATCTTCTTCTGCTCTAAGTATATATACTATAGCCCACACTGGCAATATATAGATTAGATTGCCCACCCATGCACAGTATTCGATATTAACCCTGGGCGAAGTTCACGTAGTCGCGCAACGCGGCGTTCCACAAAGCTGCAAAAAAACTCTGCGAGCTACGCGGAGTTCCGCAAGCGCGCGGAGTTGCTTGTTCCGCCCATTCGCGATGCGTTTTTCCTGTTCGGGAACGCGTATTACGTGTTCGGGGATGCTTTTTGCGTGCTCGGGGGAAATATCGCGCGAACTTCACCACACGGTCGCAAAATGGGCGCGGCCATCTTGTTTTTCACTTTTTGCTATGGTTCTGGGCCTGTTTTTCTATCCTCCCTATATCTTTTCAATCCTTTGTTTGCAGAAACTTTTTTTAATCTTTTTTATTTATTATCTATCACTCTCTATTCCTGATTGTATATTTTGCGTTTTTTCCTACTTTTTGTGTGTTTTTACTGTGTTTTTCACTCTTTTTCTATTACTTGCTTTTTTCATTTCTTTTACTTACTTTCTTAGTTCCTACCTTTTTTTTTCCGCCCGCTGACTACCCAGAACCATGTCAAAGGGCCAGAGGAAGACTAGGAGGGCTCGGAGTGAGAGCCGTGACCGCCTTCCTTGCGGAAGGCGGCGCCCACAAGGGGTGCAGGCATGGTCCTTATTTAGTGAGGTGGAGGTGGCCGCACTGTTTTTTTTATCCAGCGGCACCTCCCCTTAACCCTGGCAGCAGGCGGCAGGTCTGGGTCCGGGTACGGGCTCCGGGAGCATCACCGGCGGTAGGCAAGGGTGCGCCGGGCAGTGTTTCGCTGCTCTGGGGTCCGGCACACCCATAACCAATTGACGCACCGGTGGTCCGATATCCTGGACCGGGAGCATGACCTGCTGGACCTGCTAGGTGTTGAGGTCCCGGGGCTTGGTGAGTAGCTATTTATATTACTATTTTGTGTACTTCTGTTCTGACTGTTATTGCAATTGCGAATATTATTTTTTTCGCAAATAGTTAACATGCTGCTGCTGCTTACATGCAGCTAAGGTAACCTATGTTTAAAAATCTCATATTATGTGATTGTTATTTCCAGACAGGTGCTCAGCGCTACTAACCTATCGTCGTACTTGTTTGCAACTTTGCGCTCACTTGGGCTGGTTATGTAAGAGAGGTTTGAGAATTTAAGTTAGGTAGGTATTTAATCCACAAAGGAAAGACTCCAGTCCTTTCCTTTGTCCTGTCAGGCTGTCCTGTCTCCTGTCACTAAGATAGTGGTAGTAGTTAGGTAGTTAGTATTATTTGGCAATTACTAATTTAGCGGCCTGCATCGTGACTCATGAGTGACGCGTCCTCTCACATGACTTCAGTCCTAGTAGAACCTTTTGTAGTTCTTATAGTGAGTGAATAGCAACCAACCAATTTGGTGTATGCAATTATGCATGCGTCCATCTATGCATTAAGAAGAATAAATGCAGACTTAGTAATTGGCCCGTCAAAGGGGGTTGTTGGAGTTGAGACTGTCTGAGAGATTATTTGGAATGAGATCTGAACTTAGAAGCAAATATAATTTTTTTGCAATTCATTCCAAAGTCAGGAATAGGCGGGCTAGGTATGTTTAGGATTCAGGAATCGGAATTTAACTGTGGAATAATAATGATCGGATGGTACTCGACTGCGATACATACTAGTCGACTACTACTAGTCGAATAAATCGATCTGATTGATTTAGCAGAGGTCAATGTTATTGCAATTGCCGTTTCCTGTCTAAAAATATTTTTAGAGCAATTATATTTATATATTTAACACAAATCATTTTTTGTCTCTTTACATGATCAGCATCCAGGGGCAAGAAGAAGACTGGGGCAGCTGGCAGTGCGGCGGGTGCGGGAGCTGTAGGGGCCTCCCAGGAGCAGCAGGAAGCTGCCTCAGGCGCAGATGGCTCTGCTGCTGGCCCCAGTAAGTCCTCCTGGTGTTGTAATATATTAATATTTCCCTAACTTTTACCGCTCTATTATTTCCAATTCCAAATTTTAATTTTTCCAAAATCCTCTTCAATCTATCTGTTTCTAAATTCTTGTTTTTGCTCCACCATTATCTACTACTAAGTACTACTACTAACATTGTTTCTTCTAGTGTCTGTTTTTATTTTTACATCAAATCAATCTGCATCTGACTAACCTCTGCTCTGACTCTGTATTAGACAGCCTGTCTGTAGCTTGCTTTCTTCTGGGTTTCACCAAGCTTTCTCTCTCCTCTTATGTGGATTGCCTAGTAGTGGTACTGTAAGACTCAGAGAACCCATTGGTCCTAGGCTACTACTAGTAAGGACTCCTTACTACCACTAGTAGCACTAATGTGCTATTCAGACTGCAGATTGCATGCCCAAGACAAGTAAGGTATATCCGCAGGTTTGTGAATTGTGAGATGAGAAGGCTTTAGTTTCTTTTACTGTCTCATCATGCTCAATCAGTAATGGTGGTCACTCACGTTGGACAGGAGCAGTACCCCCCAAAGTGGTGTATTTTACTTTTTCTAATCCAGGCCTAGTACTTTTTTTAGTAGCAGCAATTGACGGTGAACACTGAACAACTGTTACCGTGCACCATGGCTGGAAGGAAGTATATGAGGAGTAGGAGGACGGCACCATTTTCCAACTAAGAGAGACCTCATGTCCGCCCAGTTGGCCACTCTTTCTTCTTTTCAAAAAATGAGATGCACCATAGCTCTAGTCACTGAGTCCAGTCCTATGGGTTGCCCTCTTCTTGAGAGGCTTTTAAAAAATTGCCACCAACAAAATGCCCAACCGGATATTATTTAGTTATTTTTGAATGGACATACTGTCTACTGTACTCTAGTATCCGAATTGTAGATAGTGATGTGTGGTGTAAATGTATTATTAATTATGTATTTTCAATCTTGCTAATGAAAAAATAAATAGGGAGGCGTATATGGCGTCTAAAAAAATTGGATTTTTTTTTCCAGGCGTACCGACCACCAGTGCCGGGGCGAGCGGTGAGGGCCACCATGCCACTCCGGAGGGAGCGGATGCGGCAGCCACAGGGGGTGAGCCAGCAGCAGTGGCGGGTGGTGGTAAGTCATATTCCTTACTTATTGAGAATGATGAATACACTTGCTGCAGGTGTAAAAAGGGGCGTGGCCTCGGACCACCTCTCTGCAACGCAGCCCTGTGGCGCTTACTGGAGGTACCTGGTGGGATAGTTGGCCCCCAGGGACCCTCAGGATTGAAGGGGAATTAATTCCCTGGGCCACGTTTGGCTCGGCGACCCCATCTCCCGGGGCCTGGCAGCCTTGTTTTTTTTTTATTTTATTATGCGGAGGGGGACCGCGTAACCCCCCTCCAAAGGCCAATTATGGCCCCGGGGACCCCATCCCTGGGGCCTGGCCAGCCTTTTCATTTTTGGGAGGGGGTCACGTGGCCCCCCTCCTCAGGCCAATTATGGCCCCGGGGACCCTATCCCCCGGGGCCGGCCTGTCCGTTTAAAAAAAATATATTTTTTTTTTATAAAGGGGAGGGGGGCCGCGTGGCCCCCCTCCCAGGCCACTTCTGGCCCCAGGGACCCCATCCCCCGGGACCTGGCCTCTCCGTTGGGGACCATGGGGGGAGCCCCAATGCCCCCACGGTCCCGCCAGCTCCCCGCGTCCTGCGGGAGCCGACATTGCTTTTGCACAAGGGGAGCTGCAGACATGCAGCTCTCCTTGTGCAAAAGCAATCATCTGCTTTGCTTCATTGAAGCGAGAGCAGGTTTCCCTGCTCTTGCTTCAATGAAGCAAAGCAGTGTTTGCAATGACAGGGCGGGAGCCGCACGGCTCCCGCCCTGTCATTGCAAACAGCAATGTCCCGGGGGTTGGCACCCCGGGACACTGCAGGAGCTGGCCCTGGGGGGTGGCGGTCCCCAGAGCCATCAAGGGCTCCAGGAGGGGGGCCGCGCGGCCCCCCCTCCCTACGAGTGCAAAGCCCCGGGGATGTGGTGGTCCCCGGGGCTCGGGGGTCCATAATGGACCCCTGCATTTGCATATTTAGTGCCCCGGGGAGGTGGTGATCCCCAGGGCATGTGGGGAGGCTCAAGCCCCCCCACACAGGTTATTTTTTTTTAAAAATAGAGCCCCGGGGAGGTGGCGGTCCCCGGGGCTGCGGGGGCCCTTGCGGGCCCCCGCTACGTAAATAAATTGCCCACGGGACTTGGCCCACCCAGGGGCTTTGAAAACGAAGCACGGGAGACCGCGCTTCGTTTTTTTAAATTTTCGGACGGATTCGCTCACCCGGCGTGACCCCGCCCGAAAGTTTTTAAAAAAAATGCTTTTTTTGGCAACTCCCTGAGCAGGCCTGGGGGGTCAGGGTGTTTTTACCCTGCCCCCTTTTCTTGTTTTTTTATCTTTCTCTTACCTTTTTCTTTCTCCCTCGGTCCGAGGCACAAGATGGCTGCCAACACTTCCTGGTTTGAAGTGTTGGCAGCCAATCAAAGGCAAGCTCGTGCTCGGGAGGAGATGTGTGGTTAGGCTCCGCCCAGATATCGAAAGTTTTCTTTTTTTAAATTTCTCAGGAACTACTGAACGTATTTACACCATTTAAAAAAAGGGCTCTTTCTGAACCAAGACCAACCTTTTTGCCAAATTTGGTGTAATTCCATTCAGCAGTTCGGGCTGTAGCTTTGTCTAAAGTTTCCTATGGAAATTAACATGGGGAAAATGCGTTTTGGGACCCCCCTTTTTTCTCGGCCTCCGCTTGTCGAATCACTTCGAAACTTTCAAGACCGGAGCTGACCGGAGCGGGCCACTAGTTTTGAAAATTTTGCGAAGATTCGTCAACAGGCGCCAAAGTTATTGGGAAAAGAAAAAATGCTTTTTGAATAGAAACGAGGTCCTAACTATAACTACCTACTGGCGACCGCCAGTAGGTAATATATATATTCAAATTTGGATTTTGGTTCATATCTCTAAATCTGCTGAATGGATTTACACCAAAAAGACTCTTCCCAGAAACAACATCTATCTTCCTGCCAAAATTGGTGTATTTCATTTGATTCAAATAAACATTCAGGGGTTTCTGCACAACCACAGCCACCCAAGGAATACTTGGTGTGGCAATTCTTCCAAATGAGGCCAGGTGCCAAGAAGATATCTGCATAGTATGTGCCTTGTAAATTTTGCAGCAAAGAGTTTAGTCGGGGAGCAGAAATAAACAATATAGTATGAGTTCCACAGGGATGTGGAGACACCTGAGATCAATGCATTCGCAGAAGCTTGAACAGGGCGAGTTGGCGCATGCTGTGGAGCTAGACAACTCTACAGAGGCATCAACATCTTTTGCTCCAAGAGGTACTGTGCCTCCACAGGTTCTAACTGCACAGGCGCACAATAACCCTGCCTTTTTGAATAAAGCAATATTTAGCTGCTTGTTCAAGCAGATCAGTTTTTCGTCTGAGACAAGCAGGTCTGTCCAGTGTCTCCCTAGGCAGTAGTTATATTTTATCATGTTATTTGTGTTACTCCTTTTATTTTTAAGGAGATGCTGTTCATGTTTAACAACTCAATTTTAATGTTTTTGTCCTACCCTTAAAATAAAAAAAATACAAAAAACAATTCAAAAACACTTTGTTAATAGTTTTTCAAAACTGTTAAAAAACTGCTCTTTTCAGAGCTACCCTATAATTTCATCATCTATGTTGTACCTACTGTGTTTCCCTTCTTTCCCTTCTCCAAAGCTCTTGCTAGACTCCCTCGAGAGGCAGGCAATTTCGCATGCAGTCCGAGGGGACAGTGCTTTCTGGTTGACTCTCATGAGCATCTCGCAAGATCGTACTTTTTATAATGGACTTTGCATTTACACTGAATATATCCTGATGTGGCATCTATAATTTATATATACCAGAATAGTAACAGTGTTTATTTTAATGAAATGCAATCCATTATATAATTGTGGGGAATAATAAATCAGTTAGATTTATGAAAAAAAAAACATATGTTTTATGTGCATGAGACCAACATTATTTATTTACTTTAAGTCCATTAATTATTATTAAAAAAGTATAATCACTACTTTTTTACGATCCCGCAAGAGTCTTTATTACAGTACTTAAACCTTATAGTCCCTATCAGTAGAGTGTGGGGATAAAGTAGACTCTCAAATGAGACCTTTTCACAGTAGGCTGTAAGGAGACACCTCTCCACAACCTAACAACTGTGTATACTAGACTATGGGGAGAGACTGGCCTCTCCAGTGAGACCTTGCATGAAGGTAACCAGTGTGTAGAATAGGGTGTAAAGAGACTCTGCTTCTCCACTCACACCTTTCGCCAGGCTCAGCAGTATGTATAGTAGGGTGGGGCAGGTACACACCCCACATGTAAGATCTTACTATTCCATGGTAAGTATAACAAGTACTGAAACCTCTCCCCAGGAAAATAACCATATATGTTAGGGTGTGGGAATGGAGTTGAATGTCCAGTCACAGCTCCACCAGCATGAGATATGTACAGTAGTTGTTGTAAGGAAATATTCTCCTCTCCACTATTACCTATCTCCATAACAACATGGATGTGCAGTACGGTGTTGGCAAGAAGTGCCCTCTCAGCTGACACCTCTCCATACACCAACAGAATATGCGGTGGTGTCTGGGAAGGGAGTGACCTGTCGGCTAACACATCTTACCAGGGTGAGAGGTGCCTGTAGTAGGGTTTGTGATAAATGTATCTCTCTGCTCATACCTATTCCCATGCTGACAGGTATGCATCATAGGCTGTGGGGAGGAACTGCCCAGTTTGACGAAAGATATCTCTTGTATGAGAAGTCTGCATAGTACTGTGTGGGGAAGAGACTGGCCCCTCTACTGTAACCTGTGTCTTGGATGATGGGTGTGCATATTACGACGTGAAAAGGGGCTTACCTCTCTGGTCACAGCTCTCCCCAGGATGACAGATAAGGTGTAGGGATGAAATTACCTCTATGCTGAGAAGTCTGTCTTATATAACTATAGAGACTATAGTATGCAAAAACACTGCCCTGTCAGCTGAGACATCTCCCCAAAGTAACATAAGTGCAAAGTAGGCTGTGGGTAAAGACTGCTCTCTCTGCACATACCTCTCTTCATAGTGATGAATGTCCAGAGTAGAGTATAAAAAGGAGTATCCTCTCTATTGAGAACTGACAGTTTTAGTCAATATTGCAATACTATAATATAATTGAAATTGATAACAATTGTTACATAAGAAATCAAAAGTAACTTTTAACTTTTTATTACACCAAAACAAGTTAACAAAAATACAAAACTGCAACTACATTATAAAATCATATGAACAACTATTAAACAAACAAAACGAGCAACTGTAAAGCTTATAACATATTTTGGCACTCATCAGCAGATACCAATGCTTCCCCCTTTTTGCTTTATTTGCCAACTGTTTTTTGATTCACGTAGCACTTTCCTTACAGTCTTTTAGCCACCTTAGCCTGTGAAAGAGTCTTCAGTTTCCTGGTATATATTAGCAGGCTAGGTGGCAAGAAAGTTTCAGCAAAGCACCATATGTATAAATTACAGTTCACAAAGCCTAGCTCGTGCAGAGTTAGCTCGTGCTGCTGAACTGCACAACTGTTCAGTCACTTCACAACCTTCCAATCTGTAAACACTGTGCTTCACGAAGTAGTTATTGTTGAACAGTACAATAACCCTGCTTGTGTTAACAAGGCTCTTTCTTGCTGCTTATGTAAGTAGATGATTATTTCCTCAGAGACACATTTCCATTTTCCTCCTAAAAAAACAAAATAACAAAAAAGATGAAAGATAAAAGTTGCATACTGATCAAAAATTCATAACAGTGATACATCACTGTATTGTCTAACCTAACTACATTTTTCACCCATAATCATATATTTATATCTAGTGAACGAGTAACTTGTTATTCCTTTCTCCTGAAAAATACCACACCCTCAACCAGTCTATTTTCATAGTTTTGCAAATAAATTATATCATGCCATGATCTCTGCATCCATAACAGTTTGTAAGGTAACATAATCATCTTGACACACCTTTGCTAACACTCACCACAGTGTTTCTTTCTAGAAATAGCAATATCACTAAACATTTAATTGGGCTAAACTATATGTACAATGAGGTTCAAAAGACCAGTAGAACTTATATTATTACATTCTTTGTTTTATAATTTAAGAAACGCACTTCATTTTTTAACACAATCTGCAAACCTTGCTCACATCTTTCTACCTTGTAATGTGTATGTCTTAAAAGCTATATTAACACATCTATACCACCCAAACAGCTTTTAACTCTTTAAACCTAGGGTAGAATAAGTTCACCAACATTAGTACACTTACGGAAAATTCACAACAAAGTTTATTAAATATATTATTAAATAGCTGAACTTGAAGTTCTTTCTTTAATACAGATGAAGACACCAGTCTTGTTCAGCTGCACATAAATTGACTTCAGCTGAGCACAACTCAATCAGACTTCCTTCTCCTCCAAAGCTCCAAGGACAAACTGAGCTATCTCATGATTCTCCACCCAATCATATTACAGCATTTCTCCAACCATGTAATAAGAATGGTAACTATTGGTTGAGCCTTGGCCTTTTTTTGTTTTAAACTTCTCCCCAAACGATCTTGCAAGACTCTCACAGGATCGTAAAACACCTCGTGGAAGGGCCAATAATTTTCCATGCTGGTCTCATGAGATGCTCGTGAGGCTAAACAAACCCCATATGGCAAGCTTCACTCCCTGAAGCTTGAACTCTACTCTTGCGAGACTCTTGTGGGACTGCAACATACTTGTAGGGAAACAGTAGTATGTGGGAGTCAGTAGCCTCTTCACTGAGACCCCTTTCTTGGATAATGGGTATGCATACTAAGGTATGAGAAGAGACTGCCCTCTCCTTTCAAACCTCTCACTCAAATGACAAGTATGCATAGTAAGGTATATGAAGGGACTGGCCTCTACGCTGAGACCTTTCTCTTGGATGAAGGGTGTGCATAGTAGGGTGTGTGGAGGGACTGCCCTCTCCAAATGAGACCTCTGTCAGATCACAGATTTGCATGTTAGGGTGTGTGGTGGGACTGGCCTCTCTGCTCAGACCTCTCTCTGTAATGATGGGTTTTCATAGTAGGGTAAGGAGAGAGACTGGCCTCTCCTGTCAGACCTCTCTCTCAGATGTCGGGTGTGTGTAGTAGGGTGTGTGGATGGACAGGCCTCTCCTTTCAGACCTCTCAAGCAAATGACGGGTGTGCGTTGTAGTTTGTGGGTAGGGAATGCCCTCTCCTGTCAGATGTCTCTCTCAGATGAGGGGTGTGCGTAGTAGGGTGTGTGGATGGACTGGCATTTCTTTTCAGACCTCTCTCTCACATGACGGTGTCCATAGTAGGGTGGGGAGCAGGACTGGGCTCTGCTTTCAAACCTCTCTCTCTGAGGACGTGTGTGCGTTGTAGGGTATAAGGAGGGACTGCCCTCTCCTTTCAGACCTTTCACTCAGATGACTGGTGTGAGTAGTAATGTGTGGGGAGGAATTGCCATCTTCTATCAGACCTCTCTCACAGATGACGGGTGTGCATAATAGGATGTGTGGATGCATAGGGCGTCTCTATTGAGACCTCTCTCTCAGACTATGGGTGTGGGTAGTAGGGCGTGAGAAGAGCCTAAACTTTACTCTCAACTCTACCCAAGCCAATGGGTGTAAATTGTAGACTCTGATACACACATCTCCAGTATGACTCCTTCCTTCAGTAACAAGTGTGCATACCAGAGTGTATTCAAACATCACCTACTCCTTCCTACATTTCACGATCCCGCAAGAGTCTCACAAGATCGTAACATTTTTTATAAAAATAATTAATCTTCTACTCGTCACAGTACTTATCTCCAACACACTTCTTCTCAAAAACAAGGACCACAATATACATTCCTACTTGTGGACTGTATTGAGAACTAATCTGATGTCTTTCTGCTCCCCCCTTATATAGCTTTTTTGCTTCATTTCCACAACCCCAACAATTTTTTACAGTGAACAGTAATGGCAGCCATTTAATTTCTAACGATGAAAGATTGACAAGTGTATGATGATTAAAATGAAAAAAACGACATTGCAGTATATAAATTGATGTAATAGCACGTGAGCAAAATTAGTATTTTCTTTATGTTCATCATTATGACATCACTATAAATACGTTTCTTAGAATGGCGGCCCCTATACAGGATCAAGGCCGTTAATACAGCCGAAACCCGTTATGGCAACACCTTAAATACGGACAAATTTTTGCTTGGAGCAAGACCTTGAAGCGCTGATATCTGGTTTGTGTAACTGTTTGGACCGGACTTGGCAAAATAAATAAATAAATAAATCTATATCTACCTATATCTATATCTATATCTATATATTATCTACTGGCGGTCGCCAGTAGATAGTTGTAGTTAGGACCTATTATCCATAGGAAATCCGTAACATTCTATTCCCAATAACTTTGGCGTCGTTTGACGAATCATAGCGAAATTTTCAAAACTAGTGGGGCGCTCCGGTCCGCTCCTGTCTTGAAAGTTTCGGGGTGATTCATCAAGTGGGGGCCGAGAAAAAAGGGGGTCCCAAAACGTGTTTTCTCCATGTTAATTCCCATAGGAAATTTTAGCCACGGCTACAGCCGAACTGCTGAACGGAATTACACCAAATTTGGCAAAAAGGTAGCGCTTGGTTCAGAAAGCGACCTTTTTTTAAAATGGTGTAAATCCGTTCAGTAGTTGTGGAGAAATTCAAAAAATAAGAGTGAAAAAATCAATTTTCCATAGGAAACTTTATGCAAGGCTACAGCAAAAACCGCTGAACGAAATTACACCAAATTTGGCAAAAAGGTAGTGCTTGGTTCAGAAAGCACCCTTTTTAAAAATGGTGTAAATCCGTTCAGTAGTTGTTGAGAAAATCCAAAATAAAAGTTTTGATATCTATGGCCGCGGTGGATCCGCGCACCGTCCCGACCACGAGCTGCATGCTAATTGGCTGTCAACACTCCAAACCAAGAAGTGTTGGCAGCCATCTTGTTCCTCGGTAGAACCGAGGAACAAGAAAGCAGTAAAACAAGTGCGCAAACTGCAAAAAGGGGGCAGGGGTAGAAACACCCTGACCCCCTAGGTCCCACAAGGACCCCGTGGGCAGAAAAAAGCATTTTTTTTTTTTAAATCGGCGGGATGCGCTTAGGGTGCGCGGATCCCGCCGATTAAAAAAAACAAACACAAGAAACAAGTGCGCAAAACGCACAAAGGGGGCAGGGTAGAAACACCCTGACCCCCTAGGTCTGCTCAGGGGGTCCCACAAGGACCCCCTGGGCAGAAAAAAGCAACAAAAAAAAAAGACCGGCATTGTGCTGGAGGCCCCGCCCCCTCCCTGCAGCAGTCTGCAAACGCGCCCCCTGGCGCGTTTTAAGAAGGGGAAGTAATTCCCCTTGAATACTTGGGGTCCCTGGGGGCCAACAAGCCCACCAGGAACCTCCGGTATGCGCCAGGGGGCTGTGTTGCAGAGAGGTGTACAGAGGCCACGCCCCTTTTACACCTCTCTGCAAAGCAGCTCTGTGGTGCTTTTGGAGGTACATGGTGGGCTAGTTGGACTCCAGGGACCCTCAGTATTCAAGGGGACTTAATCCCCCAACTTAAAACGCGCCACGGGGCGCGTTTGCACAGTGGTGAAGGGAGGAGGCGTGGCTTCAGGTACCATGTGTGCAAACAGGCCCCGTGGCGCGTTTTAAGATGGGGAATTAAATCCTCTTCAATCCTGAGGGTCCCTGGGGGCCAACTAGCCCACCAGGTACCTCCAGTAAGCGCCACGGAGCTGCGTTGCAGAGTGTTGTAAAAAGGGGCGTGGCCTCTGAACACCTCTCTGCAACGCAGCTCTCTGGTGCATACTGGAGGTATCTGGTGGGCCAGTTGGCCCCTAGGGACCCTCAAGATTGAGGAGGAATTAATTCTCCAACTTAAAACGCGCCACAGGGCGTGTTTGCAGACATGTCACTTCAGGCCCCACCCCCTTCCTTCAGCATTGTGCAAATATTCCTCTAAAATCAGCCGAACTACGAATTCCGATTTACTCACCTGTTATCAGGAGAGACCTCAGTGCTGCATCTTTGAGCCCAGTACTGATCCTGAAAAGCAATTTTAACCGTACTTACCAGTAACTTGAATTTCCTTCCATAGGCTAACATTGACTGGTTTCACTTGGAAATTCTTCAAAGTGTGGAGTTTTGGAACTTTCTAATATTCCTCTAAAATCAGCCGAAATACGAATTCCGATTTACTCACCTGTTATCAGGAGAGACCTCAGTGCTGCATCGTTGAGCCCAGTACTGATCCTGAAAAGTAATTTTAACCATACTTACCAGTAACTTGAATTTCTTTCCATAGGATATCATTGCCTGCTTTTTGCTGTAAAAGTTTCTGTGTCGATTTTTGAAACATACAAATATTCCTCTAAAATCAGCCGAACTACGAATTCCGATTTACTCACCGGTTATCAGGAGAGACCTCAGTGCTGCATCTTTGAGCCCAGTACTGATCCTGAAAAGTAATTTTAACCGTACTTACCAGTAACTTGAATTTCCTTCCATAGGCTAACATTGACTGGTTTCACTTGGAAATTCTTCAAAGTGTGGAGTTTTGGAACTTTATAATATTCCTCTAAAATCAGCCAAACTACGAATTCCGATTTACTCACCTGTTATCAGGAGAGACCTCAGTGCTGCATCTTTGAGCCCAGTACTGATCCTGAAAAGTAATTTTAACCGTACTTACCAGTAACTTGAATTTCCTTCCATAGGATATCATTGCCTGCTTTTTGCTGAAAAAGTTTCTAAGTGTCGATTTTTGAAACATACAAATATTCCTCTAAAATCAGCCGAACTACGAATTCCGATTTACTCACCGGTTATCAGGAGAGACCTCAGTGCTGCATCTTTGAGCCCAGTACTGATCCTGAAAAGTAATTTTAACCGTACTTACCAGTAACTTGAATTTCCTTCCATAGGCTAACATTGACTCGTTTCACTTGGAAATTCTTGTGTGTGTGGAGTTTTGGAACTTTATAATATTCCTCTAAAATCAGCCGAACTACGAATTCCGATTTACTCACCTGTTATCAGGAGAGAACCCAGTGCTGCATCTTTTAGCCCAGCACTGACCCTGAAAAGTAATTCTAACCGTACTTACCAGTAACTTGTATTTCCTTCCATTGGAATCCATTGTCTGGTTTTCAGCAGAAAAGTTTCAAAGTGTCGATTTTCACAAACTACAAATATTCCTTAAAAGTCGCCTGTATGACTTAAACGCATTCTTTCAACTGTTTACAGGAGATGCGCCAGTGCTGGATCCAGGATCCACCACTGAGTAAGAAAAAGTAACGATAACACTACTTACCTGCTAAGTGAATTTCCTCCCATAGGATAACATTGGTGATTCTATGTGAAAAAGTTTCTAAGTGTCAACTTTTAAAATACAATAATATTCCTTAAAAATCACTACTGTAACCAAAACGCTTTTACTCAACTGTTTAAAGGAGATGTCCCAGGACTGAATCTAGGATCCAGTCTTGTGGTTAGAAAAGTAATCCATAAAGTAACTAATTGCATTTAACTAGAAATTCACATTGAGCTCAATGTTGCATTGTGTTTGAAATTGTGTTGCCCATTGCAACAACTGTAACTACTGTACTTAAAAGTCTATTGCCTATTTGCAAAGTATTTAAACTAAAGTAATTCATTCTGAGAAAGTATATTTTGTAATGTAATGTATAATGTAATTACAATGTAATTTAAAAAATAAAATATGTAAAAATAAATAGTTTAAAAAATGTAGTAAATCAGTATCAAAAAAAATATATAACAATTAATACATTTAAAAATTGTCATTTACAAAACCTTTGAAATTCACTGAAAAAAACCATAGGTTTCAGACATGTTATAGTTAGGAATTAGCATTTAAAAAACCTTTGAAATTCACTGAAAAAACCATAGGTTTCAGGCACGTTATAGTTAGAAATTAGCATTTAAAAAACCTTACAAATTCACTGAAAAAAACCATAGGTTTTAGGGACAGTTATAGTTAGTTGGACATTGCACTCGTACAAAACCCGTGAAATTCCCCCGTTATAGTTAGTTCAGCTAACTATAACTCGCGCCCCCGCAATGCACTGCTGATGACGTCACATATTACATCACTCATGACATGGTCAGTGACATCACTGATGACATCACTGATGACATCTCAAATGACATCACTGATGACATCACTGATGACATCATCCACGTGATAATGTGATGCACCTCCTCACACCCTAATATAAACTTTGATACACTCACTCTAAATTACAGACTGCCATTCGCAAAACCATAGACACTCCAACACCAATAACTACATACCCACTCACTGATTCTTAGGTCTACACACACATCCACTCACTCACCCGTACAGTCACTCATACTTACGGTCACTCAATACAGGACTATCATATGCACTCATACTCCTATATAGACACTCAAACACCGCCACTCATCCATAGAGGTACTCACACACCTAGTCAGTCATGCAAATAATTAAACACACTGCCATTTACTCACCTATACAGTTATACACACACCAGCTCACTTACTCATACAAATACTAGCACATTCTTACGCTCTTATACAATCACTGATACAAGCACACACTCATCCATACAGTCACTCTCATAATCACACACTCTCGCTTATAGCTATTTATATACTCCAACACACATATATACTGCCTTTCACATATGTAGTTACTCACACATGTACCACTGGGACATACATTCACTCACTAACACAATCTTACACACACTTACCCACCCATACAGTCTATCACAGATGCACTCTTGAAACCATCCACCCAGTGAATCACCCACTCACACATCTATGCACAGAGTCGCACACACCCCACCCACACAAACACTCAGGCACCCATACAGATACTCAGACAACCAATCAATAACTCATATAGACACTCATGTAGCTATTCACAAACCCATGCAGCCACTTACACAGCAATAGACAGACGGATACAGACATTCACCCAGTTTAGTCACTAACCCATGCATTCAGTTAGATACATTTAATCACTCACTTATAGAGTTAGTCACGCACCTTCTAAATCATCCATACAGACACTTATACACCCATTCATTCTTCAATATGCCTTTCCCTATATATATTAAAAATATTTAAACTTTACAGAAACACACAGTCACTGGATGATGTCATCAGTGATGTCATTTGAGATGTCATCAGTGATGTCATCAGTGATATCACTGACCATGTCATGAGTGATGTAATATGTGACGTCATCAGCAGTGCATTGCGGGGCGCGAGTTATAGTTAGCTGAACTAACTATAACGGGGAATTTCACGGGTTTTGTACGAGTGCAATGTCCAACTAACTATAACTGTCCCTAAAACCTATGGTTTTTTCAGTGAATTTGTAAGGTTTTTTAAATGCTAATTTCGAACTATAACGTGCCTGAAACCTATGGTTTTTTCAGTGAATATATGTATATATATATATATATGTTTCCAAAAAGGTGCCCAGAGATGAAGCCGCACTCCGTGGTAAGGTAGGTAACAACCTTTTTTTTCAAAAACAGGCTGCTTCTCAATCCGTGATTTTGTCCCTTGGCCTGACGCGTTTCAGGGAATCATTCCCTTTCTTCAGAGGCCAACACGAGCAGCATTCATTACGTGCACCTGCACTGTCCTCTGCACGCTAATACAATAAAGTTGGCCTCAGGTGTGCCATTTAATTTATTCACTTACGCAATGCCTGCTGGGACCTGCAGTTTCATTTATGCATTTTTTGCCCCTCCGGTGGGTTAGTTGCTCGTGTTCATTAACAGGGACCAATACTGCAGCCCTCCATTGAGCCTCCGATTGAGACTCAGCCTGTTTATTTCATTTTCCTTCCCACGTCGATCGCAAGGGGAAACAGTCTCCCCCACGCAGACCCAGTTCATTCCAGGGGCGGTGCGTCGCTTCCACGGCCTGGAACCTCCGTGTACCTTTGTTTCCAAAAAGTTGCCCAGAGATGAAGCCGCACTCCGTGGTAAGGTAGGTAACAACCTTTTATTTCAAAAACAGGCTGCTTCTCAATCCGTGATTGTTAGAACTGGGGGTCTCTAGTTGGCAGAGGTAGGTACCTTTGTCCAATAGGGACCCGTGCTTCTAGTCAGGGTAAGGGGGTACACTCCTGAAATAACCCCTGCTCACCCCCTTGGTAGCTTGGCATGAGCAGACAGGCTTAGTTCAGAGGCAGTGTGTAAAGCATTTGTGAACACATACAGTAATCCAGTGACAACACTACAAATGGACACCACACAGGTTGTATTATAAAAAATAAGTATCTTTTATATAGATTTACCACAAGACCATAAATGACAAAAATAATCCACAATACTGTACTTTAAAGATGGTAGAATTAGCTTGAGTCTCTTAAAATGGAAATGCGACACTTTGAGTTCAATGTACCTTAAGATGCGTAACGCAGGGCAACGAAAAGTGTTGCAGGGAAGGTGATGCGGTAGTCCCTTACACGCAAGGACGGTGATGCGTTGAAGATCTGGTGCAAAGAAACAAAGTGGCGTCTTCTTGATGTTGCGACAACGAAGGGGTGATGCGGGCACGCCCGACGGCCGTGCGGCGATTTCGATGAGTCTTTGGAGCCGCGACAGGCCCTGCGACACGCTTCCC
Source organism: Calotriton arnoldi (assembly GCA_963921515.1). Classification (NCBI taxonomy): domain Eukaryota; kingdom Metazoa; phylum Chordata; class Amphibia; order Caudata; family Salamandridae; genus Calotriton; species Calotriton arnoldi. The sequence goes on along the minus strand of CAWUFW010015293.1, from coordinate 90,336 downwards.
TGGCGATGCGACGGCGTCTGATGCGAGGTCGACGATCTTCTCCTGGGAGGGGACACGCCTCGTGTTGCGATGCGTCGGCGTCTGATGCGAGGTCGATGCTCTGCCCCGGGGATGTGACGGCATCTGATGCGATAGCGACACTTTTCTCCGGTGCTGCGAGGCGCTTTGAAGGATGCGAGGGTGTCAGCGGCGCGCTTCTTTGGGGATGCGCCGGCGTCTGATGCGACGTCGACACTCTTCTCCGGCGATGCGAGAATCAGCGGCTGCGGCGACACGCTTCTTCGTGTTGAGTCGCGCTTCCAGCTCCCAGAGACACGCAAGTGTGTCAGAAGGTCCAAATTCCCAGCAAGGGAATTCAGGGGAGCTGGTGGGTGAAGTCTGTTGTCCCTGAGACTTCAGCAGGAGGCAAGCTCTGAAATCAAGCCCTTGGAGATCCTTCACAAGTTGATGAAAGTACACACAAAGTTCCCTTCTCCTTTCTTTGGCAGTCAGGCAACCACTGCAGGCAGATCCCTCTAGCTTAGGAATAGTCTTCTCCTCAGTTTCTTCTTGGTTCCGCTCCTCAGCAAAGGTTTCTTCTTGTTTCCCAAAAGTGATCTAATTTCCTAGGGGTCTGGGTCCCCTTTTTATACACCTTTTCTCTTTGTTCTCTGAAGGCAGAGAGGCCTTTGCCTAGTCCAAAACCAGTTCTGGTCAGTCCTGGAGCACTTTGTTTACAGGACTCATTCTTTCCTTTCAGAATGTGGGGCAGAGTGCTCAGCCGCACGGCAGGAGGTGGAGCCAGCATTGTGGAAGGCAGGCACAGTCATATTCAGACCCAGGTGCAACTCCTCCCTCCACTCTGGATGCAGATCTCTCTATTCAGCCCTGTGCTGACTCACCCTGTCTCCTGGAGTCCCCCAGCCCCTGTCACTCACAAACCCAGACAAGGAATACACAACCTAGCAGAGGCAGGCTTGGATAGTTAGGCAAGAAAATTCCTACTTTCTAAAAGTGGTATTTTCAAACACAGAATGTTAAAACCAACTTCACTAAAAGATGTATTTTATCATCCTGAGTTCAGGCATACTAAATTCGTGTTTCTACCATGTTCCCTGGGTCAGTTAGGATTATAAGCTGTAATAATCAAACTGCCCATTCTGGCCTATGGGGAACAGGTAGCCTTGCAATAGTGAAAAACGAAAATGGCTGTAATTCACTATTAGGACATGTCACACACACCAGGGCATGTCCTACCTTATACTTACAATGCACCCTGCCCTTGGGCCTACCATAGGGGTGTCTGATATGAAGAAAAGGGAAGGTTTAGGGACTGGTAAGTGGGTGCACTCACCAAGTCGACATGGCAGCCCTAGGCTGCACACAGGCTCTGCAATGGCAGGCCTGAGACACACTTTACAAGCTGCTTCTGTGGGTGGCACAACCCGTGCTGCAAGCCCACCAGCAGCATTGGATTTACCAGCCCTGGGCACACTCAGTGCACTGTACTAGGGACTGACAAGTAAACCAATCATCCAATCATGGAGTCACTAATACATAACACATTTTATCATAGGGAGCACTTGCACTGTGGCACTGAATAGCAGTGGCACAGTGCCCAAAGCATCTAAACCAGCAAAAACAGATCAATAACATTGGAGGCATCATCAAAAATTGGAAGGGAGACCCACGCCAAGGATGCCAGGTCTAACACGTGTCCCCTCCAGCTGAAATGTGGGGAGAACTATCCTACCTCTAGGGAGTTCTCTTCACTAAGGCAGAAAAATCTGGACAGACCATCAGCATTGGCGTGTTCTGTACCAGGGCGGTGCTCCACCGTGAAGTCCATCCCCTGTAGGGAAATGGACCACCTCAACAGCTTTGGATTCTCACCCCTCATCTGCATCAACCATCTGAGGGGCCTGTGGTCTGTCTGAACCCGGAAGTGAGTCCCAAACAGGTATGGTCTCAGCTTCTTCAGTGCCCAGACCACAGCAAATGCCTCACGCTCAATAGCACTCCACCTCTGTTCCCGTGGAAGTAACCTCCTGCTAAGGAAGGCTACAGGTTGGTCTAGGCCCTCCTCATTCATCTGTGACAAAACAGCCCCCACACCATGCTCTGAAGCGTCTGTCTGAACGATAAACTCTTTGGAGAAGTTGGGGGCCAGGAGCACGGGCGCCGTGCACATGGCTGTCTTCAAGGTGTCAAAAGCTTGTTGACAGGTGTCAGTCCAAATCACTCTCTTGGGCTGCTTCATGGAAGTCAGCTCTGTCAAGGGTGCAACAATGCTGCCATATCCCTTGACAAATCTCCTGTAATACCCGGTGAGTCCTAGGAAGGCTCTCACTGCTGTCTGGGTCTTGGGGGGCTCCCAAGCCAGAATGGTATCAATCTTGGGCTGTAGGGGCGCCACCTGGCCACTCCCAACCTGGTGTCCCAAGTACACCACAGAACCCTGCCCGATCTGGCACTTACTCGCCTTGATCATGAGGCCTGCCCTCCGCAGCGCCATCAACACTTCCCAGAAGTGGCGCAGATGTTCTTCCCAACTGGCGCTGAACACTGCGATGTCATCCAGGTAGGCGGCACTGAACTCTTCCAGTCCAACCAACACCTGGTTGACCAACCTCTGAAAGGTGACAGGGGCATTCTTCATCCCAAAGGGCATCACCCGGAATTGGTAGTGCCCATCTGGTGTGGAGAATACTGACCTCTCCTTTGCCCCATCAGTCAAGGCGATCTGCCAGTACCCAGATGTTAAGTCAAACGTACTGAGGTACCGGGCAGCCCCTAACCGATCTATGAGCTCAACAGCTCTGGGGATGGGGTGTGCGTCAGTCCTGGTGACGGAATTGAGTCCTCGGTAGTCCACACAGAACCGGAGTTCGGGTGTGGCACCAGGCGCAGCAGCCTTTGGGACCAAGACCACTGGGCTGGCCCAAGGGCTGTGAGAGGACTCAATCACCCCCAATGCAAACATCTTGGAGACCTCCTCCTTGATGCAAGCTCTCACCCTGTCAGACACCCTGTAAGCCTTGTGCTTGACAGGAAGACTGTCCCCAGTGTCCACATCATGGACGCCCCAGTCAGTGACACTAGGAACCAGGGAGAACAGGTCAGGAAACTGCCCCAACAGTTGGCGACAGTCACCTTGCTGCTCAGGTGTCAGGGAGGTAGAGAGGTTCACACCCTCCACTGATCCATCTTGCTCTTGGGCTGACAGGAGGTCAGGAAGAGGCTCGGTCTCCTCCTCCATCCCAGCATCTGTAGCTAAGAGCATGCCCACTTGGGACCTCTCCAAGTGGGACTTCAGGCGGTTGACGTGCAGGACCCGCAAGGGGTTCCTGGGAGACCGCATGTCCACCAAGTAGGTAACAGGACTCTTGCGCTCCACCACCTCAAAGGGTCCGGTCCACTTATCCTGGAGTGCACAGGGCTCCACTGGGGCCATGACCCACACTTTCTGACCAGGTTGAAGCTCAACCAGAGTGGCATTCTGGTCGTACCACAGCTTCATTTCCTCCTGGCTGGCTTCCAGATTTGCCTCAGCAAGTTGCCTGAAACGCCTAGTTTGGTTCCTGAAGGCCAGCATGTAGCTATATACATCCTGGGGAGGTTTCCTGGGAGATTGCTCCCAGCCTTCCTTGACCAAACTCAGAGGTCCTCTCACTGGGTGACCATACAGAAGCTCAAAGGGGCTGAACCCTAGAGACTTCTGTGGCACCTCACGGTATGCAAAAAGAAGGCATGGCAAGAGGACGTCCCACTTATGCCTCATGGGTTCTTCCAGACCCATAATCATGCCCTTCAGGGTCCGGTTGAATCTCTCAACCAACCCATTTCCTTGGGGGTGGTAAGGAGTGGTGAACTTGTACGTTACACCGCACTCCTGCCACAGGGACTTCATATACTTGGATATAAAGTTAGTATCTCTGTCAGACACCACCTCTTGAGGGAACCCCACACGGGAGAAAATTCCCATCAGTGCCCGTCTCACCACGGGGGCCGTCACTGTCCTCAGAGGGATGGCTTCAGGGTACCGGGTGGCATGGTCCACCAAGACCAGGATGAACCTGTTGCCCATGGCTGTCTTGGGGTCCAGTGGCCCCACAATGTCAACACCCACCCGTTCAAAGGGGGTGCTGACTACAGGGGATGGCTGGAGAGGAGCCTTCTGCTTCCTCCCACTCTTTCCACTTGCCTGGCAAGTCTGACAGGTCCTGCAGTGAGTGGCGGCACTCCTGCGCATCTGTGGCCAAAAGAAATGGGTGACAAGCCTTTCAAAGGTCTTGTCCTGCCCCAGATGTCCTGCTAAAGGCACATCATGAGCCAAACCCAGTAGGAAGGCTCTGAAGCGCTGGGGTACCACCAGCACACAGGCTGACCCAGGCTCAGCAACCTTAGGCTCGCTATACAGGAGACCATTCTCCCAGTAGATCCAATGTGATCCAGACTGATCACCTGCTGCCTGGTCTGTGGCCTGTTGCCTCAGACCCACGAGAGAAGGGCACTTGTTCTGCTCCTCACAGAACTCCTCCCTGGAGGGTCCTCCATTTTGCTGCCAATGGGTCAGCTCAGGCAGGTCCCCCAGTTCAGCTACCTGTTCCCCTGTAGGCTCCAGGGCATCACCCTCAGGGTCTGCCTCCTCCTGGACCGTGGGAACTTCGGGGGCCGGTTTCCCGCGCCCCCTGCCTCTTCTCTCTCCGGCAGGCACCTGGGCCTCCCTCTCAGGCTCCAAGTCCTCTTGAACACCTCTGGCTGCCATGGACCGGGTGGTCACACACGCCCAATCAGGCAAGCCCAACATCTCCAAATGAGCACTCCGCTCCACCTTAGCCCTAGGGGAGCTCTCCAAATCGTTCCCTAACAAACAGTCAACAGGCATGGCTGGCCTCACAGCTACTTGAAGAGTACCAGAGACCCCCCCCACTCAAAGGGAACCTGAGTCACCTTGCAGTGGCTCTCTGTGTTGTCAGCGGCAACAACTGGGTAGAATGCATCAGGGACCACCTGCTCTTTAGACACCAGGTGACACTTGACAGCTGTCACACTGGCTCCTGTGTCTCTCAGAGCCTCCACCCTACAGCCATTGATGGTCACCCACTGCCTGTACTTCTTAGTGTTCTCAGGCAGTTGGGTCCTAGGGACCATCTCAGAGTCTCCTAATGAGACAAGGGACAATACTACAGGATCCCGCTCACCTTGGGCACCCATCTCCTCCCCCAGGGCTACACTAGCCAACTGCCGGGGGACTGCACCAGGTGGTGCTGGCTTTCCAAACAAAGGGCAACGGAGATCATTGGCCCTGTGGCCTAGGGCGCCACACTTGTAGCACACCAGGGGTCCCCTATGAACAGGTGGACCTGTCGGGGCCCCGTGCTTATTCTCAGGGGGAGGCTGGGAACCTTTCCCTTGGTTCCCTTGGGGTTTACTTTGGGGCCCTCTCTGGAACTCCCTCTGTTTACCCTTGTCCCCCCCACTCCTCTGCTGGGGACCCTGCCCACCCTTGGTGGAGTCTCCCCCGTGACCCTTGTGGACCCGGGTGCTCACCCAGCGGTCCGCCTCCTCAGCAAGCTGCCTAGGGTTAGTCAGCCTACTGTCAATCAGGTGCTGGCGTAGCTCAGGAAAACAATTACTGGACAAGTGCTCCCATGCAATCAAATCAAAGAGCGCCTGAAAATCATTTGCTTTGCTACCCTTTACCCAACCATCCAAGGCTCTGCAAAAAAAAAAGTTGACACATACTCAACCCAGGTACTGCCTTCAATCTTCTTACAGTTCCTGAACCTCTGCCTATAGAGTTCAGGAGTCAACCCATACCTGGTCATCAATGCATTCTTCATGTGGCTGTAGGAATTCTAGACTTCAGAGGGCAAGTCCAACAAAGTATCCCGCCCCTCACTAAGGAACCGACCCCACAACCCCACTCCCCAATCCTTCTCAGGGACCCGGTGGGATGTCATGGCTACCTCATAGGCCTTGAACCCTTGCCCAATATCATCATTCTTAAAAAAACTCCTTGACCACATCCTTAGGAATATACACCCTAGCCTCAACAGGCATTGACGGTGTGCTGCCACCAGAGGGAGTAATCTCTAAGCTCCTAGCTTTCAAATCCAGCTCCCTCAAACTTTTCTCATGCTCAAGCTGCATTGAGTGGCGGCACTCCTGCGCATCTGTGGCCAAAAGAAATGGGTGACAAGCCTTTCAAAGGTCTTGTCCTGCCCCAGATGTCCTGCTAAAGGCACATCATGAGCCAAACCCAGTAGGAAGGCTCTGAAGCGCTGGGGTACCACCAGCACACAGGCTGACCCAGGCTCAGCAACCTTAGGCTCGCTATACAGGAGACCATTCTCCCAGTAGATCCAATGTAATCCAGACTGATCACCTGCTGCCTGGTCTGTGGCCTGTTGCCTCAGACCCACGAGAGAAGGGCACTTGTTCTGCTCCTCACAGAACTCCTCCCTGGAGGGTCCTCCATTTTGCTGCCAATGGGTCAGCTCAGGCAGGTCCCCCAGTTCAGCTACCTGTTCCCCTGTAGGCTCCAGGGCATCCCCCTCAGGGTCTGCCTCCTCCTAGACCGTGGGAACTTCGGGGGCCGGTTTCCCGCGCCCCCTGCCTCTTCTCTCTCCGGCAGGCACCTGGGCCTCCCTCTCAGGCTCCAAGTCCTCTTGAACACCTCTGGCTGCCATGGACCGGGTGGTCACACACGCCCAATCAGGCAAGCCCAACATCTCCAAATGAGCACTCCGCTCCACCTTAGCCCAAGGGGAGCTCTCCAAATCGTTCCCTAACAAACAGTCAACAGGCATGGCTGGCCTCACAGCTACTTGAAGAGTACCAGAGACCCCCCACTCAAAGGGAACCTGAGTCACCTTGCAGTGGCTCTCTGTGTTGTCAGCGGCAACAACTGGGTAGAATGCATCAGGGACCACCTGCTCTTTAGACACCAGGTGACACTTGACAGCTGTCACACTGGCTCCTGTGTCTCTCAGAGCCTCCACCCTATGGCCATTGATGGTCACCCACTGCCTGTACTTCTTAGTGTTCTCAGGCAGTTGGGTCCTAGGGACCATCTCAGAGTCTCCTAATGAGACAAGGGACAATACTACAGGATCCCGCCCACCTTGGGCACCCATCTCCTCCCCCAGGGCTACACTAGCCAACTGCCGGGGGACTGCACCAGGTGGTGCTGGCTTGCCAAACAAAGGGCAACGGAGATCATTGGCCCTGTGGCCTAGGGCGCCACACTTGTAGCACACCAGGGGTCCCCTATGAACAGGTGGACCTGTCGGGGCCCCGTGCTTATTCTCAGGGGGAGGCTGGGAACCTTTCCCTTGGTTCCCTTGGGGTTTACTTTGGGGCCCTCTCTGGAACTCCCTCTGTTTACCCTTGTCCCCCCCACTCCTCTGCTGGGGACCCTGCCCACCCTTGGTGGAGTCTCCCCCGTGACCCTTGTGGACCCGGGTGCTCACCCAGCGGTCCGCCTCCTCAGCAAGCTGCCTAAAGTTAGTCAGCCTACTGTCAATCAGGTGCTGGCTTAGCTCAGGAAAACAATTACTGGACAAGTGCTCCCATGCAATCAAATCAAAGAGCGCCTGAAAATCATTTGCTTTGCTACCCTTTACCCAACCATCCAAGGCTCTGTAAAAAAAGTCACATACTCAACCCAGGTACTGCCTTCAATCTTCTTACAGTTCCTGAACCTCTGCCTATAGAGTTCAGGAGTCAACCCATACCTGGTCATCAATGCATTCTTCATGTGGCTGTAGGAATTCTAGACTTCAGAGGGCAAGTCCAACAAAGTATCCCGCCCCTCACTAAGGAACCGACCCCACAACCCCACTCCCCAATCCTTCTCAGGGACCCGGTGGGATGTCATGGCTACCTCATAGGCCTTGAACCATTGCCCAATATCATCATTCTTAAAAAAACTCCTTGACCACATCCTTAGGAATATACACCCTAGCCTCAACAGGCATTGACGGTGTGCTGCCACCAGAGGGAGTAATCTCTAAGCTCCTAGCTTTCAAATCCAGCTCCCTCAAACTTTTCTCATGCTCAAGCTGCATTCTCTTCTCTTCCAGGGCCAATTTCCTAATTTTCAATTGCCCATTCATTTTGGCCAGCTCCAACTCATGCATCCTATTTCTCTCCCTGTCCTCCAGCTCCTCTGGGGACAGACCTTTGGCAGAAACACTGCTACCTGCTGGGGCAGGTGCTCTCCTTTCCCCTGGACCCAATGGCCCATCCAGCTGCTCATCTGCATTCTCAGCCCCCTCCTCATTCTCAGGGGTATTCCTTGCTTCAACCCAGGCCCTCAGCGCCTTTTGGAAATCATCCTTCTTGGTGATTCCGGTCATAGAAACTTTGAACTTCCTACAGAAGTGCTTGAGCTGGTTAACGGTGTAGCATTCCAGTTTCTCCTCTTCCCAATCATTATCAACAGATACTATGGATGCTGCTGTATCCATGGTGATTAAACTTGGCAGTTTTTAGCAAAAATAGAAAGTCCCAGAAAAGAATATCTACCAAAAGTATGTGGTTGCGTTTTGGTCTGCACTCACTAGGTAGTGTTCACCAATCACTGTACATGAGTCACAAATCCAAGTCCAGAATCCCCACCGCTGACCACCAATGTTAGAACTGGGGGTCTCTAGTTGGCAGAGGTAGGTACCTTTGTCCAATAGGGACCCGTGCTTCTAGTCAGGGTAAGGGGGTACACTCCTGAAATAACCCCTGCTCACCCCCTTGGTAGCTTGGCACGAGCAGACAGGCTTAGTTCAGAGGCAGTGTTTAAAGCATTTGTGAACACATACAGTAATCCAGTGACAACACTACAAATGTACACCACACAGGTTATATTATAAAAATAAGTATCTTTTATATAGATTTACCACAAGACCATAAATGACAAAAATAATCCACAATACTGTACTTTAAAGATGGTAGAATTAGCTTGAGTCTCTTAAAATGGAAATGCGACACTTTGAGTTCAATGTATCTTAAGATGCGTAATGCAGGGCAACGAAAAGTGTTGCAGGGAAGGTGATGCGGTAGTCCCTTACATGCAAGGACGGTGATGCGTTGAAGATCTGGTGCAAAGAAACAAAGTGGCGTCTTCTTGATGTTGCGACAACGAAGGGGTGATGCGTGCACGCCCGACGGCCGTGCAGCGATTTCGATGAGTCTTTGGAGCTGCGACAGGCCCTGCGACACGCTTCCCTGGCGATGCGACGGCGTCTGATGCGAGGTCGACGATCTTCTCCTGGGATGCGACACGCCTCGTGTTGCGATGCATCGGCGTCTGATGCAAGGTCGATGCTCTGCCCCAGGGATGCGACGGCGTCTGATGAGACGGCAACACTTTTCTCCGGTGCTGCGAGGCGCTTCAAAGGATGCGAGGGTGTCAGCGGCGCGCTTCTTTGGGGATGCGCCGGCGTCTGATGCGACGTCGACACTCTTCTCCGACGATGCGAGAATCAGCGGCTGCGGCGACACACTTCTTCATGCTGAGTCGCGCTTCCAGCTCCCAGAGACACGCAAGTGTGTCAGAAGGTCCAAATTCCCAGCAAGGGAATTCAGGGGAGCTGGTGGGTGAAGTCTGTTGTCCCTGAGACTTCAGCAGTAGGCAAGCTCTGAAATCAAGCCCTTGGAGATCCTTCACAAGTTGATGAAAGTACACACAAAGTTCCCTTCTCCTTTCTTTGGCAGTCAGGCAACCACTGCAGGCAGATCCCTCTAGCTTAGGGATAGTCTTCTCCTCAGTTTCTTCTTGGTTCCGCTCCTCAGCAAAGGTTTCTTCTTGTTTCCCAAAAGTGATCTAATTTCCTAGGGGTCTGGGTCCCCTTTTTTTTACACCTTTTCTCTTTGTTCTCTGAAGGCAGAGAGGCCTTTGCCTAGTCCAAAACCAGTTCTGGTCAGTCCTGGAGCACTTTGTTTACAGGACTCCTTCTTTCCTTTCAGAATGTGGGGCAGAGTGCTCAGCCGCCCGGCAGGAGGTGGAGCCAGCATTGTGGAAGGCAGGCACAGTCCTATTCAGACCCAGGTGCAACTCCTCCCTCCACTCTGGATGCAGATCTCTCTATTCAGCCCTGTGCTGACTCAACCTGTCTCCTGGAGTCCCCCAGCCCCTGTCACTCACAAACCCAGACAAGGAATACACAACCTAGCAGAGGCAGGCTTGGATAGTTAGGCAAGAAAATACCTACTTTCTAAAAGTGGTATTTTCAAACACAGAATGTTAAAACCAACTTCACTAAAAGATGTATTTTATCATCCTGAGTTCAGGCATACTAAATTCGTTTTTCTACCATGTTCCCTTGGTCAGTTAGGATTATAAGCTGTAATAATCAAACTGCCCATTCTGGCCTATGGGGAACAGGTAGCCTTGCAATAGTGAAAAACGAAAATGGCTGTAATTCACTAATAGGACATGCCACACACACCAGGGCATGTCCTTTCTTATACTTACAATGCACCCTGCCCTTGGGCCTACCATAGGGGTGTCTGATATGAAGAAAAGGGAAGGTTTAGGGACTGGTAAGTGGGTGCACTCACCAAGTCGACATGGCAGCCCTAGGCTGCACACAAGCTCTGCAATGGCAGGCCTGAGACACACTTTACAAGCTGCTTCTGTGGGTGGCACAACCCGTGCTGCAAGCCCACCAGCAGCATTGGATTTACCAGCCCTGGGCACACTCAGTGCACTGTACTAGGGACTGACAAGTAAACCAATCATCCAATCATGGAGTCACTAATACATAACACAATTTATCATAGGGAGCACTTGCACTGTGGCACTGAATAGCAGTGGCACAGTGCCCAAAGCATCTAAAGCAGCAAAAACAGATCAATAACATTGGAGGCATCATCAAAAAATGGAAGGGAGACCCACGCCAAGGATGCCAGGTCTAACAGTGATTTTGTCACTTGGCCTGACGCATTTCAGGGAATCATTCCCTTTCTTCAGAAGCCAACACGAGCAGCATTCATTACGTGCACCTGCACTGTCCTCTGCACGCTAATACAATAAAGTTGGCCTCAGGTGTGCCATTTAATTTATTCACTTACGCAATGCCTACTGGGACCTGCAGTTTCATTTATGCATTTTTTGCCCCTCCGGTGGGTTAGTTGCTCGTGTTCATTAACAGGGACCAATACTGCAGCCCTCCATTGAGCCTCCGATTGAGACTCAGCCTGTTTATTTCATATATGTGTGTATATATATATATATTCTCTAAAAAAAACATAGGTTTCAGGGACGTTATAGTTAGTTGGACATTTCACTCGTACAAAACCATAGAAATTCCCCCGTTATAGTTAGTTCAGCAAACTATAACTCGCGCCCCGCAATGCACTGCTGATGACGTCACATATTACATCATTCATGACATGGTCAGTGGCATCACTGATGACATCACTGATGACACCTCAAATGACATCACTGATGACATCACTGATGACATCTCAAATGACATCACTGATGACATCACTGATGACATCATCCACTTGAAAATCTGATGCACCTCCTCACACTCTAATTATAGTCTTTGATACACCCACTGTAAAATTCAGACTACCATTTTCGAAACCATCGACACACCAATACCAGTTACTACATACGCACTCACTAATTCCTAGGTCTACACACACATCCACTCATTCACCCATACAATCACTCATACATACAGTCTCTCATCAATACAACACTGTCATATGCACTCATACACCTATACAGACACTCACACACCGCCACTCATCCATGGAGTTACTGATACACCTAGTCAGTCATGCAAAGAATCAATCACACTCCCATTTCCACACCTATACAGTTATACACACACCACCTCACTTATTCAAACATATACTAACACATACTTACTCTCTTATACAATCACTGATACAAGTACACACTCATCCATACAGCCACTCTCACAGTCACTGACTCTCATGTATAGTCATTTATATACTCCAAGTCTCACATACACTGCCTTTTACATATGTAGTTACTTGGACATGTACCACTGAGACATCCAATCTCTCACCAACACCCCCATACACACACTCACCCACACATACAGCTGTTTCCACATGCACTCTTGAACCCATACACCCAGTGAATCAACCACTCACACATCTATGCAGAGAGTCAAACACCTTCCACACACCCACACACACACTCAGTCTCCCATATAAATACTCAGGCAACCAATCAATAACCCATATAGACACTCATGTAGCTACTGACCATCACATGCAGCAGCTTACACAACAACAGACATACTGATACACACATTCAGACAGTTTAGTCACTAACCCATGCATTCAGTTAGACACATTTAATCACTCACTTATACAGTCAGTCACGCACATACTAAATCCTCCATCCAGACACTTATACACCCACTCATTCTTCAATACACCTTGGCATATTTATAAAACATATTTAAACTTTAGAGAAACACACAGTCACTGGATGATGTCATCAGTGATGTCATCAGTGATGTCATTTGAGATGTCATCAGTGATGTCACTGACCATGTCATGATTGATGTAATATGTGACGTCATCAGCAGTGCATTGCGGGGACGCAAGTTATAGTTTGCTGAACTAACTATAACGGGGGAATTTCTATGGTTTTGTACGAGTGAAATGTCCAACTAACTAAAACGTCCCTGAAACCTATGGTTTTTTTAGTGAATTTCTAAGGTTTTTTAAATGCTAATTTCTAACTATAACGTGCCTGAAACCTCAGGTTTTTTCAGTGAATTTCAATGGTTTTTAAATGCTAATTTCTAACTATAACGTGCCTGAAACTATGGTTTTTTCAGTGAATATATATATATATATATATATATATATATATATATATATATATATATATATATATGTATATATATATATTCACTGAAAAAACCATAGGTTTCAGACACGTTATAGTTAGAAATTAGCATTTAAAAAACCTTTGAAATTCACTGAAAAAACCATAGGTTTTAGGGACAGTTATAGTTAGTTGGACATTTCACTCGTACAAAACCATAGAAATTCCCCCGTAATAGTTAGTTCAGCTAACTATAACTCGCGCCCCCGCAATGCACTGCTGATGACGTCACATATTACATCACTCATGACATGGTCAGTGACATCACTGATGACATCACTGATGACATCTCAAATGACATCATTGATGACATCACTGATGACATCATCCAGTGACTGTGTGTTTCTGTAAAGTTTAAATATGTTTAATATATATAGGGAAAGGCGTATTGAAGAATGAGTGGGTGTATAAGTGTCTGAATGGATGATTTAGTACGTGCGTGACTGACTCTACAAGTGAGTGATTAAACGTATCTTACTGAATGCATGGGTTAGTGACTAAACTGTGTGAATGTCTGTATCAGTCTGTCTGTTGGTGTGTAAGTGGATGCATGGATTTGCGAATAGCTACATGAGTGTCTATATGGGTTATTGATTGGTTCTCTGAGTATCTGTATGGGTGCCTGAGTGTTTGTGTGGGTGGGGTGTGTGTGACTCTGTACATAGATGTGTGAGTGGGTGATTCACTGGGTGCATGATTTCAAGAGTGCATCTGTGATGGACTGCTTGGGAGGGTGAGTGTGTGTATGGGTGTGTTAGTAAGTGAATGTATATCTCAGTGGTACATGTGCGAGTAACTACATATGTAAAAGGCAGTATATATGTGTGTTAGAGTATTTAAATGGCTATAAGTGAGAGTGTGTGATTATGAGAGTGACTGTATGGATGAGTGTGTGCTTGTATCAGTTATTGTATAAGAGCGTAAGAATGTGCTAGTATTTGTATGAGTAAGTGAGCTGGTGTGTGTATAACTGTATAGGTGAGTAAATGGGTGTGTGATGAATTTTTTGCATGACTGACTAGGTGTGTGAGTACCTCTATGGATGAGTGGCGGTGTGTGAGTGTTTATATAGGAGTATGAGTGCATATGATAGTCCTGTACTGAGTGACTGTAAGTATGAGTGACTGTACGGGTGAGTGAGTAGATGTGTGTGTGGACCTAAGAATCAGTGAGTGGGTATGTAGTTATTGGTATTGGAGTGTGCATGGTTTTGAGAATGGCAGTCTGTAATTTAGAGTGGGTGTATCAAAAGTTATATTAGGGTGTGAGAAGATGCATGAAATTATCACATGGTTTTGTACGAGTGAAATGTCCAACTAACTATAACTGTCCCTAAAACCTATGGTTTTTTCAGTGAATTTCAAAGGTTTTTTAAATGCTAATTTCTAACTATAACGTGTCTGAAACCTATGGTTTTTTCAGTGAATTTCAAAGGTTTTTTAAATGCTAATTTCTAACTAAAACGTGCCTGAAACCTATGGTTTTTTAAGTGAATTTCAAAGGTTTTTTAAATGCTAGTTTCTAACTATGCCTACAGAGGTAGTACATGTGAAGAAAGAAGAAAAAACGCACAGAAAGAAGCAAAAGAAATGCAGAAAGAAGCAACAGAAGTCCACAAAGACGAAGAAAAGTGCAGGAAGAAGCAAAAGATGTGCAGAAAGAACCAACAGAGGAGCAGAAAGAGGCCTTGTTGCAAAATCATCCTGTGCCCACAACTTTTTCAGACGGGTACTGAATGGTAACTGACTCTGACTAACCAGAGCCAGTGCTATGCTAAAAGACACTTAGAATACAGTGAAAACACCTACATACACTAGGGAACACTATGCGTTGGGGTACCCCTGTGATTAGCATGACCTCCTCTGTAAGTCCCTAGTACATAATAGGGCAGGGGGATTAAAACTACCTCTTAAAACGCGCTACGGGGCGCGTTTGCACAGTGGTGAAGGGAGGGGGGCCTGAGGTGACATGTGTGCAAACGCGCCCCGTGGGGCGTTTTAAGTTGCGGGATTAAGTCCCCTTGAATCCTGAGGGTCCCTGGGGCCCAACTAGCCCACCAGGTACCTACAGTTAGCACCACAGAGCTGAGTTGCAGAGAGGCGTTCCGAGGCCACGCACCTTTTTTCACCTCTCTGCAACGCAACTCTGTTGTGCTTACTGAAGGTACCTGGTGGGCTAGTTGGCCTCCAGGGTCCCTCAGGATTCAAGGGGAATTAATTCCCCAACTTAAAACGCACCACAGGGCGTGTTTGCGCACATGTCACCTGAGGCCCCGCCCCCTCCCTTCACCACTGTGCAAACGCGCCCCGTGGCGCGTTTTAAGTTGGAGAATTAGGTCACCTTGAATCCTGAGGGTCCCTGGGGCCCAACTAGCCCACCAGGTATTTCCAATAAGCGCCACAGGCCTGCGTTGCAGAGAGGTGGTCTGAGGCCACGCCCCTTTTTACACCTCTCTGCAACGCAGCTCTGTGGCGCTTACTGGAGTTACCTGGTGGGCTAGTTGGACCCCAGGGACCCTCAGGATTCAAGGGGACTTAATCCCCCAACTTAAAACATGCCACAGGGCGCGTTTGCACACATTAATTCACACAACAAAGAAAAGGGACTGTATTAAAAAACTCACAGAATGGGTAAAGAGAGGAGAGAAATAAAACAGGGCATCTTCGCGGTGTTGGGAGTGCGGAGTGAATTGCACTTTAGCTCACCTTGACGCATGTGTGACTACAGGGAGCTATTCGCACCCCTCCGCCAGTTCAAGTTTGACTTATTAGTAAACTCGGTTCCTCATGGAGAGCAAAGGGCTCTTCCATGCTCTATTCCAGAGCTTGCACTGAACATGGTGCTTTGTTTTCTTACCCCTGGATTCTAAGGAGGTAGGGACAGCAGCCTCTTTTGGGATTGATCAGGTGGAAGTCCTGAAGAAAGCCGGGGTATTAGCACTTGCCGGCTGAAACATGTCGACATCTTAGCAGAGTGGAGGGGTAAGGCTTTGATAATGAGTAGCCATTTCCACCATCCACGGGTCTAGTTAGGACCATTTCTTGCATCTGGACAGTGTACCCATTATTAAAGGTATAGCAGGGATACACTGTTACCAGTTTTACCTATTTATTCTGCCACTATATTTTTTCACTTTTTTTGATCCCACACAATTTCTTTAATTTTTTATGTTGTTTGTCTTCCCCCTCCCTATTGCTCCACCTCCAGCGTTGGCTAGCGCGGAGGTGTGTTAGCAGGCCCTATGATGAAGCATGACACAGTTCGCTGTGTGTGAGGGCAGTTTTACATACACAGTGTGTGCCCTGTTTTATTTCTCTCCTCTCTTTACCCATTCTGTGAGTTTTTTAATAAAGTCCCTTTTCTTTGTTGTGTGAATTAATGCTTTGTAGGAGGGCGATTTGGGACTGTTTTCCTCTTACCTCTTTTCCTGTGGTTTCGTGTTTGCACACATGTCACCTCAGGCCCCGCCCCCTCCCTGCACCACTGTGCAAACACGCCCCGTGGCGTGTTGTAAATTGCGGGATTAATTCCCCTTGAGTCCTGAGGGTCCCTGGGGGCCAACTAGCCCACCAGGTACCTCCAGTAAGCGCCACAGAGCTGCGTTGCAGAGAGGTGTAAAAAGGGGCGTGGCCTGGACCACCTCTCTGCAACTCAGCCCTGTGGCGCTTACTGGAGGTACCTGGTGGGCTAGTTGGCCCCCAGGGACCCCCAGTATTGAAGGGGAATTAATTCCCCAATTTAAAACGCGCCACAGGGCGCGTTTGCAGAGTGGTGAAGGGACGGGGCGGGGCCTCAGGCACTATCGCGTCTTTTTTTTTTTTTTATTTTTTAGAATGGGGGCTTTGTGGCCCCCTTCTTTTTCCTTTTTGGGCCCTGGGGACCCCATCCCCCAGGGCCTGACCCCATTTTAACAAAAAAAAATGTGAACGGGAAGGGGGCCGCGTGGGCCCCCCTCCCGTGGCCAATTCCGGCCCTGGGGACCCATACCCCGGGGCATGGCCACCTATTTTTATTATTTGTAAAGGAGGGGGGCTGCGTGGCCCCCCTCCTGAGGCCTCTATTGGCCCCGGGGACCCCATCCCCCGGGGCCGGCCTTTGCGTGATTTTTAAATTATTTTTGGGGGAGGGGGCCACGTGGCCCCCTCCCCGGCCACTTCCAGCCCCGGGGACCCCATCCCCGGGGCCTGGCCCTCGTTGGGGACCGTTGGGGGTCCCCAATCCCCCACGGTCCCGCCGGCTCCCCGCGTCCTACGGGAGCCGGCATTCCTTTTCCACATGGGGAGCTGCTGACATGCTGCTCCCCGTGTGGAAAAGCAATCTGCTTTGCTTCAATGAAGCAAAGCAGTTTGCAATGACAGGGCGGGAGCCGCGAGGCTCCCGCCCTGTCATTGCAAACAGCAGTGTCCCGGGGGTGGGCACCCCGGGACACTGCAGGAGCCGGCCCTGGGGGGTGGCGGTCCCCAGGGCCATCACAGGCTCCAGGAGGGGGGCCGCGCGGCCCCCCTCCCACCTGTTGCACAGCCCCGGGGAGGTGGTGGTCCCCGGGGCTCGGGGGTCCGTTCCAAACCCCCAAATTAGCATTTTATTGCCCCGGGGAGGTGGCGGTCCCCGGGGCGTGTGTGGGGGCTCGAGCCCCCCCACACAGGTTTATTTATTTTTTTAAACGGAAGCCCCGGGGGGTGGCGGTCCCCGGGGCTGCGGGGGGCCCGTGTGCCCCCCGCAAATAATTAATGAAAGCCCCGGGGGTGGTGGTCCCCGGGGCTTGGGGGGGCCTTGGAGGCCCCCCCACACTATTAAAAATTAGCCCCGGGGGGTGGCGGTCCCCGGGGCTGCGGGGGGGCTGCGTGCCCCCCGCAACTCATAAATCAAGCCCCGGGGAGGTGGCGGTCCCCGGGGCAGTGTGGGGGGCATTGGGGCCCCCCCACACATTTTTTCAGTGCCCCCGGGACTTGGCCCACCCGGGGGCTTTTTGAATATGAAGCGCGGGAGCCTGCGCTTCGTTTTTTTTAAATTTTTGGCCAAAATTCGTGCTGGGTGCACGAATCTCGCCAATTTCTTTTTTTTTTAAAAAAATGCTTTTTTTGGCCCTGGGGGTCCTTGTGGGACCCCCTAAGCAGGCCTAGGGGGTCAGGGTGTTTCTACCCTGCCCCCTTTTTGCGTTTTGCGCACTTGTTTCTGTGATTTCTTGTGCCTCGGTTCTACCGAGGCACAAGATGGCTGCCAACACTTCCTGGTTTGGAGTGTTGACAGCCAATTAGCATACAGCTCGTGATCGGGAGGGTGCACGGATCCTCCGCGGCCATAGATATATATGTGTTTTTACTTTTGATTTTCTCAGCAACTACTGAACGGATTTACACCATTAACAAAAAGGGTTCTTTCTGAACCAGGAACTACCGCTATGCCAAATTTGGTGTAATTCCGTTCAGCAGTTCGGGCTCTAGCCGTGTCTAAAGTTTCCTATGGAAAATTGCATGGGGAAAACACGTTTTGGGACCCCCTTTTTCTCGGCCCCCGCTTGCCGAATCACCCCGAAACTTTCAGGATAGGAGCGGACCGGAGCGCCCCACGAGTTTTGAAAATTTCGCGAAGATTCGTCAACCGGCGCCAAAGTTATTTGAAATAGAATGTTGTGAATTTCCTATGGAAAATAGGTCCTAACTATAACTATCTACTGGCGACCGCCAGTAGATAATATATATATATTACCTACTGGCGGTCGCCACTAGGTAGTTATAGTTAAAACCTAGTTTCCATAGTGTCTTGTGGTTTGTTGCCTGCCTTGTTATGTTGGCCTAGGACTAGCTGCCATGCTGCTTTTCTTTGCGCACGTTACACTGAGCCAGGGCTCCCTCGCCCTTTGCTCTTGCCAAGTTCTTTTGCGCTGCCTGCACTTTCTGTCTTTCACCTTTTCTCTTGTTCGATTTGGGCTCAGACTGCACAACATGTACAAGGTCGCATAACAATGTATTTCGGTTCTTCCTGATATGGCCAGTCTCGCGCACCCAGACATAACATTAGGCGCAAATGACATGAAACTTTGTGTGCCTTTAATATTGGGGTTTTTGGGTGCTACGGTATATGGTAGGCAAACCACTGTATTCCGGGGTCCCATTATCCTGTGCATAGCTCTGTGTATGTGCAGAAACCTTATGACATGGCGCGACCACCGTGGGGCTGCTTATCTGCGAGATGCTTGAGTAGTACTTGTGCTTGTCCACAAAACCCTCACGTACGCTTCCGGAGGCGTAAGTGACGGTGATACCTCCTATATTGAACGTTTTATAGGTTCTTTCAAGCTTGAAGTTATTAAAAAAGGTTACATAAATAACCCATTTTGTGCTCCCTGTTAGGTTGTCGAATACAATTGTTTAGTTATGGCTGGTGTGGCGATAGCTGCACATAGCCGAGGACCAATCCGAGAACACCTAGGTGTATACGGAGTGCCCGATGCTGGGGTCGAGTTGGTCTTTGTGGTTCAAGCCGATCCGGCTTATCACTTTGAAGTGTTTTACACTTGGATCACTTTTGAAGCGGTGGATGCAGGTGATAAGCTGTTTCATGAATATAAACCCACCGCTATTCCTGCTGCCTATCAACCCTATACTACTCTTGAAGTGCCTCTCACGGCTTGGCAGCACCGTGTTTGGTTTAATGGCGCCCTCCCACAACCAACTACCGCAGTTCTTTTAGGCCCCTTATCCATTCTGGGGGCCACTTGGCCTGTATTGGCCGGGTATACCCCGCATCCAAATTATCTGGCATTACCGATTGCGGAACTGCGCACTATGCATACCGAACTGGTGCGAGTGCATCGAGCCTTAGTGACATACGTTACAGGTAGCCTACATGGAGCTGCCCCTGTAGTCGCTGGCCAACCAGCTATTGCAGCTGGAGTTACCATAAGTCCTGTCATGGTAAATTCTGTGATGGGCAAACGTCCACAAAATAAGGACGATTATCCTTACTGGCTTGCAGAAAAGTTCGATCAGATAGAAGCGGTGTTTCCACATACATCCCCGGTGGATAAACACCGCATCCTTACGATAAGTTTGCCAAAAGACTTAATCCCCGATTTGACATCATGTGAAAACTGGGGTAAGGTATTCGCAGCAGTTTATTCAAAATGTTTTGGTACTCCTTCCATGACGGTTCTACCCTCTGTAATTAAAAAAGTACAGGACGAACATGGCCCTGAAGCGGCTGTGGAATTAGGGATGAGACTAGTGGGAGTGTTTGATGTAGTAGCTGAACTGATCCTTGGAAATGTCAAGGGCGATGCAATGAACTTTCAAGTAGTGAATGCTTTGGCTTTGGTCCCAGAGTTGGACAGGCCTCGCGAATTACCGAAAATTATTGCCCGGGCTTATAAAACAATTGGAAGAAACAGCCTAGGCAACAAGCCTTTTGTAAAAATGCAAACTCAATCGCAAACACAAGTTACACAAACAAAAAGTACATCTGAGAAAGATGATAGACCAGTCTTCACTAAAAAAGTTGGAGACAGAAAAAACAGGGTAAGCAACAAAAGAAGCCGGGGTCGAGAGGCGCTTCCCCAGTTTCGGTTTCTTCTGAACGTACTTATGATTTACGTGATAGGTCGAGAATTAAATCACCAGAAAGGTTTCAGAGCTCTGATACCCGTTCTCCTCGTTCTTCACAGGCCCAGACGTCGTCACAGGCTGGTGGAGGAGGACGGCAAGATAGAGGAAGGGGCCGAGAGGCTCCCCAGGAGCGAGACCAACCTCGACAACAAGTCAGAGGGAAAGCAGAAGACTTTCACCTTCCTCGACCGCAATTTCAAAAGAAAAAAGTTGCCGCTGTAACAGCGAAATATGCCACAGACCGTGAGAACGAGACTCCAGAATTGGACGTGGGCAGTGACCCTCCTAGACAGCGCCGCGGAAGTTACCATAGTGCGGGAGGCGCTACGTCCTCATATGGAGGCGACAGCAACTGAAACATTCGTTACTGTAGAGACAGCTGACACGAGAGTGGCACCCCCTGACAGACTTTACAACATAGTCATCCAAATTGAAGGTGACATACCGCGTGAAATAAAAGGGATTTTTGGGAAAATCTAACCTCTTCATATGACATTTTGTTAGCGGAGGTGGATTGGCCACCCCCATTCGTTTTAGCTGCACATAAAGGAGAGGAGGTAATCCTTCCAAGCTTTTCACGGCATGTCCCAAAAGACAAAGCTGAAGCACTTGCAGCTGAGTGGGCTGTGTACCTGGCACCAGCGTTATACCGCAACCATGTGGGATGGGATGAAGAATCACCTCCTCATGCAATACCATTGCGGTCACTACCGCAGCCACAACCCCAATATCCCATCAAACGGCAGGCAAAAGGCCCCGTCTCCGAAATTCTGACACAGTTGGAATATCAGGGAGTAATCGAACCATGCGTATCACCTATGAACAATCCCCTTTTCGTGGTTTCTAAACCCGATGGATCGTACCGCTTAGTTTTGGATTACCGGCATTTAAATTCCCACTGTCGGAACTTTGCGGTACAGAATACACATAGTTCTGCGCTTGTAGACAGTCTTGTTCGTAAAAAATACAAAACGACACTTGACCTTTCAAACGGTTTCTACACGCACAACCTAGCCCCGGAGAGTGGTCAATGGACCGCATTCACTTCCGGTGGTAAATTATTTCAGTTCCGGCGTTTACCCATGGGCTACAAAAATAGTCCGGGTATATTCGCCGCCCGTGTTGTTTCTTTGTTAAATGACATTGATCAAGATGCATGTTCGTACGTAGACGACATCTATCTGACAGACGACGAGTTATATCAACATCTGTCCCGTGTGGACCGCATTATTCTTGAATTTGCGGAGCAGGGTTACAAATTTAACTTTGCTAAGTCACACATTGCTGAATTTACCGTTCTGTTCTTGGGCTATGAGCTCAACAACGAAGGTAAGGGCTTAGCCCCCCATTTCTTGGAAAAATTTGCACATTTGTGCCCCCTAAATACTCTGAAGAAACTTCAGTCTTTGCTGGGTTTCCTGAATTTCGGGCGTACCTATATTCCCGAATATGCCCAACGTATCAAGCCTTTGTATGCTTTGATACAACCTACTTATTCAAGGTCTTGCTGGCTGCCTGAGCATACCTCGATTCTGCAGTCTTTGCAGACAGACCTATTGGAGTCTAAATATCTTTTGACTCGTGATAACCACACAAACCTGGTGATTAGAATAATTCCGGGGCGGTGGGATTCACATACTTAACCTTTAATGAAGGTGATACAGTACCCATCGCATACAAGTCACATCTGTACACTTCCGCTGAATTGCGCTTTACATCTGTCGAAAAAGTTCTAACTGCAGTGCAAATGGCGATTCTAAAAGAACGCGCATTGGCACAGGGTAAGCGAATTCTGGTGGTAACACCCTGTCCTGCCCTAGAGGCAGTAACAAAGGCAAGTGTACCGAACTCAAAAGCAATTCATCCCCGTTGGATACAATGGGCTACATCCTTGACGTCTTCGGACGTCACTTTTGTTTTTGATTCTTCTCTTCAGACTCAGGAGTTTTTGCAGTATGAATTCGTTCATCCTCCTCCTTTGTTTTTACTACCACTTGAGGATTACAAATGTGTGATCTACACCGATGGTTCGGCGCAACCGGCCACTGGGTCCAAGCACGCTTATTCAGCTGCATGTGCTATTGTTGCGGGTTCCTTTGTAGATGGAAAGTTCAAATCCTCTGTAGTGCACACTCGCACACTTGGAGATAGTACCGCACAATTGGCCGAGCTGCATGCATTGCTACTTGCGCTTGAGTTCGCTTCCCAGGATGAGACCACTCTTATTGTATGTGATTCCTTCTACTGTGTACAGTCTTACAATGACAATCTGTTTTTCTGGTCGAAAAATGACTACAAGGACGCAAAGGGAGCACAATTAAGCATAAAATGCTTTGGGTTCGAGTGGCAGAATTGCAACAACGTCTGCCCCTCACACAGGTGGTTCACACCTTAGGCCATCAGCGGGTGGGCGCACACGCTATTGGTAACGATCTGGCAGATGAAGCTGCCCGTTCAGCAGTAGTCACGTGTTCAGTAGCAGCGGTTACCAGGTCCATGTCTAAAATTGACCCTGTTATTCTAGCAGCTATTGCTGCAACCAAGGAAGGTGATAATTACCCTACAGGTTTCCCTTCCAAGTATTCTTACAAATTAAGTCCCGATCAGGTTCCTTATGTAACAATACCTGACGTTGGAGATCGGCTGATCCCCAACGCGGACCGCAGGAGTGCCTTGATATCAGCTGCACACGAAGGCATGGCTTCGGCTCATGCAGGTGTGTCAGCTACAGTTTCCATCTTGCAGCAGCGTTATTGGTGGCGTGGATTGTATAAAGACACCCGTGCTTTTGTGCTTTCTTGCGATGTTTGTCAACAGATTAAGCCTTCCACGGTAACACGCCCACCACAGACCCCGCTCTGCATTGCTAACAGACCCTTTGGGTGTGTTTACTTGGATCACTGCGGTCCATTCTCATCAGACACTGCCTATAAATACATCTTAGTAGCAGTGGACTCGTGCACACGGTTCCTCTGGGTCTGGCCACAACGTAGTGCTGACGCTCGAAATGTAATCAGGGATTTGCGTGTCTTTGTGGGAATTTTCGCATGCGGCACCTTCCATTCGGACCAAGGTCCAGCGTTTGCCTCTAGGGCTTACAAGGATGCAATGGCTTCGCTTGGGGTGCGGGTGAAATTTTCGTCTCCGTATAGGCCTGAGGGCAACTCTATCGTTGAACGAATGAACCGTGACTTAAAGCAATCCTTAACAGCTAGAGTTATAGGTACTGGCAGGAACTGGCTGGCCCACTTGTATACCGTTCAGCGTGCACTTAATAATCTCCCTAGAAGACCTCTGGGTGGGCGGACCCCATACGAAATGCTCTTTGGCATAAGAATGTTTGTGCCTGACCTTGAGGGTCCAGACATCGCGGCGCAATCCGCCAAGTTTGATGTAGATAACCATTCTGCTATGTTACAGGACTTACAAGAAGCCCGAGACAAACTTGCAACTACACATTTGCCTTCAGCCACAGATCCTGCGTTGCAGATTCCGGTAGCCGGCTGGCTTCCAAAGGTTGGAGAACTGGTTCGAGAGAAGGTTGAAAACAAAAAGAATTTGGCCCCTCTTTTCGTGCACCGGTTCCAGTTCTGGGCTTGAAGGGAACACGTACAGTCATTTTACCACCGCTTCCTGGTCGCAAGGAGAACAGATACATCTCAGTGGAAAATGTCAAGCTACAGCGCCTGGCCGATCCTGAATAGTGTCACACCAGCGGTCTCTTGTCCTGCCATTTATCGGACATATGTTCGTGACCCATCTACACGAACGGTCGCTGATGCTGTAATTGAGATGGTTGATTTGCCTGAAACTACAATTGATCCCCAACTCTCCACCAATATCGACGAGGACGAGTATACTTATCCTGCATCTGAATCGGTGGCACATCAACCAATAACGCCACTAAGCCCGACTCGTTATTCCTTTGATTCGGATTCCACCTCTTCAAAAGTCCCATCCAAGTTCAGTATTTTTGTATCCTGGTTTAGAGACAATTTTTTGATTCCACCCTGGACATACATCTGGTTGGTACTTTTCTTGATTTTTGTGTTCATGTCCATTGGCTTTGTCACAGTGTTTTTTCTACTAATCAATGGTCACTATTTACCTGAACGCTCTGCTGTAGACTATGTTTCTGGAACTTTGGCTCCTCATTCCTCGTCTCACATCATGAAGCGTGACCACACATTTGTGAACATTTCAGCTTTTCCAGTTGCTGATGGCATCGTATGGGATGCAGTGAACTATCAAATCCATGGTCCGACGGAAATTATTAATGTACCTAATGTCCTTCGTGTTTCAATGGGTGATGTAGTACAAAATAATATTCATTCTGATGATTGGGATGTGCATGCCGTTGAAGCATTGTTTGCCGATTTAAAATATTATGCATCTTTTAATGCTGAAGATTTATATATGAATTCTGCGAATTATGCCGATTTGTATTGTTACCAACATTGGGGTAATCATTTTCTCCATAAGCCAAGTGCCCTGCGTAGTTCTGTTAACTACACCCAATGGGAACATTGTCCAAACCCCTTGCCAGGTAGCTCACAAACTCTTCGAAATAAGTTTACCTATTTTACTGATTTTAATCGGTCAAACCCCGCATCCTATTATTTTAGATTAAATACCACGTCAACTCAGAAAATTATGTTAACACACACCAAATTGCTTTATTCGGGTTCCTTTTTAAGTGCCCTAGCAGTGGGTGGTTATGAGTACTGGGAGGATACAATAGATTTGAAATCCATTTGGGGCTCCAAGCCATGGCAGGTACAGGGAACCGAGGCGTTGCATCGTGCTTGCCTCATCCCTACCCAAATTATGTTCCTAAATGCTTCCATCTATCAAACTACGTGTTGGGGCTTAGCTACCACTAAACAATTAAACTCGCCCTCAATTCCATCCCTTTCGAGTTTTCCCAATGATAGCTCACGTTTTAACCTGTCCCTGACGACCCTACAGGCTCTATTACAGAATAATTCATTTAATGTTTCCGAACTGGATCAGTCACCCTGGTTGGTATGGCCTATATCATCTAATGCATGTCAAATGCGTTTTCACGACTCAGGTACTAGATACACACAGGATAGGCCTGATCCGAGATTTACTGCTTCTCGTACTGTCACTACATATTCTGTTGGTAAATTATGCAAACAATGGCTGCAACATTCGTCCCTTGATTCTGTTAAACAACATTTGTCCCTCCTTTCAGGCAATATTGATCTGTCCGACTTTGTTTTGGGACCTCGTGGTCCCCGACCTAAAAGATTCATTTATGAGACATATAATGAACTCTGGAAGCTATCACAAATGGAAGCTGCTTCCCGTCTTCGGGAAATAGATCAAGCAAATTTGGAAAAGGTGCTTGCTGTTGTTGACAATAGTATTAATACCCTGTCTTCACGCATTTATACTTTAGAGAATATTGTGTCCTCTGTTGTTGATATTGTACAAGATGATGTTTCTGTGTTATATCATGGTCAGAATCAATTGCGTTCAGTTATGCAGTTTGCATGGACTTTACAAACGCTCAAGTTGGGTAAAGTTCCTTGGCATTTTTTGAACACCTCTGCCTTGTTTCTACCTTTTAACTTAACTGACAAACAGCAATTTATGTCCATGAAAGACGCAACTTACACTCTATTACATATCGAAAAGATGGATCCTTTGCCGTTCTCTGTTGCAGAACTTGATTCTGCTGTGTGGCTAGTTCATGGGGTTATCGCTTTACCTTTTTCCTTGTTTGAATTTGACTCGTGCATGAAACATTATCCTGTGGGCCGTTACCGGCCCTTGGGCAGTGCTTTCCTGCATGAACTCTGGTCCTTGCCTTTCATGTATAAATGCCTTCGGGACGGCAAGGAAGTCTTTCTCACGGGGGAGTACTGCGACTCGACTATGGGTCATTCGCTTATTTGTAAACACATTAAATTGCATGGCTCATGTAGCGTTTCCGCTCCTAATCTTGCTTGTGTGCTGAAAGGTATTCCTGCTCCTGTTATTTCTCCTACTTTCACTCTCCTTTCCAATGGTAGTTATTTACTTTTAAATAACGAAAACTGTTGTGGCCTGCAGGCTGGCATTCCTTACATTGTAACAGTTTCGCACAGGGTTGTCTGCTGCAAAAATGTGCTTTTTCCTCCCCCTCATGGCAAGGTTGATATCTCTATTTGGCCTTCCATCCCTACCATGGAGGCAGATTTCAATAGACTGAGCAGAATAAAGGCACTATTATTGAACGAGGAAGTTATGCTCACGTCCGCCCGGGAGACATTAATTCTCCAGGTGGCGAGTACCCACAGTGAAATACAGGCCCTTTTGAACACTAATCTCCCCCAACATTTTGGGGAGTTAATTCATCGTATTTTTAACGCATCTAACACAGAGGGTCTGGTACACTTTTTTAAAGTCGTGGGGTCTGGTTTGGTGTCCTCCTTCCAAACTATTTTTGGTGTCATCCCGGCGTTTATTCATTCTATTTTTTCCAGCGTCTTTGGCGGTTTCCCGTTGATCATCGCCTTGGCGGCTGGTGTCCTGTTATTAATTTGTTTTATGCGCAATGGCTGCTCCCCGATGGGACCTGCTCGATCCAGAACGTCTCCAGCTGCTTCGTGAGCGCCTTTTGGCTGGTTTTGGTGTCTTGCCATTGGCGACACTGAGGGGTCGATTCCGATTCGGGCCGGAAATCTCTCCGACCGAGCCGGACCCGGAGAGATTTCCGACCGAATCGGACCCGTGCAGTCCGACCGAACGAGTACGATGCGTCCGTATGTTATCGGACACGAGTCGGTCGGACTCCCATTGAACTCAATGGGAGCCGGTCGTACAACGCGTACGCGGGCTCCCATTGCCTCAATGGGTGCGAGGCGGACAAGGGCGCCCCTACAGCGAGTACGCCGCGAGCGCTCGCGGCGTACACGCACAGGTAGGGGGACCCTTGGGTCCCCCTGTGTGCGCCTCGCACGGGTACGCGTACAGGGGGTCCGACACGGACCCCCAAAGTACGGCTCCGACAGCGAGTTCGAGTCGGACGGCGCGAGTCGGTCGGAGCGGTCGAGGTGCGCATCGTACTTACCCGGCCGGAAAACGTCTCCATTGCGCGGTGCGAATCGGGTCCGAGCGAGTCGGTCGGAGCGGTACGATCCGGGTACGAGTCGGTCGGAGCGGTCGGGTCGCCCGGACGAGTCGGTCGGCGACTCGCATCGTACTCGCTCGGCCGGACCCGCGTACGGTTCGGTCGGGAAACAGGCTTTCGCATGGCTTTTTTCCCGACCGAATGGTATTGGGTGCGCCTCCGACCGAGATCGGAATCGGCCCCTGAGTGTGTCATATACTCTTTCCTTTCGCTTGCGTATTTCACTTGCGTGCAACCTGTAATGACTTGCATCCGCTGTCCTTTCACCTGGACCTTGGATTATTGCCTCTCCAATTCGTCATTGTCTGTTCCGGATTTTGTTCAGTTGATGGGTCCCTTAGAGGCCCATGAGCAGGACTGTTCCGTTGCCGGCTGTATGGCGCGTGCGGCTGCACTGGGGATTTTGGCGCAATGGGATATCTGGGCAGCTGCCCAGGATCTCCTACAACAAAGCTGTTTCGTTTATCACGCAAGTTGTCCCGCATTGCTTTTGGATGCTCCCTCTGCTGAGGAGCATTCCTGCTCTTTTGATCTCATGGATTGGATGGCATCTATGTTTTTTGATGATTCCAATGATGCCCTTTTGGAGGGTATGGCTTTTTTCTGCACTTACACTTTCATGGATTGACTTGTTTTTCGCCGTTTGGGCGCTCCCTGTGCTCTACTGGATATTTTGTTTTTGTTTGTTTGCCCTCTGTCTTGGACGCCGGACTGACCAGGGGAGGGTGTCTTGTGGTTTGTTGCCTGCCTTGTTATGTTGGCCTAGGACTAGCTGCCATGCTGCTTTTCTTTGCGCACGTTACACTGAGCCAGGGCTCCCTCGCCCTTTGCTCTTGCCAAGTTTGGGCTCAGACTGCACAACATGTACAAGGTCGCATAACAATGTATTTCGGTTCTTCCTGATATGGCCAGTCTCGCGCACCCAGACATAACATTAGGCGCAAATGACATGAAACTTTGTGTGCCTTTAATATTGGGGTTTTTGGGTGCTACGGTATATGGTAGGCAAACCACTGTATTCCGGGGTCCCATTATCCTGTGCATAGCTCTGTGTATGTGCAGAAACCTTATGACAATAGGAAAAGCATTTTTTGACTTGCCTATAACTTTGGCGTCATTTGACCAATCTTCATGACATTTTTCAAAAAGTGTCAAGGTAGGTTCTGGTTGTCATGGAAAGTTTGGGGGTGATCTATGCAGTGGGGACCGAGAATTTGGGTCACAAAATAAGGGTGCATTTGCAATGTTAATTCCGATAGGAACCTTTAGCCACATCTACAGCCTGAACCGATGAACGGACTTACACCAAATTTGGCAGGGAGGTGCATTTTCACTATTTGGTGTAAATCTGTTCAGTAGTTGTTGAGAAATGTAAGTTTAAATTTATAGTGATATCTATTTCGCGAAGGTTTCGCGATTAATTGCGAATGCACGCTGCAACGGGAATGCTTTGATTGGCTGGACGCAACCTGAACAGAAAGTTGCGTCCGCCATTTTATTGCTCGGGAATGGTTCCCAGGCTGAAAATTTCTGAAAAAGCTATCATAAGGGGTCAGAGTAGAGGTACTCTGACTCCATGTTTGAGAAATCTGGGTGTTAGTGACACAAGTTATGTGTCCAAAATAGATTTTTTTAATCATGTGCGATATTCGCGACGATGTCGCGACCATTAGTGTGGCCCCACCGGGTACCGTCGCGGGGACATTGTGAATATTTTGGTGACACCGCAAACATTGGTGTGAATATAAAAAAATATATCAGTGAATCATTAATACGAATTGTTAAAGAGATATAGCGATTCTGATAAATGTTTTTAAAGAGTTATTTATATAGTGAGTTATCTACTGTGATGGTTAGAATTAATTATTAAGTTATAATTTTTGAATGCGGTGATGGCAATTGAATTCCTGCTTTTGCTTTGCATGTTCACGACGTGTCCGGGGGAATCGCGATTACCGGCGACATCGCGATCTTTGGAGTCACCGCGAAAACATATGAAAGATTTTAGAGATGGCTTTAATAGAAACTCTGTAGAAAAACATGACTTTAGAGAATACTGTAAGAAACCCCTAGTGTGTAAAATACTGTAGTATGTGTGGATATATGTGTTTTAGACTTTGTGGAAAAGGCGTGAACATTCGCGTTTAACGACATCATCGCGATGTCCTGAATAACCGTGAAAGCAGGAAATAGGTCTGAAAAATGGTTTTTAAAGAAACTTAGTAGAACAATATGAGTTTAAACATGCTTTGAAAGAAGTATGTATATTGTAATATGTGTAGTGCAATGTTCAGAATGGATATTTTTACATATTATTTTTGGATGTGTTGGTGGTCATTGAATGTCTGCTTTCGTTTCTGTTTTTGCGACGTTGTGGCGACTATAAAAAAATTGAAAGAAAAAAAACAATGCTTATTAACCCCTTCGATGCTTCTGTCGGCCAACGGCCGTCGCGAGCACTACCTCCGTAGTGCTGCGCACGTCCGTTGGCCGACGCGGCCCCGCCCACCTAATAAAACCGCTGCACCGCGGCGGAATTCGCGCTGCGGTTAAGCGGTTAATCCACTGAAGAAAATACAAGCTTATAAAAATACACATTAAAGTGCCATTTTAGATAGAAAATTCAATTTAAAAACCTTAAAAATTGAATAAAAAAATTATAGGTTACACGGACGTTATAGTTGGCAAATGGAATTTGAAAAACCTTAGAAATTCACTGAAAAAAACCAAAGGTTAAAGGGACGTTATGGTTAGGATTTAGCATTTAAAAAACCTCAGAAATTCACTGAAAAAACCAAAGGTTACAGGGCGTTATAGTTAGGTTAACATTTCAATCGTACAAAACCAGAGAAATTCAGCAGTTATAGTTAGCTGAGCTAACTATAACTTGCGCCCCGCAATGCACTGCTTATGACCTCACATATTACATCACTCATGACATGCTCAGTGACATCACTGATGAAATCTCAAATGACATCACTGATGACATCATCCACAGAATCTCTGATGCACCCACTCACAGCTCAAGATAACCTTTCATACACCCACTCCAACTTCCACACTACCATTCTCAAAAACATTGACACACCCATACAAGTACTTACAGACCCACTCATTGATTCATAGGTCTACACACACATCCACTCAGTTACCCATACAGTCACCCATACACCGACTCATTCACTAATACAGCCACTGATATATTCACTCATACACCCATACAGCCACTCACACACTGTCAGTCACTCACAGAGCTACTCACACACCTACTCATTCACCTGTAGAGGCAATCACACAGCCATTTACTCTTCTATACAGTTGTACACACACCCACTCACTTATTCATACAGATAGTAACATATACTCGCTCACCCATACAGTCCAGCAATCTAATTCCTTTGAGTATAAATTACTGGGCTGTGGAGGAAGTTATCCTCTCACCAAATGTGTATCACAGTTCAAAAATGTGTTCATTTCCCTGTCTTTGGTGGGCTCACCCTCACCCCACCACAAGGGGCGAGACAGTAGAAGATGTATTGTATCATAGTTGTATGCATCGAGTGCCTGTAGGTTTTCCAGCCCAGCGTTGACATGGTGTGATACAGCACTCTATGATGAGTAGCTAGATGGAGGGCTGAGCCTAGGGAAAACTGTGTTTTCTGTGGTCTGTAAATACATTTAACACAAAAGTAACTGGATCAAAGAAAATGTTAATCCAGCCAATCTAGCAGTCATCTGTGAAAATCTGCAAAATATGTCATTACTAATCGCATCAATGATTAAAAAAATCTCCTATTCTGGTCTTCTCTCTCTCTCTCTCTGCATATGTCTGCACACCACTTCCTCTCTGGCTGGTTCCCTAACCACCCAAGAAAAATGACCACCCCTGTTTGCATGCCCATTTGGTGGTGGCCACCAGTCAGTTACCTAATCTCTCTTGATCAAAGCAACATGGTGGGTGTGACTGAAGCACCTCTATGTAACAGCATACAACAAGAAGACCTTCTACAGCTGGTAGAAAATGTATACCCTATAGCACCTCATCATCATAAGGGCACACTAGGACTTACTAGATTGGGGCATCGCAATATCATGCAGCTCATAGGAGAATTGGGTCAAACTTACTTCAGAAATCCATCAAGTTGCCATCATACTACCAACAGCACTTCCCAAATGGCCTGCCAGACTTTCATTAACTCTACCAGCACTTTTTAGCAGGGATACTATGCTTTTAAAGATATACTAGCAAAGTTTCTCAGAAGCGTGGGATTACTTTTCATGTGATGGATCCAACACTTTCATGGAGAAGGTCAACACTTCTCAGCAGGGATATCCTACTTTTACTGGACAGTGTTTACATATCTCATCATATTAGACAAAGGCAACAGTTCTCAGCAGGGCTGACATACATTTATTGGGAGGTAACATTGCTTCTCTGCTCGGCTTGTGTGCTTTTGTTAGGCAATACTAATCCTTCTCAGCATAGCTGCAACACTTTTTATGGGCCGGACCAATACCATTCAGTAGGACTCCTAGAACTATATTAAAAATATCTTGTTTTTATGGACAGTACCAACACTTCTGTGCAGAGTTATTATTCTTTTTATGAACAGTGCCAACACTTCTGTGCAGGTGTATTATACTTTTAATGGAGTGTACCAACACTTCTGTGCAGAGTTGTTATAGTTTTTATGGACAGTACCAACACTTCTGTGCAGTTATTATTCTTTTTATGAACAGTACCAACACTTCTGTGCAGAGTTATACTTTTTATGGACAGTACCAACACTTCTGTGCAGAGTTATTATTCTTTTTATGGACAGTACCAACACTTCTGTGCAGGTGTATTATACTTTTAATGGACTGTAACAACTAATCTGTGCAGAATTGTTATAGTTTTTATGGACAGTACCAACACTTCTGTGCAGTTATTATTCTTTTTATGGACAGTACCAACACATCTGTGCAGAGTTATACTTTTTATGGACAGTACCAACACTTCTGTGCAGAGTTATTATTCTTTTCATAGACAGTACCATCACTTCTGTGCAGATATAATGGACAGTACAAACACTTCTGTGCAGAGTTGTTATTGTTGATATGGACAGTACCAACACTTCTGTGCAGAGTTGTTATACATTTTATGGAGAATACCAACACTTCTGTGCAGAGTTATACATTTTATGGACAGTACCAACACTTCTGTGCAGAGATATTATTCCTTTTATGGACATGTTATATTCGCTAAAACTAGGCCTTAGTAGTATGGCTACCTTTCACCTACTTCAGTCCTACACTACTCAACATAACGGTTCTGGCAATGACCTTTTACCTAGATCTGTGCTGAATAAATTATTCACCGAGTTCTCTGGAACTTCCCTCATAAACTATTCATAAGGATTCTCAGTACCATATCTTAATCCTCTGCACATAACGTACACCCTAGTTTGTACAAAAGTCATTGCTGTTCATCCTAGAGGTGACAGGCCTACTTTACATACTGCAAGTATTGATTTAGGCTCATTTACATAATCGCCTTCATAACATATCGATCATGTAAAACCCAGAGGCTAGTTCTTTTCTATAAAAGAGCTTCACCACTAACACTTGGTAGAGAGGAGAACTTCCATGCTGACACATGAGGTCCTGCATGCTGAGGCTTCAACACGCAGTGGTCTGACAGTCCCTTGCGGGGTGTCCTAATCAAGACCAAGATGGGGTCTTTCATTCTCTCCCATCAGGTAATGGGGTTGTCTCCTTCCTAGGGTATTCTTGGCTTATACACCCACATACATGTTAGGTGCCCATAGGTACACTTAGATAGGGTTAGCATCGTAGGAATACGCAAAGATTACTGTCATTTTTATATGCCTGCATATACATAATGTTGTAGCACCATGGTAGAGCTGTACCTTCTATTTACTCTATTGGTGCTTGTAATCTCATATATCTGTTTCTGTCTTACATTAGGAGCAGCAAACTTATTTTACACTATAATGACGCATCTGATAGGGTCTCCTGGGACTATCTGTGGATGGTTATGAAATGGTATGGCATCGGGAACTCCTTCCTCAGTGCAGTACAGGCCATGTATAAATCACCGATAGCCCGACTGAGATTGAACGGGGGGTATACAGCACCTCTATCAATTACACGGGGTACCAGGCAGGGTTGTCCGTGCTCACCCCTGCTTTTCGCCTTATACATTGACCCTCTGATTCGGAAGATGGACGCCAATAATGTAATCAGGCCAATTAGATATCATGGGCTCGAAACAAAAATCCTGGCCTACGCAGATGACATTGCCGTGGTTACCCCCGACCCCCATACTGCTCTAGCCGCAATTGAGGAAGAAGCCCAAGCCTTCAGCTTGATTTCTGGGTATGCACTCAACTGACAGAAGACTAGTAAAGAACAGGATGGTAGAACTGGACGACTCACGGGTGACTGACGCTGCAATATATTTAGGCATTAGCATCACGCCTGACCTGGGACAGCTGGTAGAAAGAGATATGGCCCCAGTAATCCAAAAGGCAAAAAAAGACTTTGACAGAATACATAACCTCCACCTGTCTGTGGTTGGACGGTGTAACGTGGTTAAGATGGTTTTTCTACCCAAAGTGCTCTACCTTTTTAGGGCTATCCCATTAGAAATTGAGAAACAATGGTTTACAATGCTGGAAAACATCTTGAATAGGTTTATTTGGGCACAAGGGAAAACAAGGAGAGCCCTAAGGTATATGACGCTACTAAGGGAGAGGGGAGGCTGGGCAGTCCCAGACCTTAAAATGTACTACTGGGCTGCTGCTTTTCAATATATGCGGGGGGTTAGTAGGCGGGACGGTTGAAGACCCATGGATTAAAACCGGCTCTCCAGATGTTTATAAGTTACTACTAGGGGAGGATGCGTGGAACTGCTTACTGAAATATAGTGAACCTAGTTACTACAAAAGAACAAGATTTAAAACATTGGTGGCAGCATTTAAGACTTGGGCAGCGTTTAAAAAGAAAACTGGTTGAGGCAGAGTCAACTTCTACACTCAGGTGTAC
This sequence comes from Calotriton arnoldi, assembly GCA_963921515.1. Classification (NCBI taxonomy): domain Eukaryota; kingdom Metazoa; phylum Chordata; class Amphibia; order Caudata; family Salamandridae; genus Calotriton; species Calotriton arnoldi. The sequence continues at coordinate 55,676 of CAWUFW010015293.1, read as the reverse complement.
AGAAATCCTATGTTCCCTGGAATTTTCTCTGATAGCGCAATGTTAGAGTGGGAGGTGTACGGCTTCAGAAGGTAGGCGATCTCATAGGGCCAGAGGGAATTCGATCATTCGGAGAAATTCAGGCTAAATTTGGACTAGATAAAATATATTGTTTTAAATATCTTCAGGTAAGGAGTTTTCTGGGAAGTAAAAAAGGTGGACTGAGTGGCTTCAGGGAAGTCAAAACAATTGAGGCTGTAAGGGACGATGAGAACTGTACTATTAGGAGAATTTATACAGAACTCTCTCTTCTGAAGCAGGTCGATCTAGAGAAGCAGGGGAAGAAATGGGTAGACAAACTTAGCATAGACCAAGAGGGATTCCTCGAGTCCTTAGACTTAGGACAGACTATTTTGTGTTCAGCAGGGCTGCAAGCCCAGCATTTTAAAACAATATTTTCACTGTATTATACCCCAGCGAAGATAGCGCAGTGGGGGGGACAGGAAGGAATTAGATGCCCCCGCTGTAATAGCACCGACGCTGATATAGTTCATATGTTCTCAACCTGTTCACAGCTCAAAACATTAGTGAATGCAATTGAAAAATTCCTGGACCAAAGCCTGAATCTAAAGGTGTTGCTAACGCCTGAACTAATGCTTCTGGGGATTAACAGAGGGAATATGCAAGATCCGTCTAATGATTTCCTTTTCTTGGCCATGGCAGTGGTGAGAATCTGTATTGCCTCTGCCTAGCTTGATAAAATGGCCCCGACATTCCAGCAATGGCTTGCTAGGCTCCTCGCCATTTTTAACCTGGAAAAGGGAATCTATGAGAGAAAGGGCAGAAGTGGGAGAAAGCTTGGCAGGCGTATTTGGGCACCAATTTATAGATGGAAGGAAGACCGGGCTGAGAGTAGATCTTCACTGACTGCTTGATCACTTTTCTTTTCTATGCTATTTTTATAAGGATGGCCTTGCGCCCGCTCTTAAACGACAGCAGGTTTTGGTTTAGTAGATATAGTAATCTTGGTATTCATAGACCTACCTGAAGCATCTTACTTTTTCTAGATCAATCGATTTAATGTTTATATGCTTTGATGGTCCCCTTTTATCTTCTGTATGTATAATAGATGACTGATAATCCCTCATGTACTAACTGTAATTGTGATAATGGTGTTGCAAAAAAAAAAATATAAAAAAAAAAAGGAATGACCCTGGGTCAATAAATGCTGATTGAAAATGTCTCCAACGTATCTTCTGTGTGTTCCTCTGAGAATAACTGAGCACGAGTGACTGAGCGAAAAGTACTGTACTGTTTCTACGATCCCTGAAGGATCAGGGTTGTCATGTTCAGTGGGTTGCCAGAAACTATTCGCTCCTTGGTAAGGTTTTGGGGGCTTATGGTGGGACTGTGAGCTAGCTGGTCTTTAGGCTGACATAACCGGTGGGGGTGACTGGAGCCAGTTCAGACACCAATCCCATAGTTTATGTTGTCCAAACGTGCAGATCCTGTGTAATAGTAGGAACTACACTAGAGACAGTACAAACACTTCTGTGCATATTTAATGGACAGTACCAACCCTTCTGTGCAGAGTTATTAGGCTTTTTATGGAGAGTACCAACACTTCTGTGCAGAGTTATTATTCTTTTTATGGACAGTAGCAACATCTGTGCAGAGTTGTTATACTATTTATGGAAAGTACTAACACTTCTGTGCAGAGTTATTATTCTTTTTATGGACAGTACCAACACTTCTTTGCAGAGTTATTATTCTTTTTATGGACAGTACCAACACTTCTGTGCAGGTGCATTATACTTTTAATGGACAGTACCAACACTTCTTTGCAGAGTTATTATACTTTTAATGGGCAGTACCAACACTTCTGTGCAGAGTTATTAGGCTTTTTATGGAGACTATCAACACTTCTGTGCAGAGTTTTACTTTTTATGGACAGTAGCAACATCTGTGCAGAGTTATTATTCTTTTTATGGACTGTACCAACACTTCTGTGCAGGTGTATTATACTTTTAATGGACAGTACCAACACTTCCTTGCAGAGTTAATATTCTTTTTATGGAAGTACCAACATTTCCTTGCAGAGGTATTATTCTTTTTATGGACAGTACCAACATTTCCTTGCAGAGTTATTAGACTTTTTATGGACAGCACCAACACTTCTGTACAGAGGTATTACTCTTTTTATGGACAGTACCAACACTTGTGTGCAGAGTTTATATTCTTTTTATGGACAGTACCAACACTTCTGTGCAGAGTTATTTTACTTTTAGTGGACAGTACCAATACTTCTGTGCAGAGGTATTAGGCTTTTTATGGAGAGTACCAACACTTCTGTTCATAGTTATTAGACTTTTCATCCACAGCACCAACACTTCCTTGCACAGTTATCATTCTTTTTATGAACAGTACCAACACTTCTGTGCAGGTGTATTATACTTTTAATGGACAGTATCAACACTTCCTCGAAGAGTTATTATTCTTTTTATGGAAGTAACAACATTTCCTTGCAGAGCTATTATTCTATTTATTGACAGTACCAACACTTCCTTGCAGAGTTGTTATTCTTTTTATTGACAATACCAACACTTCTGTGCAGGTGTATTATACTTTTAATGGACAGTACCAACACTTCCTTGCAGAGTTATTATTAATTTCATGGACAGTACCAATACTTCTGTTCACAGCTATTATTCCTTTTATGGACAGTACCAACACTTCTCTGCAGAGTTATTATACTTTTAATGGACAGTACCAACACTTCTGTGCAGAGTTATTAGGCTTTTTATGGAGAGTACCAACCCTTCTGTGCAGAGTTATTAGACTTTTTATCCACAGCACCAACACTTCCTTGCAAAGTTATCATTCATTTTATGAACAGTACCAACACTTCTGTGCATGCGTATTATACTTTTAATGGACAGTACCAACACTTCCTCGCAGAGTTATTATTCTTTTTATGGAACAAACAACATTTCCTTGCAGAGGTATCATTCTTTTTATGGACAGTACCAAGACTTCCTTGCAGAGTTGTTATCCTTTTTATTGACAGTACCAACACTTCTGTGCAGGTGCATTATACTTCTAATGGACAATACCAAAACTTCCTTGCAGCGTTATTATTCTTTTCATGGACAGTACCAACACTTCTGTTCACAGGTATTATTCTTTTTATGGACAGTACCAACACTTCTGTGCAGAGTTGTTATACTTTTTATGGACAGTACCAACACATGTGCAGAGTTACACTTTTTATGGACAGTACCAAAACTTCTGTGCTTATTCTTTTTATGGACAGTACCAACACTTCTGTGCAGAGTTATTATACTTTTAGTGGACAGTAACAACACTTCTGTGCAGAGTTATTAGGCTTTTTATGGAGAGTACCAACACTTCTGTGCAGAGTTATTAGACTTTTTATCCACAGCACCAACACTTCCTTGCAAAGTTATCATTCATTTTATGAACAGTACCAACAATTCTGTGCAGGTGTATTATCATTTTAATGGAGAGTACCAACACTTCCTTGCAGAGTTATTATTCTTTTTATGGAAGTAGCAACATTTCCTTGCAGAGGTAATATTGTTTTTATGGACAGCACCAACACTTCCTTGCAGAGTTATTATTCTTTTTATGGACAGTACCAACACTTCTGTGCAGAGTTATTAGGCTTTTTATGGAGAGTACCAATACTACTGTATAGAGTTATTATTCTTTCTATGGACAGTACCAACACTTCTGTGCAGGTGTATTATACTTTTAATGGACAGTACCAACACTTCCTTCAAGAGTTATTATTATTTTTATGGACAGTACCAACACTTCTGTGCAGAGATATTATTCTTTTCATGGACAGTACCAACACTTCTGTGCAGAAATATTATTTTTTTATGGACAGTACCAAAACTTCTATGCAGAGTTATTATACTTTTAATGGACAGTACCAACACTTTGTGCAGAGTTATTAGGCTATTTATGGAGAGTACCAACACTTCTGTGCAGAGTTATACTTTTTATGAACAGTACCAATACTTCTGTGCAGGCGTATTATACTTTTAATGGACAGTACCAACACTTCCTTGCAGAGTTAATATTCTTTTTATGGAAGTACCAACATTTCCTTGCAGAGGTATTATTCTTTTTATGGACAGAACCAACACTTCCTTGCAGAGTTATTATTCTGTTTATGGACAGTACCAACACTTCCTTGTAGAGCTATTATTCTTTTCATGGACATTACCAACACTTCTGTACACAGGTATTATTCTTTTTTTGGACAGTACCAACACTTCTGTGCAGTTATTATTCTTTTCAAGGACAGTACCAACACTTCTGTGCAGAGTTATTATTCTTTTCATGGACAGTACCGACACTTCTGTGCAGAGTTATTATACTTTTAATGGACAGTACAAACACTTCTGTGCAGAGTTATTAGGCTTTTTATGGTGAGTCCAACACTTCTGTGCAGAGTTATTAGACTTTTTATGGACAGCACCAACACTTCCTTGCAGAGTAATTACTCTTTTTATGGACTGTACCAACATTTTCTTGCAGCATTATTATCCTTTTTATTGACAGTACCATCACGTCTGTGCAGGTGTATTATACCTTTAATGGACAGTACCAACTCTTCCTTGCAGAGTTGTTATTCTTTTTATGGACAGTACCAACACTTCTGTACAGAGGTATTATTCTTTTTATGGACAGTACCAACACTTCTGTGCAGAGTTAGTATTCTTTTTATGGACAGTACCTACACTTCTGTGCAGAGTGTATATTCTTTTTATGGACAGTACCAACACTTATGTGAAGAGTTATTTTACTTTTAGTGGACAGTACCAACACTTCTGTGCATAGTTATTAGGCTTTTTATGGAGAGTACCAACACTTCTGTGCAGAGTTATTAGACTTTTTAACCACAGCACCAACATTTCCTTGCACAGTTATCATTCTTTTTATGAACAGTACCAACACTTCTGTGCAGGTGTATTATACTTTTAATGGACAGTACCAACACTTCTGTGCAGAGTCATTATTCTTTTCATGGACAGTACCGACACTTCTGTGCAGAGTTAATATACTTTTAATGGACAGTACAAACACTTCTGTGCAGAGTTATTAGCTTTTATGGTGAGTACCAACACTTCTGTGCAGAGTTATTAGACTTTGTATGGACAGCACCAACACTTCCTTGCAGAGTAATTATTCTTTTTATTGACTGTACCAACATTTCCTTGCAGTGTTTTCATTCTTTTTATGGACAGTACCAACATGTCTGTGCAGGTGTATTATACCTTTAATGGACAGTACCAACACTTCCTTGCAGAATTGTTATTCTTTTTATGGACAGTACCAACACTTCTGTACAGAGGTATTATTCTTTTTGTGGACAGTACCAACACTTCTGTGCAGAGTTATTATTCTTTTTATGGACAGTACCAACACTTCTGTGCAGAGTTTATATTCTTTTTATGGACAGTACCAACACTTCTGTGCAGAGTTAATAGGCTTTTTATGGAGAGTACCAACACTTCTGTGCAGAGTTATTAGACTTTTTATCCACAGCACCAACACTTCCTTGCACAGTTATCATTCTTTTTATGAGCAGTGCCAACACTTCTGTGCAGGTGAATTATACTTTTAATGGACATTACCAATACTTCCTCGCAGAGTTATTATTCTTTTTATGGAAGTAACAACATTTCCTTGCAGAGGATTTATTCTTTTTATTGACAGTACCAAAACTTCTGCGCAGGTGTATTATACTTTTAATTGACAGTACCACTTCCTTGCAGAGTTATTATTCTTTTCATGGACAGTACCAACACTTCTGTTCACAGGTATTGTTCTTTTTATGGACAGTATTAACACTTCTGTGCAGAGTTATTATACTTTAAATGGACGGTGCCAACACTTCTGTACAGAGTTATTATGCTGTTTACGGACAGTACCAACACTTCTGTGCAGAGTTGTTATACTTTTTATGGACAGTACCAACACTTCTGTGCAGAGTTATACTTTTTATGGACAGTACCAATATTTCTGTGCAGAGTTATTTTTCTTTTAATGGACAACCAACACTTCTGTGCAGAGTTAATCTTTTTATGGACAGTATCAACACTTCTGTGCGGAGTTATTATTCTTTTTATAGACAGTACCAACACTTCTGTACAGAGTTATTTTTCTTTTTATGGACAGTACCAACACTTCTGTGCAGAGTTATTATACTTTTAGTGGACAGTACCAACACTTCTGTGTAGAGTTATTAGGCTATTTGTGGAGAGTGCCAACACTTCTGTGCAGATTTATTAGACTTTTTATCCACAGCACCAACACTTCCTTGCAGGTGTATTATACTTTTAATAGAGAGTACCAACACTTCCATGCAGAGTTATTATTCTTTTTATGGAAGTAGCAACATTTCCTTGCAGAGGTATTATTCTTTTTATGGACAGTAGCAACACTTCCTTGCAGAGTTATTATTCATTTTATGGACAGTACCAACACTTCGGTGCAGGTGTATTATACTTTTAATGGACAGTGCTAACACTTCCTTGCAGAGTTATTATTCTTTTTATGGAAGTAGCAACATTTTGTTGCAGAGGTATTATTCTTTTTATGGACAGTACCAACACTTCTGTGCAGGTGTATTATACTTTTAATGAACAGTACCAACACTTCCTTGAAGAGTTAATATTCTTTTTATGGAAGTACCAACATTTCCTTGCAGAGGTATTATTCTTTTTATGGACAGTACCAACATTTCCTTGCAGAGTTATTAGACTTTTTATGGACAGCACCAACACTTCTGTACAGAGGTATTATTCTTTTTATGGACAGTACCAACACTTGTGTGCAGAGTTTTTATTCTTTTTATGGACAGTACCAACACTTCTGTGCAGTTATTATTCTTTTTATGGCCAGTACCAACACTTCTGTGCAGAGTTTATATTCTTTTTATGGACAGTACCAACACTTCTGTGCAGAGTTATTTTACTTTTAGTGGACAGTGCCAACACTTCTGTGCAGAGGTATTAGGCTTTTTATGGAGAGTACCAACACTTCTGTGCAGGTGTATTATACCTTTAATGGACAGTACCAACTCTTCCTTGCAGAGTTGTTATTCTTTTTATGGACAGTACCAACACTTCTGTACAGAGGTATTATTCTTTTTATGGACAGTACCAACACTTCTGTGCAGAGTTAGTATTCTTTTTATGGACAGTACCTACACTTCTGTGCAGAGTGTATATTCTTTTTATGGACAGTACCAACACTTCTGTGAAGAGTTTTTACTTTTAGTGGACAGTACCAACACTTCTGTGCATAGTTATTAGGCTTTTTATGGAGAGTACCAACACTTCTGTGCAGAGTTATTAGACTTTTTAACCACAGCACCAACACTTCCTTGCACAGTTATCATTCTTTTTATGAACAGTACCAACACTTCTGTGCAGGTGTATTATACTTTTAATGGACAGTACCAACACTTCTGTGCAGAGTCATTATTCTTTTCATGGACAGTACCGACACTTCTGTGCAGAGTTAATATACTTTTAATGGACAGTACAAACACTTCTGTGCAGAGTTATTAGCTTTTTATGGTGAGTACCAACACTTCTGTGCAGAGTTATTAGACTTTGTATGGACAGCACCAACACTTCCTTGCAGAGTAATTATTCTTTTTATTGACTGTACCAACATTTCCTTGCAGTGTTTTCATTCTTTTTATGGACAGTACCAACATGTCTGTGCAGGTGTATTATACCTTTAATGGACAGTACCAACACTTCCTTGCAGAATTGTTATTCTTTTTATGGACAGTACCAACACTTCTGTACAGAGGTATTATTCTTTTGTGGACAGTACCAACACTTCTGTGCAGAGTTATTATTCTTTTTATGGACAGTACCAACACTTCTGTGCAGAGTTTATATTCTTTTTATGGACAGTACCAACACTTCTGTGCAGAGTTAATAGGCTTTTTATGGAGAGTACCAACACTTCTCTGCAGAGTTATTAGACTTTTTATCCACAGCACCAACACTTCCTTGCACAGTTATCATTCTTTTTATGAGCAGTACCAACACTTCTGTGCAGGTGAATTATACTTTTAATGGACAGTACCAACACTTCCTCGCAGAGTTATTATTCTTTTTATGGAAGTAACAACATTTCCTTGCAGAGGAATTATTCTTTTTATTGACAGTACCAAAACTTCTGCGCAGGTGTATTATACTTTTAATTGACAGTACCTCTTCCTTGCAGAGTTATTATTCTTTTCATGGACAGTACCAACACTTCTGTTCACAGGTATTATTCTTTTTATGGACAGTATTAACACTTCTGTGCAGAGTTATTATTAACCCTGGGCATAATACTTTGCTACGCTCACGAAGCATGCAAAGTTTGTGCTACTACGCACTACGCAAATTGCACGTAGCAGAGTGAATAACTGTACTAATAAACGTAGCGTAGCAGGAGTATAATAAACTCCTTCAAATGCTTTGATAAAGCAATTTTTTATGCTAAAAAGCATATAACCAATTCACAAAAATGAATGTTGACAATAAAATATCAAGCAATGAGAGAGGTGATGATTTTGGAGTCCCCCTAACCTAGGGGAGGACCAAGCAGATGCCTTGAACACAAAAAGCATATCATGTGAACGATTCAATGGTGGTCCCTTCCTCCTAGGACCACCCCAAGCACAGTTATGGGCAAAAATACAATCCCAACCAAAGGCCCTGCAAAGCATTATGGGACGAGATTAGCAGTGGGCAGTGAATATTATAGTGTCCAATATCAAAATAATTCTACAAAGAGCTGCAGTTCAACTAGTCGTCACTGGGTGTCGTCCCTCAAGAGTGAAATGCAAAAGTATTGAAAACCTTTCATGAAGCTTTTGCATTTGACTCGTGAGGGACGACACCCAGTGACGACTAGTTGAACTGCAGCTCTTTGTAGAATTATTTTGATATTGGACACTATAATATTCACTGCCCACTGCTAATCTCGTCCCATAATGCTTGCAGGGCCTTTGGTTGGGATTGTATTTTTGCCCATAACTGTGCTTGGGGTGGTCCTAAGAGGATGGGACCACCACCTAATCATTCAATAAGATGTGCTTTTTGTTTTCAAGACATCTGCTTGGTTCTCTCCCTAAGTTAGCGAGGATACCAAAATCATCACCTCTCTCACTGCTTTTTGTTTTCACTTTAGTGAAATGACTATATGCAATTTTAGCATATAAAGACAGAGATATTTATTTTATCTTAACTTGCACTGTACAAGTTTGCTTTTGGTAATTATTGTACAGTGCAGTGAGTCAAGCACACAGCTAGCACTACGCCCAGGCTTAATAATAATAACAAACTCCTTCAAATGCTTTGATAAAGCAATTTTTTATGCTAAAAAGCATATAACCAATTCACAAAAATGAATTTTGACATATCAAGCAATGAGAGAGGTGATGATTTTGGAGTCCCCCTAACCTAGGGGGAGGACCAAGCAGATGCCTTGAACACAAAAAGCATATCATGTGAAGGATTCAATGGTGGTCCCTTCCTCCTAGGACCACCCCAAGCACAGTTATGGGCAAAAATACAATCCCAACCAAAGGCCCTGCAAAGCATTATGGGACGAGATTAGCAGTGGGCAGTGAATATTATAGTGTCCAATATCAAAATAATTCTACAAAGAGTTGCAGTTCAACTAGTCGTCACTGAGTGTCGTCCCTCACGAGTCAAATGCAAAAGCTTCATGAAAGGTTTTCAATACTTTTGCATTTCACTCTTGAGGGACGACACCCAGTGACGACTAGTTGAACTGCAGCTCTTTGTAGAATTATTTTGATATTGGACACTATAATATTCACTGCCCACTGCTAATCTCGTCCCATAATGCTTTGCAGGGCCTTTGGTTGGGATTGTATTTTTGCCCATAACTGTGCTTGAGGTGGTCCTAGGAGGAATCGTTCAATAAGATGTGCTTTTTGTTTTCAAGACATCTGCTTGGTTGTTGGTTCTCTCCCTAAGTTAGTGAGGATACCAAAATCATCACCTCTCTCACTGCTTGTTAACTTTTTGTTTTCACTTTAGTGAAATGACTATATGCATTTTTAGCATATAAAGACAGAGATATTTATTTTATCTTAACTTGCACTGTACAAGTTTGCTTTTGGTAATTATTGTACAGTGCAGTCAAGCACACAGCTACGCACTACGCAATTTGCATAGCTACGTGTAGTTGAAGCTGTACTTCACGTAGCTACGTGAAGTGCTACTACGCAAACTACGCCCGGGCTTAGTTATTATACTTTAAATGGACGGTGCCAACACTTCTGTACAGAGTTATTATGCTGTTTATGGACAGTACCAACACTTCTGTGCAGAGTTGTTATACTTTTTATGGACAGTACCAACACTTCTGTGCAGAGTTAATCTTTTTATGGACAGTATCAACACTTCTGTGCGGAGTTATTATTCTTTTTATAGACACTACCAACACTTCTGTACAGAGTTATTTTTCTTTTTATGGACAGTACCAACACTTCTGTGCAGAGTTATTATACTTTTAGTGGACAGTACCAACACTTCTGTGTAGAGTTATTAGGCTATTTGTGGAGAGTGCCAACACTTCTGTGCAGATTTATTAGACTTTATATCCACAGCACCAACACTTCCTTGCAGGTGTATTATACTTTTAATAGAGAGTACCAACACTTCCATGCAGAGTTATTATTCTTTTTATGGAAGTAGCAACATTTCCTTGCAGAGGTATTATTCTTTTTATGGACAGTAGCAACACTTCCTTGCAGAGTTATTATTCATTTTATGGACAGTACCAACACTTCGGTGCAGGTGTATTATACTTTTAATGGACAGTGCTAACACTTCCTTGCAGAGTTATTATTCTTTTTATGGAAGTAGCAACATTTTGTTGCAGAGGTATTATTCTTTTTATGGACAGTACCAACACTTCTGTGCAGGTGTATTATACTTTTAATGAACAGTACCAACACTTCCTTGCAGAGTTAATATTCTTTTTATGGAAGTACCAACATTTCCTTGCAGAGGTATTATTCTTTTTATGGACAGTACCAACATTTCCTTGCAGAGTTATTAGACTTTTTATGGACAGCACCAACACTTCTGTACAGAGGTATTATTCTTTTTATGAACAGTACCAACACTTGTGTGCAGAGTTTTTATTCTTTTTATGGACAGTACCAACACTTCTGTGCAGTTATTATTCTTTTTATGGCCAGTACCAACACTTCTGTGCAGAGTTTATATTCTTTTTATGGACAGTACCAACACTTGTGTGCAGAGTTTTTATTCTTTTTATGGACAGTACCAACACTTCTGTGCAGAGTTATTTTACTTTTAGTGGACAGTGCCAACACTTCTGTGCAGAGGTATTAGGCTTTTTATGGAGAGTACCAACACTTCTGTTCATAGTTATTAGACTTTTCATCCACAGCACCAACACTTCCTTGCACAGTTATCATTCTTTTTATGAACAGTACCAACACTTCTGTGCAGGTGTATTATACTTTTAATGGACAGTACCAAAACTTCCTCGAAGAGTTATTATTCTTTTTATGGAAGTAACAACATTTCCTTGCAGAGGTATTATTCTTTGTATGGACAGTACCAACACTTCCTTGCAGAGTTGTTATCCTTTTTATTGACAGTACCAACACTTCTGTGCAGGTGCATTATACTTCTAATGGACAATACCAAAACTTCCTTGCAGCGTTGTTATTCTTTTCATGGACAGTACCAACACTTCTGTTCACAGGATTTATTCTTTTTATGGACAGTACCAACACATGTGCAGAGTTACACTTTTTGTGGACACTACCAAAACTTCTGGGCAGAGTTATTATTCTTTTTATGGACAGTACCAACACTTCTGTGCAGAGTTATTATACTTTTAGTGGACAGTAACAACACTTCTGTGCAGAGTTATTAGGCTTTTTATGGAGAGTACCAACACTTCTGTGCAGAGTTGTTAGACTTTTTATCCAGAGCACCAACACTTCCTTGCAAAGTTATCATTCATTTTATGAACAGTACCAACAATTCTGTGCAGGTGTATTATACTTTTAATGGAGAGTACCAACACTTCCTTGCAGAGTTATTATTCTTTTTATGGAAGTAGCAACATTTCCTTGCAGAGGTATTATTGTTTTTATGGACAGCACCAACACTTCCTTGCAGAGTTATTATTCTTTTTATGGACAATACCAACACTTCTGTGCAGGTGTATTATACTTTTAATGGACAGTACCAACACTTCCTTGCAGAGTTATTATTCTTTTCATGGACAGTACCAACACTTCTGTGCCGAGTTATTATACTTTAATGGACAGTACCAACACTTCTGTGCAGAGTTATTAGGCTTTTTATGGAGAGTACCGACACTACTGTATAGAGTTAATATTCTTTTTATGGACAGTACCAACACTTCTGTGCAGGTGTATTATACTTTTAATGGACAGTACCAACACTTCCTTGAAGAGTTATTATTCTTTTTATGGACAGTACCAACACTTCTGTGCAGAGATATTATTCTTTTCAAGGACAGCACCAACACTTCTGTGCAGAAATATTATTTTTTTATGGACAGTACCAACACTTCTATGCAGAGTTATTATACTTTTAATGGACAGTACAAACACTTCTGTGCAGAGTTATTAGGATATTTATGGAGAGTACCAACACTTCTGTGCAGAGTTATACTTTTTATGAACAGTACCAATACTTCTGTGCAGGTGTATTATACTTTTAATGGACAGTACCAACACTTCCTTGCAGAGTTAATATTCTTTTTATGGAAGTACCAACATTTCCTTGCAGAGGTATTATTCTTTTTATGGACAGAACCAACACTTCCTTGCAGAGTTATTATTCTGTTTATGGACAGTATCAACACTTCCTTGCAGAGCTATTATTCTTTTCATGGACATTACCAACACTTCTGTTCACAAGTATTATTCTTTTTTTGGACAGTACCAACACTTCTGTGCAGAGTTATTATTCTTTTCAAGGACAGTACCAACACTTCTGTGCAGAGTTATTATTCTTTTCATGGACAGTACCAACACTTCTGTGCAGAGTTATTATACTTTTAATGGACAGTACAAACACTTCTGTGCAGAGCAATTAGACTTTTTATGGTGAGTCCAACACTTCTGTGCAGAGTTATTAGACTTTTTATGGACAGCACCAACACTTCCTTGCAGAGTAATTATTCTTTTTATTGACTGTACCAACATTTTCTTGCAGCGTTATTATTCTTTTTATGGACAGTACCAACACGTCTGTGCAGGTGTATTATACCTTTAATGGACAGTACCAACACTTCCTTGCAGAGTTGTTATTCTTTTTATGGACAGTACCAACACTTCTGTACAGAGGTATTATTCTTTTTATGGACAGTACCAACACTTCTCTGCAGAGTTATTATTCTTTTTATGGACAGTACCTACACTTCTGGGCAGAGTTATTATTCTTTTCATGGACAGTACCGACACTTCTGTGCAGGTGTATTATACTTTTAATGGACAGTACCAACACTTCTGTGCAGAGTTATTATTCTTTTTATGGACAGTACAACACTTCTGTGCAGAGTTTATATTCTTTTTATGGACTTTACCAACACTTCTGTGCAGAGTTAATAGGCTTTTTATGGAGAGTACCAACACTTCTGTGCAGTTATTAGACTTTTTATCCACAGCACCAACACTTCCTTGCACAGTTATCATTCTTTTTATGAACAGTACCAACACTTCTGTGCAGGTGTAATATACTTTTAATGGACAGTACCAACACTTCCTTGCAGAGTTATTATTCTTTTTATGGAAGTAACAACATTTCCTTGCAGAGGTATTATTCTTTTTATTGACAGTACCAACACTTCTGTTCAGGTGTATTGTACTTTTAATTGACAGTACCACTTCCTTGCAGAGTTATTATTCTTTTCATGGACAGTACCAACACTTCTGTTCACAGGTATTATTCTTTTTATGGGCAGTATTAACACTTCTGTGCAGAGTTATACTTTTTATGGACAGTACCAATATTTCTGTGCAGAGTTATTTTTCTTTTAATGGACAACCAACACTTCTGTGCAGAGTTAATCTTTTTATGGACAGTACCAACACTTCTGTGCGGAGTTATTATTCTTTTTATAGACAGTACCAACACTTCTGTACAGAGTTATTTTTCTTTTTATGGACAGTACCAACACTTCTGTGCAGAGTTATTATACTTTTAGTGGACAGTACCAACACTTCTGTGCAGAGTTATTAGGCTATTTGTGGAGAGTGCCAACACTTCTGTGCAGATTTATTGGACTTTTTATCCACAGCACCAACACTTCCTGGCAGGTGTATTATACTTTTAATAGAGAGTACCAACACTTCCATGCAGAGTTATTATTCTTTTTATGGAAGTAGCAACATTTCCTTGCAGAGGTATTATTCTTTTTATGGACAGTAGCAACACTTCCTTGCAGAGTTATTATTCATTTTATGGACAGTACCAACACTTCGGTGCAGGTGTATTATACTTTTAATGGACAGTGCTAACACTTCCTTGCAGAGTTATTATTCTTTTTATGGAAGTAGCAACATTTTGTTGCAGAGGTATTATTCTTTTTATGGACAGTACCAACACTTCCTTGCAGAGTAATTATTCTTTTTATTGACTGTACCAACATTTTCTTGCAGCGTTATTATTCTTTTTATGGACAGTACCAACACGTCTGTGCAGGTGTATTATACCTTTAATGGACAGTACCAACACTTCCTTGCAGAGTTGTTATTCTTTTTATGGACAGTACCAACACTTCTGTACAGAGGTATTATTCTTTTTATGGACAGTACCAACACTTCTGTGCAGAGTTATTATTCTTTTTATGGACAGTACCTACACTTCTGTGCAGAGTTATTATTCTTTTCATGGACAGTACAACACTTCTGTGCAGAGTTTATATTCTTTTTATGGACTTTACCAACACTTCTGTGCAGAGTTAATAGGCTTTTATGGAGAGTACCAACACTTCTGTGCAGAGTTATTAGACTTTTTATCCACAGCACCAACACTTCCTTGCACAGTTATCATTCTTTTTATGAACAGTACCAACACTTCTGTGCAGGTGTAATATACTTTTAATGGACAGTACCAACACTTCCTCGCAGAGTTATTATTCTTTTTATGGAAGTAACAACATTTCCTTGCAGAGGTATTATTCTTTTTATTGACAGTACCAACACTTCTGTGCAGGTGTAATATACTTTTAATGGACAGTACCAACACTTCCTCGCAGAGTTATTATTCTTTTTATGGAAGTAACAACATTTCCTTGCAGAGTTATTATTCTTTTCATGGACAGTACCAACACTTCTGTTCACAGGTATTATTCTTTTTATGGGCAGTATTAACACTTCTGTGCAGAGTTATACTTTTTATGGACAGTACCAATATTTCTGTGCAGAGTTATTTTTCTTTTAATGGACAACCAACACTTCTGTGCAGAGTTAATCTTTTTATGGACAGTACCAACACTTCTGTGCGGAGTTATTATTCTTTTTATAGACAGTACCAACACTTCTGTACAGAGTTATTTTTCTTTTTATGGACAGTACCAACACTTCTGTGCAGAGTTATTATACTTTTAGTGGACAGTACCAACACTTCTGTGCAGAGTTATTAGGCTATTTGTGGAGAGTGCCAACACTTCTGTGCAGATTTATTGGACTTTTTATCCACAGCACCAACACTTCCTGGCAGGTGTTTTATACTTTTAATAGAGAGTACCAACACTTCCATGCAGAGTTATTATTCTTTTTATGGAAGTAGCAACATTTCCTTGCAGAGGTATTATTCTTTTTATGGACAGTAGCAACACTTCCTTGCAGAGTTATTATTCATTTTATGGACAGTACCAACACTTCGGTGCAGGTGTATTATACTTTTAATGGACAGTGCTAACACTTCCTTGCAGAGTTATTATTCTTTTTATGGAAGTAGCAACATTTTGTTGCAGAAGTATTATTCTTTTTATGGACAGTACCAACACTTCCTTGCAGAGTTATTATTCTTTTTATGGACAGTACCAACACTTCTGTGCAGGTGTATTATACTTTTAATGGACAGTACCAACACTTCCTTGCAGAGTTATTCTTTTTACGGACAGTACCAACACTTCTCTGCAGAGTTATTATGCTTTTCATGGACAGTACCAACACTTCTGTGCAGAGTTATTATTCTTTTTATGAACAGTACTAACACTTCTGTGCCGAGTTATTATATTTTTAATGGACAGTACCAACACTTCTGTGCAGAGTTATTAGGCTTTTTATGGAGAGTACCAACACTTCTTTGCAGAGATATTATTCTTTTTATGGACAGTACCAACCCTTCTGTGCAGAGTTATTATACTTTTAATGGATAGTACCAACACTTCTGTGCAGAGTTATTAGGCTTTTTAACAAGAGTACCAACACTACCAACACTTAATTTTGTGTATGCACTTTTTTCCTATTTTTATTTAGTCTACATTTCAGAGATGTATAGCTTTCTGGTTTTACCTAAGAGTTTTAAGCCTGTTTCCACTCCAAACTGAGTAAGAAGAGAAAAAAAAGAGGAAAAATAGACTACCACTTAGAACAAGCATTAGCAAATCCAATATGCCTGACCTTTGTAAGCTGGTGCAATGGTTATTTTTTATTGCACATCTACACACACAAGGGTCCTCACATTAGGATCATTGGATTTCAAGAAACACATGTCTGCCTTTATGAAAGGAAAATCACTACGAAACTTTTTGATTCATACGAGACCCAAACGGCAATTTACCACCAACCCCAGCATTCATGCCATGGTGCATCTGCCACCAGTTGTGGGCCATTTTTCATGCAGGCACTGCAACATCTGCCCTCTAACTAAGGCAGAGAAATAACTTAAAATTGGCCTACAGGCACCGTGGATTTTGAAAAAACACACAAATTGCGATAGCTGCAACGTAGTGTACATCTTGATCTGCACATGTGGCCTGCAATATGTAGGCATGACAATGAGAAAGGCAAAGGTCTGCATCAATGAACACTGCAAAATGCTCAGGTGTGAAAAAAATAGATGCGCCATTTTGAATCCACTGGACACACTGAGAACGATATCTCATGGCACATCATAGAAAAATGTTCTCAGTCTGTAACAGAACAACAACTTCTCTGATATGAACAGAGATGAATTTACAGGCTATCTAGCACAACCATTGGTCTTAACAATGAAATCCCATGGGCACAACTGGCATCTGGATGAAGCACAGTGGCCATCCAGTATCCTTATATGCCTCTACCACACAAGATAAAACACAGGTCACAACCCACTAGACACCCAATTTAGGCATTCACCATAGGGCACAATTGCACAGGGACATCCATACAAAATATAAAGATAACAAGAGGGACACTAGGAAGCAAACGGGATGGGGCAATACCACTTCAGGTCCCCCTAAAAAAACACTAAAGGTTACATGATAAAATAAATATCATTTACATTCCCTTCATGTGTGTTCAAAGAAAACCACCCTCAAATTATAACCTAAAGAAATAACACATGATATATACCTATAATCATAAGATATATAATATTGAGCCTGTGCCATTACCGGAAAGTCTATCAGGGTAATAAACAATAAAAAATTCAATCCTAAAGTAGGACCCTTGTCCTTCTCTTCTTCTCTTTTTTCCACTACAAAGAGCAGAGATGCTCTATTTCCAATATATGACTCTAGCTCCACTGGTTGATGGTATCCAGTTACATATAAATATCTGTAATTTGATCCATGTACCTTTATATATTTTTTTACAAGCCCTCAGAAGTGCTTTGTTACTCAGATCGCACCACACTTCAAAACAGAGTGACATTTCTCAAGTTCAGGCTAATGTAGAACATACATGAGCAAAAAACTACAAATCCCGACAGCCTTGGGACCGCTCACAGGAAGACGTCATGCTGGCGTCTCACATCCACGAACTCAGGCCCTTCAAAGACAGCCCCGCTCAAACACTGAGCAGCCAGCGGCAGTCTGGGCAGCTCATCTAGGTGATGGAACTGGACCTTTTCCTTAGAGTAGAAAGTATCTGCAGGGAGGGTCTTCAATGTGGGGAGGGAACGTAAATAATTTTTGTAAATATTGGCCCACTTTTGCACTCTTGGACCCAGTTGGCCCATTGGGACAATGTCAGCATAGTAAATCCATACGAGTGGGTTTGCGTGTCAGTTGGGCTAAGAACCCTGTAGAAACTCATCACCCAAGGCACTCACGATGGGTTGCAAGGTGCAGTATACACACACACAATATCAAGAATGGATCCCTTGGCCGTAACTTTGAGTAACGGTGCTGTGACTCTTGCAGCCTAACCCCTGTGAACTCAGACTGTCATAAGTGTTTTACAACAGTGCTTCGGTAGGGTATATTAGATAGAATGGCAAAGAACGTATCAACATAAGAGTGGCTTATATCTTCTGCGATGTTCGAGCCATAAAACCCTGCGGGGGGAGCTTTGTTTTCCTGTTCCTGCACGAATTGTCTATCAGGACATGCTACCATCAACAGTTGCCAGGATTTTATGAATGTCTAACCCTGGGTGGGGTTCCATTTTCAAACAACTATCCTATGAACTTAACAAAGCATTGAAACTGTAAGGTATATGTGCTATGAAATCCACAATATGGTTTAGTGGGCGCATGAATGGGTGGCAAAGGATATGTCCATTACATTGATTGGAAAATTGAATACATGATAGGTCCTGAATGCTAAAGAATATGGCAGTCCTTTCAGGAATAGTCTATACAAACACCAAAGATCGGGCTGAAATACCTATTACTAGATATAGATATACGTTTTATTTCTCTCCTTGAGTGTGTGACAACAGGATGGTCCCCTCTGCCAGACAAGCATGATCTCCGAAAGAGGTAAGATAGATGAGTGTAAAAAGTAACAATAAGATTGAACTTTCGCATGCATGCATTTACTCTAGTAGACATCACACATGTTTTTTACGCACATTTCACACATTGAATATTGTTTAGAATAAGGTGGTTTTTATTTTAAAATATGTTAACAGTAAAAGGCAACAGGGTGATGCTGGTTTTGGCTAGGTGGTAAACATCAAGATCACCAGCAGCTTAATATAGAATTGTCCCAGTGGTCACATTCATGGGACCCCACAAGAGAATCACATTAGACACTACCCTACTGTGTTGTTTTGTTAAAAAATGTTATTCTTATTTTCTTCTACATATACAGGTACCCCTGAAATACAGAAGGACCCCTTTTTTCAGGTGAGAGCCTTATGCTTCATGGAAGTGCATGGAGTGGGTTCACTGACAGAATATCAACCCTCAAAATAGTGACATACAAAATTATTGTGACCAAAATATATATGTCAAACATATCGCCACCCTATACTTATAATGGTAAGTACAAAAATATAGAGAAAAAAATAATCGGTCATTAATATCGTCATATTAAATATCATTTTAGAATATATATATATATCAAATAAAATAATAAATATCAAATAGTAACATTAATTTTAAACCATAAAATAGATTTAATATATATTTCAACAAATATAACAAATAAACAAAATTTAAAAAAGTTAAACAAACATATATAATAATTAATATATATATATATATATATATTTACATATACCTACTTAAAAAGTAATTATTGAACTAATAATTTTAATTTATATTATAATTTCAAAATAATCTAAAAATGTAACAATTAACATAAAATCTTTAAAAAAAAAAACCGTTCTAATCAAATTAAAAAATTAAACAACTTAAACTTCTTTAAATTTAGTAAAAAAAATGTACACAAAAACATTAAGAATTACAAATAATATAATTTAAAATAAAAAAAGCATAATAATAAATTTTTTAGACAATATAAAATAAATTATAAAATGTAAAATGTAATACATATAATATTCCCACTACAATTTATACAAAACTACACAGACTATTACAGTAAATATATAGAAAATGTACTACTCCCACTTCATGCAACGCAAAAATAATAAAATTAGGCATAATTTACAAATTTCCCTCCAATAAATGAAACAGTAGTAAAAGTGTTGGATTGCGGATAAGTAATATTTTCTATACATATTCCAGCCAGTAAAACAGTAGGGAAACTGTTGGAGTGCAGAGGGGTAAAATTTACTATACCCACTCCAATGAATGCAACAGTAGGGAAAGGGTTGGATTGCGAAGGTATAAAATTTACTATTCCCACTCTACTCAGTACAAAAGTAGGGAAAGTGTTGGATTCCAGAGGAGTAAAATTTACTATTCCCACCCCCATTAGTGTAATAGTAGGGAAAGTGTTGGATTGCGTAGCAGTAAAATGTACTATCCCCACACCAGTCAGTAAAATAGTAGGGAAAGTGTTGGATTGCAGAGGGGTAACATTTATTATTCCCACTCCAGTCAGTATAAAAGTAGGGAAAGTATTGGATAGCGGAGAGATAAAATGTACTATTTCCACTCCAGTCAATACAACAGTAGGGAAAGTGTTGAATTGCGGAGGGGTAAAATGTACTATTCCCACTCCAGTCAGTACAACAGTAGGGAAAGTGTTTGATAGCGGATGGGTAAAATTTACTATTCCCACTCCAGTCAGGACAACAGTAGGAAAAGTGTTGGATTGAGGAGGGGTAAAATGTACTATTCCCACTCCAGTCAGTACAACAGTAGGGAAAGTGTTTGGTAGCGGAGGGGTAAAAATGTACTATTCCCACTCCAGTCAGTACAACAGTAGGGAAAGTGTTCGATAGCGGAGGTGTAAAATTTACTATTCACGCTCCAGTCAGTGCAACATTAAAAACAAACAAAATATCTTGACCAAAGTAAATAAAGAAAAATATA
Source organism: Calotriton arnoldi (assembly GCA_963921515.1). Lineage (NCBI taxonomy): Eukaryota > Metazoa > Chordata > Amphibia > Caudata > Salamandridae > Calotriton > Calotriton arnoldi. Next base: position 34,722 of record CAWUFW010015293.1, on the reverse strand, counting down.
ATTGTGTTGAGAAATAAAATACATGGCATGAGCGTTGCAGATAATTTTAGTTTTGCTTCGATTTAGAGAATACCCAGAAAGTCTCCCAAATCTTGACGCCTCTCTTTCAATTTCCTCAATAGTTATTGCCGGATCGGGGGTTAAGATAGCGACATCATCGGCGTACGCCAAGGCTTTCGTTTCCCAGCCGTTTGTGTCAATTGGTTTAATAATGAGGTTATGCTCTATCTGTCGTATAAACGGATCAATATATATTGCAAATAATAATGGTGAACTCGGGCAGCCCAGTCTGGTACCTCTCGTTATAACAAACCTGTCAGTTAGGCCTCCGTTCACCATTATCTTAGCAGTGGGACAAACATATAGCATTTTAAATGCTTGCACAAAACCGTCTCCTATCCCAACCCTTGACAGAGCCTCCCAGAGAAAGGCCCAGGAGACTCTGTCAAAGGCCTTCTCCGCATCCAATAAAATCAGTGCTAATGGTTCTTCAGTAACATTTTTTGCATCGAGAAGTGAAATGGCTCTGCGGATATGATCGGTCGTCCCGCGGCCAGGGATAAAGCCATGTTGTCTTGAAGATATAACCGTATGAATATTCGGGGCAAGGCGCATGGCCAACATTTTAGAATAAATCTTAGTATCTGAGTTGATCAGTGTGATGGGGCGATACGACCCTGGATCAGAAGGTACTTTATTTTTTTTAAGAAATATTATAATTTTGGATTGCGCCCATGACTCTGGGGGTCTGCCTCCCTTAAAGACGTGTATAACCAGTTGCGTCATACATTCTTTAAGTTGGGTTGAATTTTTTTATAGAATTCAAGAGGTATATTATCAAAGCCCGTAGCCTTACCACTTGGCAGACTGTTAATACATAGCAGTATCTCTAGCCACTGGGGAATCTCTTCCAGTTGTAATTGTTCCTCCCGTGTAAATCTTTCTTTAGGGATCTGATTAAAATATGTCGCTATCTCAGTCTGGTCACTTTGCGTTTCTTCCTGGTAAAGTTTTTGAGAATAGGAGAAAAAGACCTTTCGTATCTTATCCGAGTCAGCGGTTAGTCCCTTGGCTGGATCTTCAATCTCTGTAATTAAATTCCGGGTTACCTTTTGTCTAGTTCTGACCGCAAGATGATGGCCCACCTGCTCACTGCATTCATAAGCCTCCTCACGCCGTGAGGCCAGTTTATCAGCCACCCCTTTAGCTATTATCTCCATAATTGCGGATTTAGCCGCCATAACCCCCAATTGTGCTTCCTTGTGCTCTCCTCCATTTTGAACTACAGTAACCAGCTCCTCTTCAGCGGCTGCTAATTTTGCTAGGTTATCTTTCATTATTACTTGTTTTTTTTTATTCATTACGGCAGAGAAGCGGAGTGTTTCCCCCCGAATCCCAGCCTTAAGTGCAACCCAAACAACATCAATACTGGCGCTGCCTACATTCTCTTTAATAAATTGAGGTATCCACCGCTTCATAAGCTCGCAATATTCCTCATTAAAAAGAAGAGTCCGTTCAAAACTCCATGTCGGTATTGTGCCACCGCTGATCCTTTCCATCTTAATCTCCACAATTAATGGGTTATGGTCGGCTAACACTCGAGGCTTCTTTTCTATTCTGCTATCCCCGAGTATTTGATAGGAGGCTAAAATGTAGTCTATTCTAACATGTTTGCTATGAGGATGAGAGAAATAGGTGTATCCGGGATTCTTAGGGTTTTGCCAGTTCCACAGATCCGTGAGTGCATGTTCCTGACAAAGTGTCCTTAATGCCTTATACACTTTTGGTTTGCGGCCCTTATATATCCCCCCAGGCTCCTGTTTCAAATTCCACTCTGCTGGTAAATTTATATTTAAATCCCCACAAACTATTATCGGAAGTGGCCAGTTAGCTAATTCATTATTAATATGCTGGATTACTGTTGGATCATCCAGGTTACTGCCGTATATGGAGCAGATGGTAAGTAAATCTCCTGACTGTCTATGAACCTGAGTGATAACCCATCTCCCTAGCCGGTCTACTGATGTACGGCTGAATTGTAGCGTGTTATTTAATGCCAATATTGCAACCCCCCGTGTACGCGAATTCTGCGTTGTGGCCCCTACCAAAACATACCCGAGTGTCCCTAGTAGATGTCTTTGTGCAGCTTTAATGTGTGTTTCCTGCATACAAATTATATCCGCATTCAGTAGCCTTAAGGCAGCTGCTGTGTTCAATCTTTTCTTCCAATCATTAAGGCCGCAAATGTTAATTGTGGCAATGCGTAACTTACTCATCTAGAATTGTAAAAAGAAGAGGAACGAAGCCCACCTGTGTTCTCCCAAGAGCAAGCAAAAAGCTTTCTACTAGTGATTTCCCATTCTTTAGACCAACCCCCCCCATAGCCCCCGCCCTCCTCCACACCCCCCCACCCCAATATTGAGGTTACCTGACCTTGGCATTCGAGGGAGAAAACCACGCTCTTCCAGCGATCCCCCCATTTTCTGACCTCTTATTTAGAAACTTCTCATGCCAAGTTTAATGATGCACGAGTGGTGGAAAAAGCAACATATTTAGGCATAGAAATTACCGCAAATACTGACTGTATAGTGGAAAACAATACTGAGCCATTAATTATCAAAAGTAGATTAGAAATGGCTAGACTACATAATCTACATTTATCTATAATTGGGAGATGTAATTGCATTAAAATGTTGTTCTTCCCAAAATTCCTGTACCTCCTGCGGGCGATTCCGTTAGAATTTGATGGCAAGTGCTTTAAAAAATCGAAGATTTATTTTCAAGATTTATTTGGGGTTATGCCAGACCCAGAAGAGCTTTTAAATACCTTTCGCTATCAAAAGAAAGGGGAGGGCTGGCCCTCCCAAACATCAAACTATACTATTGGGCCATTACGATATTGAATAATTTAACTCTGATTCATGAAAAACCAAGCGTAGTTAGGCACGAGGGAATACCATCACCACTTGAACTCATAATGGGGACAGAGGCTTGGGGATTGGTATGGCGACATATGTACGATAATCACTACAAGAAAGTGCGGTTTAAGACATTACAAGGCGGGTACAAGGTTATGAAATGTATGCTGAAGCTGATTGGGCTTGGTCGCCTGAATTATTACACACCACTATGTAACAATCCTATGCTGCCGGAGATCTTTAAAGGCTCTATTACAGAAAGATGGAGAGAGACAGGCTTGAACAAACTTGGCGATCTTTTTTCCGTAAATGGGCTGGTAACTTTTGAAAACTTAAGAGAGCGATTTGGGTTGGAGAATAGAGATTTCTTTAAATTTTTACAAATTAGAGACTTTTTGTCGAAAAAACTGGGTGGACCGAACAAGTTTTTAAACATCGACATTATGGATAAATTTAGGAAAAATAGAGGTTTATCTATTGGTCTTGTATATAATATGTTTAATTCTTTGATGGTAGACGATTTGGATGTTCGAGCGACAAAATGGAAGGCAGAAATCGGTGTTACTGAGGAATTATTCTTCCACTCAATTAATTTAGCTCAGAATATTTTAATTCCTGGCAGGTTACAGGCGCAGTATTATAAATCATGTTTTTCTTTATACTATACCCCGAAAAAAATTGCTAAATGGGGGACAGGGAAAGGAACCGCCTCCCGCGTTGTGATTTATATGAGGCTGACCTTAGCCATATCTTTGCAATATGCAAGGTCTTGGATAATCTAAAAAATGAAATCTCTAGATTCTATAATGTAGAGTTGGGGATTACCTGTTCCCTCTCTCCAACACTTATTGGTCTTGGGGTAGACCATGACCTGCAGGGGACTCCGGGTGAAAGATTAGTATTTATCGGCATGGCAGTATATCGCCTCAGGCCTTGCCTCTGCGTGGCTGGACCCCAATCCACCGGGCTTTCAGCAATGGCTCACTCGGCTAATTTCTAATTATAATTTAGAGAAAGCTATTTACACAAGGAGGGGATCACGTTCTCGGAAAAAAGGGCTTGAAATCTGGGCACCCATGACCAAATGGCTTGTAAATAAAGAATGAGTAAATAATAGACTTTGGTGTAACATGAAAACTAATATGGGGCAACGTAAGAGATTGACCAACTCTCCGGGGGGGTGGGCAGGTTAGTCAAGGGGTGGGGGGAGGGTTCAAAAATTTGAAAACGTACAATGCAATAGTGTTTACTTTCCTTCAGCTGTGTTGCCTTTTCTTTTTTTTTTCTTTTTCTTTGTTTTTGTCTTTAATATGTTGTGTACAAAGGTATAACATTGTGTATTTCCTATTTTTCTATTGCATTGTCAATAAAAATCTATTTAAAAAAAAAAGAGAAATAAAATACAAATATATTTATTATTAAAAAGTTTAAAAAATAAAAACATATTACAATTTTAAATACATATCGCAAATGCCTACAAATATTACTATAAACAAAACACAAAAATAATTTTCATGCAAATAAATATTTTTATTTAGAAATTATTTAACAAAAAAAATTATTACCTACATTTACTTTAGTTACTTCCCACCTATAACCTCACAACCTGCACCTAAAACTTAACTTTAAAAAAATGATTTACACTATTAATATACATTTTTATCAAAATACTAACTATCATTCATTAAATATTAATTATTAATTAATTATAATTAATGTACTTTCCACAATATAACCCCCAAAACACACAACAAACTCATAAAATGTAACTGAATTTTTGTTTTACAATTAACATAACTAATTATCAAATTAATAATATTAATTAAAAAAATATTAACTACTTAAAATTAATTTACTTTCCACCTCACACCGCTAAAAAACCCACAACCCACATCTAAAATCTAAAAGAAAGAAATAATTGGAAAATTAACATAATTATCAATTATTAAATGGTATTAATTAAAAACTAGGGGGCCCATTAGGATGTCGGGCGGTAGCACCACCGCCGTGCTGTCGGATGTAAAAACCACCAGTTACCGTCCGCCCGCCGTGGCCCACACGCCCACCCAATTAGGATGTGAAAAGTCAGCCAAACACCGCCCGTAAACCAGCGACGCCGTCCGCCATCAAAGTGCGCCCGTTCACGTAGCGGCGCGGCCCAATGGACACACACCGTCCGACGAAATCACGTACCGCCCGGCGTACAAATTACGATGCCGCAAACAAACAGCTCCCACGGCTAAGAGACACCGCACGAGAAACCAAGGCGGAAACTCGATCGCTGAGTACGGACACCAAAGAGGCGGACCCCCCGAGCATGAATCCAGCACTGCAGGCCCACCCCATGCTCTACTTGATGCAGAACCTAGGAGTCAATGCACCGCGGAGACGCAGGTAGGCAGACACACAACAAGGGCACGCAAACACCGCACACAGTGCAAGGGCGGAAGAACTGTACATGGCCCCCCCCAGACACCCCTGCGTGTACACGACACATCCACCACTGCACCCACAAATGTCACACCGGGCAAATTGAAACAACTCGTAAAAACCGGGCACACACTACCTGGGACCAGGAACTAACGTCCCCATCACGGCCCCGCAGCGCAGCGGCGAAGACGCAGCCACACATGCGCACAACGCAGAGCCCAACGACAGCGCCATGTATGCGCCGCACACAAACAACACAGGGCACAACAAACACCACACACCAGCCCCACCCTGAACGCACATGTCACGTGACAGACCTACCACAGTCATGTCCCCAACCGGCAATTCACAGTTGCCAACCTGACGTCACACAACTGACCCGAACATGTCAGTGATGTCACGCCCTGTGTGCAAAACATGGCGAAGCACACAGCGGCGGCAATATCACCCAGCAGAATATGGACCCCGTCGGCAAAAGGTACGCCAGTACCACACAGAAACACCGATACCACCCTGCACCCAATACCAAGACATGCAATACGTAACATCAAAGATCCCGGGGACCGACAACAGGTGGCTCCAATTATAACACCCACACACAAGGCCCAACGTATAGCGGAAACGCAGCGTGCCGCCCACACACGGGAGAGGAGATAGCACTGAATGGCCTTCCATACCCACACCGAAACCACAGCTCAACCATTCAAGCAGGACAATACAGTCATTATCCCCCAAAAAAGCCCAACACAGGCATGCAGAGGGAACCGTCCACTGGGCAGATAGCGCATAACACGAAAGAACATTTCGAACGGAAAAAGAAATAATACCACTCCCCCATGTGGTTCACATGCAAGTTATCTGGAAGGAGTCAGACACCACTGACCTTGACCATTCATAGAAGCATGTGGGATGAGGGCCCGTGTCCTCCGCACAAGCTACTATAACCCAAGTCCTGCCTCCCTACGACCATTACAGAATTCCCAGCAACGTCGGAGGTTGCACTCTGCAGACTGCACAGACAGCCGGAGCACGCCATCACATCGCCCTGCAGCAAAATGGCACTTGCACCACACCTACCCAACTACGCCGGACAGATGAAGGTGTACAAACATAACCTGATACAGATATTGGGATGTGAAAATCTGGCTCTGCTGAACGTAAGTTACCGACTAACTTACCGCATCGCATTGTTCAGCTGCGTCATCCCCGTCTTCTACTGTCGGAGGTGTCCCTTCCACTGTCCTGTGGATTTATGTCTCTCCAACCCGGCATGTCCAATGGCGGACCTGGTACAACTGTTCAACCCCTGGACATCCACGACAGGATCTGTTCAGCCTATGGGGGCATGGCGTATGTGGCTGCAATCGGACCCACACTGCAATGGGACCACTGTGCCTCCACACGACGTATTCTGGATCACAGTTTCATCGAATGTCATCCAACATGTCCCATCAGGCTCCTACAAGGGACAACTTACGACCAACACCTTGACAGCCACCATCCGCTTCATTGGATGGCATCCATGTATACCACCAATGCCATGGAAGCCCTGCTGGAAGGTATCGCATACCTGACAACCTGTCAATTCGTCGGACCCCGACGCAATACCCCCAATTGAACAATGATGTCCTACACCATACCCATGCTTGGCTCTGCACGGACTGAGCAGTTACCAGTACAACAACTATACCATACAACCTGCAACTAACACCACACCATTAACTACACTGCCATGATATCGGATATTTTCGGGACATGCACTCTGTTCCTCATCACATCCAGTAACTCTGCATGAACAGGGGGAGGCATGGACAACACTGCACGTACAACTATGCCATAATATGTATCCTGCGCCCATGAACATATGCACTGGTCAGTGGACAGTAATCGGTCAGCTGTAGTATGTGAGAGCTGTCACCTCACCTCCCTCTGAACTTCCGTGCCAGGACTTTTGCATGGACAACAAGTGCATCCCCCTACAACATGACCCCAGTGACTGTGTCATGTCCAGTAGCCACCACATTGCAACAACAAGTGGGACGCCGTTGCATGCACGTAGGCCCATGCCCTGATGACACCCCTCACGCACGTGTGTATGAGTAACTATAGCAGCAAACCTGTAACATGGAACTGAGATGTACTGTGCCCATGATGTCAATCGGTCTGGTAGGCAAAATGTATACTGTCTGTGTCAAAGTCAGCAGCTCCACAGTAATTAGCAAATGCACATTAGCACAGCAACGGCTAAGCAGTTGTAACTCTGAAGCCCACATCCCACAGTCAACAACTAATCACATGTACCCCTACACCCTATGCTATGTGTAATCATGCTGAGTATATCCTCCACATGCATTTCGCTGCCAGTAGTGTCCACTATACTGCATCACAGAGGACATAAGTCCTAATACATGGCTTGAAGTAAATATGTGTCTCTGCTTATTCATTCCACGAGTACGAATGAGAGAGGATGAGAGTGTGTGAAGTACACGGCAGTCGTGAGATGACCATGTAGTCCACTGTCATTGGATGTCAACGCAAATGAGTAGCACAACTGTGGAAGACACACATGTGTCATGTGAAGCGGGAGTTACGCTTGGCTCAGGTGGGTGGGTGTGACGGGTAGGTGCGCACATGCAATGTTGAAACACGCTGTGTTGGGAGGATTCCGGAGCAGTACATCACCGCTCTCCTGGGAATTTGTAAAGACCACCTGTCTGGGGATGAATGTGAACTCGTGTGTGCACAACAGGCGGGCACACGATCAATGCTGCATCAGGTGTAGACGTCAGCCCACCCTCTGTGGACATGCTGGATACTGCTGTGCGTCCGCCAGGCCCTTGCCAAGGCACTCACATCCCCTGTCGACCAGGTTTATCCCCAACATTGTCCACCTGCACAGGCAATCCAGGGCACGGGATGGCAGTGGAGCATGGTGGGTGAGAGGTCATGGCGCGCTCCTCCTGGTCACATCACGCAGGCAACACATCCTCAATATGTAGTATGGCACAAGTCAAATGGAAGTAGTGGGGTGACGCACACATCACGAGCAGGAGTGATGTCACGGAAGGTGGCTCGCACCATCTCACTCATTGCCTATTTTCCCACACACGTTACATGCCATTGCAACAGAGAAGCCAGCGCGTGCACAAGCAGCTCCAAGCTCGCCCCAGAGAGGCCAAAGAGTGAATGTGTGGGTCCATGATCTCCAGTTGGACGCGGCCTGGGCCGCTAGGGCAGCTACAGCCTCTGTGTGTTGCAGGTGGTGTATCCGGACTGCGGAGCCTGTCATGCATTGTCAATGTTGCCCGGGTCTCGACTCGAGGCACCACGCAGGTGTACGGCGTCCCGCCACTTATTATACCGCGAGACAGACCACTTGTTCAACTGGACCCACACATACACTCCTTGGCCTCTCTGGGGCGAGCTTGGAGCTGCTTGTGCATGCGCTGGCTTCTCAGGTGCAAACGCATATTTGGGTGAGCGAGGGGAGGCCATGAGTACAGGGTAACATATGACTATCTGACTTCCAGTTAGTTTAAGGAATGACCCTGATGTGGTCATAAAAAGACGTGTCTCGTGTGTATTGCAACTAGTAGATAAGCCGATGTACTTCCCATGTCTTGCATGTAGCCCCGCACCTAGACCCGCCCACTCGACACATATAAATGAGTACCAGCACCACATCCTTCCCATTCGAAGCACTGACTGGGTGTGACAACCATCGGACAGTCTTGTGTAGTCCACCCACGCGTACATGTGGGCCCTCCATGATCCATGTCACCTGCGGCAAAGTGATGTCATGGGCAATGACGGAAGTGAGGAGAGCTGTCTGCCCCACGCACAGATGGCGCATCAGCTCAACAGACCCAGCACTGAGGGCAGCAGGGGTCACATGTGCTGGGGCAGCTGTGCCTGGTGTGAAGGCACATGCATATAGACAGCACATCGAGCAATGTGTAGTCTGCCCACATCTACTGTCCATTGTCAGGCGGACCTAGCAAAAGATCACAAGACAACACATCTGTGTGGGTGTACCCACTGTGACCAACACTGCGCAACAATCAACGTACTCACCCTGTGTATGGCCCACCCCGCAACGGAGGTCACATTCAGTGCCACTAACTCACACACATCCCTATCACGAGGCATGGTGTGTCCAATCGACAGGGCTGAGTTTGCGCTTATCCGGAGGGTCCTGAACAGGAGACACATGTAACCCACTAGGCAGTCTGTGTTGTCACCTACTGGCATTGTGCAGTCAATGTGCAGGCCAGGCCTACTGGGACTGAGAAGGGCAGCATGGCCCCAGCCTGACATTCACACGAGCAAAAAGTGCACTGAGACCTGCATTGCCAATTGTCTGTGTCACTGGATGTCTGACATGAAGTTGCCATGTACCACCACTCGGGAGGGACAGACATGTCAAAGCGCCCGAGAGCTCACATACCCCTGCCACCTGCAGTCAGCATGGTGAGCAGTGCATGTGTGTCCCCCACATGCACTCCCACACACACTGCAGTTGTCTCTCACACACAACTTTCGCAAGGAATAGCCATGTGCAGTGTGCGTGGAGCTCGGAATCCAGGATCTCCAGCTCCTCGCTGGTGAGTGGACCTGGACATATCCTCAGCGTCATCGACATGAAGGTGGACAGGTGGCAGCAGCAGGTGTTGTTGAGGGATGCCAGGCTGCAGTCCCAGGTAGCTGTGGTAATGCCGGTCACACTCCCACACTCATATAGCCCCCTGGGGCAGGTTCAGTGGGTCCAAGCTGCTGCAATTTGTGTACCATGTCTGCCAGCTTCAATTGCAGATGATGGCCTGCTCCCAGCTGGCCCGGGACGCTTACCTCCATAGTGGAACACGCAGGGTGCAACCGCGAGGGTCATTGGAGTTGGCCGCAAGGGCCTAGCCCATGGCGGGTACAGTCCGCTGATGCCATGTGCACCACACAGTATAATGTGCACAATGCATCTGCAGGTGTGGCCATGATTTGTGTGGGAGCAGGTCCACAATGGACAGGGCCACAACATGCTGTGTGCATAGGCAGTGACGGCCAGTGCCCAGCCTCCACATGTCTGTTAGCATATCATCATGTACACATTGGCATGGGAGCATGGGATATGCATATGCACACACATGCCATCTTTCACTATGTACATCTGCCACCTGGCACGTGCAACGTTACGTGTCACTTGTGATGTGTATTGGCAATCACACAGCCGTGTTGGCATGGAGCTGTCAATGTGTACACCTGTCAATGTTTCTGGAGATGTGATCCGTACAGTGCTGTACATAGGGTGCAGTAGGGACATCAATGACTGTCTCATATCCCCTCGTGCTACAGGTCCCACTTGTTTTGGCCGCTCAGCCTGTGTCCATAGCATTGTTGGTGTGTGCCATACTCACCCAGCCTCGGAAGCAGTGTCATGCACAGCAGCTAGTTATGTTGCCGTGGTATTGCCGCTTGCCAAATATGCAGTCTGATACCATCAGCATGCCTTACAAGTTATTAAGGCCTAAATCCCCATGTGCATGCTCATAGCAATGGTGTGTGTCACTGCAATTGGCAGGGGACCTGTGTAAGTGTATTGTGGCTGTGCTGTCCCTACTTGTCAGCTGTTCTGTGATTCAATTGCTTGGTCAGTCATTTGTGTTTTGTGTATGTGGAAATGCCCTGTGGCGTGTTGCTTTCACATGTGTCCACTTCCATCTTTCCTAGGAGGAGACCAAACATACATCGCCCCTACCAATTGCTGTCAGACATGGAGGATGTGGAGGTAATCCGGAAATTCCGTCTGGACCGACCCACCCTGCATCGCCTATGTGCCTTGTTGGAACCCCACCTCCGTCCTCGCAGGGTGTATCCAACTGCATTTACCCCCACGGCTAAGGTGATGGCTGCACTGCATTTCTTCGCCACTGGGTCATTCCAACACACATTGGACAGTGGAAGTGGGATGTCCCAGCCCATGTTCAGCATGGTGCTTCGTGATGTACTGTCAGCTATGATGCTGTACAGGAACAGGTACATCAGATTCCCCAGGGCTCGTGAATTGGCGGCAGTGAAGGGTGATTTCTATGCCCTTGGACGGATCCCCCACGTTGTTGGTGCAATCGATTGCACCCATATTGGCCTTGTAGCACCACAGGCCATGGAGCACATTTATCGGAATAGGAAGCACACCCACTCCCTGAATGTGCAAGTGGTGTGCCTTGCGGACATGGTCATTACACACGTGTGTGCGAAGTTTCCAGGATCGGCCCATGACTCGCACATCATGCGCAACAGCATCCTACCATGTCTGATGACCAATCTGCAACCGGACCGTGCTTGGATTGTTGGTGAGTATGTGTACTCGTGTAGCGTGCCTGATGTGCGATGCTGTCTTGGGGACAGTTGGAATTGCAACTAATCTCGGTATTCCTCACACCCAGGGGACTCTGCTTATCCGAATGGGCCTTGGCTGCTCAGCCCATTACGTAATCCTCGGACCCCAGCTGATGACCGCTACAATGAGGCACATGGGAGGACCAGACGTGTGGTGGAGCGGACCTTTGGCCTCCTCAAGTCCAGGTTCAGATGCCTGGACCGCACCAGGGGCGCACTGGCGTACACCCCACAGAAGGTGTGCCAGATAGTAGTGGCTTGCTGCATGCTGCACAATCTGGCTATTCGCAAGCAGATCCCCCTAATAGTGGATGACGGTGATCATCCAGGGCCCCAGCCTGCAGACCAGGATGGGTCCAGTGACGAGGACAGTGGAGAGGAGGAAGCTGTGAATGTGCGTCAGCAGCTCATCGTCCGCTACTTCACTTGACGGTGAGTGTCCATTTACGACGGCTGAAGTAGCTGTAGTTGTGCAGGTGTATGTGTGCTCTGTCACGGAGGCCTTTTGTTCACTGAGTGCTGTGTGTCAATGGTCCATGTCCAGGTTAGTATGCCACTGACATTGGCTGTAGCATTGTGCCCTGTTGCTCTGCGAGATGTGTGTACATTGCTTGTAGTTGGTGACAAGTACTGTGTGATGAGTGTGTGACACACTCATTGAATGTACTCTTGTTCTGTTTTTCACCCCTAGGTCCCTACAGCCTCTCCTGTCCCATCGACATACCACACAGCAGATGCATTTCTGCTCATTGTAGCGGTTGCACATCGTTGAATAAACACAGGGCACAGACAGCAGATTGTGATCAAGGTGTATTTATTTTCAGCGGTGACATGTTATTGTGTGCAAGGTGTTGACAAAAGTGGTGCGTGCAGTGACTATGAGTTGACGGTCATGGCTGCGTGATGCTCAAGGTGTACCCATTTAGTCCTATGTCCACAGTCCAACAGACACATGCCATTCACATGGCAGTGTGGGGTAGGATCGTATTACAAGTCAATGCAGTAGGTGGTCAAGGTGGCTGGCTGACTCACTGGCGTTTGGTGCGTGCAAAGTCCTCTCTGGACACCTGTTTCCTCTTCGGACGGCCCCTTCCACGTTTGGAAGGGGGGGGGTGTGTTGGTGGGCTGCTGGTAGTGGCTGAGGAGTGCTCACTCGCTGTGGACGCAGGGGAACGCGATGCTGCACGACCCTGTGCCACAGCAGGTGGTGGCGGAGGTGGTGTTGCTGGCCTTGCTTGTGCCCTCACCACCACCACCAGCTGGCCCATGAGGGCCACCATTTGGCCCATATGGGCGTTCATGGCCCTCAACACCCCAAGGACCTCCCGCGTGTCGCTAGCCGACCTGGCCCATTCTCCTTGGGCCTCTTCATAGGCCCCAAGGACTCTGTCGATTTGCGGCTGGCCTTGGCTCCCAGGCACAGATGGCGTTGGCCTGACCCTGCTCCTCCTACCAGTACTGCTGCCACCGACCTGCCCACTAGCCACATTGCTCACCACGGTCCTCGTTCTGGCTCCCAGGGTGGACCCCGACGGCTGGGCCACCCCTTGCGCTGGGGCTGTGGCCAGGGATGACGTGGTGGTGGTGGTTGCGGCGGTGGTGGTGGTTGCGGCGGTGGTGGTGGTTGCGGCGGTGGTGGTGGCCGCAACGACCATGGCAGCAGGGGTCTGTGACTGGTCAGCAGCCCTGGGCGATGGGTTGGTGGGTAGGAGGGGCCCTGGGGAGCGGTTGTGCCTTGCCACACCAGATGGGCCTGCTGGGTGGTCCACGTCCGAGGAGGTGTCCAGCTACTCTACATCCGTGAGTCCGGGTCGGGGGCTTGCGGACTGGCTGTGCTGGCTGCTGTCTCCCTCTCCAGTGTCCAGCAGTTCGGCACCTGTGGGGAGAATGAGATAGGTTAATGTGTTGCACCTAGAAAAGTATGTATTGGTTGTCTGACATTCACAGTTCGTGCACTGTCGTGCACAGGTTTCCCAGAGGCGTGTGTGTGGATGTACGATGTGTGTATGCGTGGGCAAGGCAATGGAACTGTGTGATGTGAACATGTGGCATGGGACGGATTAGCAATGCCGATGGGTGTGTGTTGCTATACTCCTACATTTTGTGGCTCGGGTGTATGCGGGCTCCAGACCCATCGACAATGTTGAGGTGAAATATGGTTTAGGGGTTCAAATGGAACGCTTAGAAACGCAGATGGGAAAAGGGGTACAGCCCCTCAACGCTTTTGAGGTGAAATATGGTTTAGGGGTTCAAATGGAACGCTTAGAAACGCAGATGGGAAAAGGGGTACAGCCCCTCAACGCTTTTGAGGTGAAATATGGTTTAGGGGTTCAAATGGAACGCTTAGAAACGCAGATGGGAAAAGGGGGTACAGCCCCCTCAATGCTTTTGAGGTGAAATATGGTTTAGGGGTACATACTGTGACATATGGGCGCAGAACGGGACATGTGTTTTGGCAACATGACAGTGCAGAGACAAAGGTGTGTGTATGTCTGACATCCCCAGCATATCTGTTCACTGTTATCATTTATGGACATTACACTGCAAGCATTGTAGTGAGTGAGTGATGGTTGTGTGCCACACGACGTATTGCAGATGGGCCAATTCCTTGGTGTGCGTGCTACCCTCGGCCATGTGCATCAATGCAGTGCTCTTTGGTGTTGACTATATTATGTATGTTGTTAATCACAGTGTGACGTGCGCTTCAGTCACTGCAGGCACATTATTTGTCATGGGCAGGTATCTTTGCATAACTACTGTATGAGGGCCAGCTGTTCGGATGACATACCTTTCATGACACAGGGGCTGACAGATGAGATGGATGATATGTTGAATGTGCATTGTGTGCCTGTGTGTTTCATGGGTCCAGTGGTGTGTATGTGCATTATTGTGGTCCCACGCTGTTACTTCTAGGCAGGTTGGACTTACATGGGCGTTGTTGTACGATGTGTGGGTAACAGGCAGTAAGGACTACATGGTCAAGACTTCGATGGTGTTGCTGATGTGTGTGATGAGTGGCACGGTGCCCGCCGTGTGGGTCTGTGCTCCAGTGGGACTTGTGCATGCAGACGTGGCTCCTTAGGTGTTGCTGTGTTTGTGATGGGTCATGTGGGGTATGACCCTGTAATACATGTCCGTGTGCACATTGGTCACATGATTGTGACAGGGAGCAGTGCTGCGTGTTCCTCTGCTACGTGACATGTCCCATGTGTTAGTCGTAATACAGTCCTCATGCCTACAGTCCGCCCTGTACAGTTTTCCACCTACAGGTTGTTTTTGAGTGCGCAATGCAATGGATGCCACATGGTTATGGGAGGGAGGGGTGCTCCATGTTGCTGGTCTGTGGGAGTGGGGGCGGTGTTGTGAGTTGTGGTGCTGGCTTACCACCCACAGAAACCCCTCCATGTAGGGTGAGATATCTACCTGTCGGCTGAAGGTGTGCACTGCAGTGGCTGACACATGGGTGTGGGGTGTGCTCCACCTTGCTGCACTGTAGGACTAGGGGCCTGGTGTGTGTTGTACTTCAGCTGTCCCCCCTCCCACCCACTGACTTTGTGTTCCGGCTACTTACCTGTTACTTGTCGGTTACTGCAGTTATGGCTGACACATGGGTGTGGGTGTGGTGAGTGCTCCTTCTGGCACTTTTGGAGTACAAGGGGACCTGGTGTGAGTTGCGGTGCTGGCTGACAGTACCCATGCCTCCATGGTTTTGTTAGTTGGTCGGTTTGGGCTGAGTGTGTGGTAGTGTCTGTTGCATGTGTGAGTGATGTCTTGTGTATTGTGTACTGGACATGGGGGTGTTTGTCCCTCGGAGCTATGGCATAGTGGTAGTGCATGTGAGTACATAGCGGTGTGCTGGTATACATTTGTTTGTACTTACCAGCCTCCACTCCCCCTGGTATTCCGGTGAGACTCTCCGGATGTATGATGCCTCGCACCTTCTCCTCCCACGCCTTGAAGCTCTTGAAAGCACGGGATTACCTCCGCCAGTCCTGTCAGCCAGCTGCCGATTCTTGGCCTCCTTCTTCTTGACCTCCCTTTTCATATCGTGCCACCTCTTGGTGATTTCGCCTCGGTTGCGTGGCACGTTCCCTACTGCATTGACCTGGTCTACGATCCTGCTCCATATCCGATTTCTGGTGGCTACTGTTGTCTGTTGGACCTGGTTGCCAAAGATTTGTGGGTGCACCTTGATGTTCTCGTCGACCATGACCGTCAGCTCAGTTGAAGTGAACTTTGGCATTCGGTGTGCTGCCATGGTGTGTGGTTTGGTGTTTGTGGTGCTGGTGCGGTGTGTGTGTGTGGTGTGTGATGTGCAGGTCGTTTGTGGTGCTGGTGTTTGGTGGTGCTGGTGCTGGTGCTGGTGGGTGTGATGGGTGCGTATCTGTGGTGTGCTGCTGTCCTTGCTGTGTCGCTGTGTTCTCTCCTCTTCTTGGCTTTGTAGTGTTGCAAGGGATTGTGGTCTGTGAAGGGGCTGCTTTTGTGCTTACCTATGTGGGTGTGTCATGATGGTCTGTTGTTTTCAGGTGTGTTGTGGCTGGTGTTCTGGGATTAGTAGTTTATTTGTTTGTCCAGGGGGGGGGTGTTTTCGGGATGTGTACTGTGTTTGTGCGTGGCTTGCTGTGTGGACTTGTTGGCCATGTTGTGTGTGTTTGTTTGGGTTCGCGGATGGTTTCTGTGCAGGGACGTGGCCGCCAGGGCTTCCGCCGTGTCCATTTCCATCTCTGTTGTTTACGATGGCGGGCGGTGTATTTGTGTATTTACCGCGCTCATGTCGGAGCGATCCTAATTTCACGGGCGGTGTCTCGATCGTCAGGGCGGGCGGTTTTTGGTTGTCGTGCGTATTTGCGTACGTGGCGGACGGGTGGACTTAGAATCGGACATGATCGGGCGGTATTTTTGGGTTTTTTTCCGCCGCGGGCGGTGTTCGCTTCGCGGCATCGTAATTGCTCGGTCGGTATTCAGACGGTGTAGGCGGGCGGATTTTTACCGCTATGGTGGATGGCGGATTTTTTACCGCCCGGTATCGTAATGGATACCTAAATGTTAATTCATTAAAATTACTTCCCACCCTTCAACCATATTAACACCACAATCTGCACCTAACAAAGAAGATATTTACACAATAAACACAATCATTTAGCAATTAATTAATTAATATTACTTAACAAGTAAGTATTAATGAATTAAAGATAAATTACTTCCCAACCTTTACCCCTATAACCCCACAACCCACACCTAAAAAATAAAACACATTACACAATTAACACAATTAATTAATTAATATAATTAACAATTAATTGTTAATTAATTAAAAAAATAATTACTTCCCAACCTATACCCTTATAAATCTATAAACCCACAACCCGCTACAGAACAAAAAAACACATTTATTGAAATTAAATTTAAAAACTACTAAAAATGTAACAGCTATATTAAAAAACATAAACAATTATACAAAAAATTACATCATATACATTTAAAATATATACTAAAATACATAACAATAATTAAAAATGATATTTTAAACAACTATATTTTTGCAAACAGTATTCACATTGATAATTTTAAAATTGATATTATTTACCTTAAAATCGATATTCTTCACATCAATATTCTTGTTGATGATATTTCCGTATCACAATATTTTTTTTTTTGACTCGATATTCTTGTATGATGATATTTTGTACTCAATATTTTGTCTGAATACCCATGCAGTGCATGCTAGAATAGGCAGGGACACAAACATTTAGCTCCCAGGAAGGCCCCAGACCCATATGGGCTCATTGTGAGGGCCGAAACATGTAGATGAAAATCAGGGGTCATTGAGAGAATAACATTCAATTGGAACCCTGTACTTGTTTTTAATAAACCCATGGTACCCTACTAATAAACGGGAGTTCTGATAGGGTATACCATGAGGTTGTTTTAAACTCTTTTTCTGTACTCAAACTGGATCCCTGCTTTATCCAGATAGATATGTTATATAAGAACTTCCATTTGTGGTTGCGTCCACCCTGATGGTATTACCCTATCAGGTTGTGGATAGGCACTGATGATGAAGCATGCCACTATTTAGTGGGTGAAGCGTCTACTCCAAAATCTCTGGATTTTCCAGTAGGGTTTCAATTCCCTTCCTATTTTCTAAAAATCTGGTTACCCTTGTGTGTAAAGATATGAATCTGGGAGAACATAGCTTTGCTAGTTTATGCTAGCATTTTTTCTATTTAATAAACATTTACAATGAAGATGATTTACAGCTTGGCTTGCTCTTAAAAAATAAGCAGTAGTTAAACTTAATATAATAAATACATTAAATAAAAAGCACACTTAGAACCAGCTTTGCTCCTGAGGAATGTGAACAATCTACAAAGGCTTTGTGCAGTCACTCACAGTGAATGGAGCCAATGGGTAAACGTAGGCTGCCTCATTGCTGCATGATGTATACTGTGGAGGTCAAGAAGAAAAATGTGAAGGCTATTTTAACAGACCAATGAGGAGGGTCACTGTCCAAAATGTCTTCTATAAATGTATATTATTTATGTTTTTTTTAGGGATAACAGTTTCAAACGCCAGACATAAAAAGAAGAGTAAACACACCTTCTTGTTTCAAAGAATGCAGCTAAGCATGACTGCTTAATATACCCAGGAAGTAGTCCTCACAGTGACACACAAAAATGAATAAAATAATTAGGATTCATGCAACATGCAGCACCACACGTACTTCACATAACTATTTTGCCGCTACCAAAGAGGCCTTTATTTTACTTGGCTTGAAAAGGGTCTCTGGTGGATGGCCACAAAACTGCAGACCTCCCTTCCACTCTTCCTTAGGAAACAAGTCACTTGACACATTCTAACATTTTGTGACCAAGGCATAGTAGCACCAATGTGATCAGCTTGGCCACATGCAGCTGAGAGATTGTGCACGCCGGCAGTGGGTTTGCGGTGCTCAATTTCAACATTGACATAACCTGTTGATGGAGCAGGGTTTACGCGAAAATAAAACCTGCTTGGATTGAACTCCTCAGTGTGTTAAATACTAATCAAAAGACGCGTAAAACTAATAACACAAGACTAAAGGGAAAGATGAAAACTGCGCAAGTACGTGCTGGAAGTGTTAGAGTAGGCTGCAAGTGCACATGATTAATGTAGAAAATAAGTCAAAAGTCGAGAGTTTATTTTTCAGTAACAAATAGAAAATAAATGTGCAGTGCGTAAGAAAAGAAAGCATTTTAAAGTGCATTTAATAGTGGAGTTTTATAAAATGATAAATAACACATGTATTTGTCTTTCCTAGAAGTATAGTCTGCTGCCCTGCAGAAAAGGCCGAGATACATTTTAGAGTTAACATGGGGTATTAGAAATGTAGAAGGGGAGATAGTGAACACTGTGAGCTGTTCTTCGCAAGTTCCTGATGATGGCCAAAGCTGTGCAGAGAAGGAAGCGACAAAAAAAGAAGTGAAACTTCCTTGCCGAGCGGAGCATGAGGACATTTGTTATAATAAAATGTTACATGAGTGAGATGGAGAGGCGTACAAACACGGAAGCACGATACTAGAGTTTCCTATGCGAGAAGGGATTACAGTGTGTGAAGATAGAACAATAGGACATTATGAAGTTAGGCACATTGAGAGTGGTGTGATTGAACACCCCTTGTTTTTGACCAATCACAAAATGCGAATTTATGTGAGATGACACAATGAGGGTTGGACTTTTAGTGAATTTGGGGTATAACTAACAGTACTAAGGGGTGGGGTTAGGAAGGCGCGTTTCTTACTTTGCGAGAGGAGAGAGCTATATTTGCTGTTTCCCAAATTCTATGGGCTGGCTGATGTTCTGCTGATCTTGACTCTTTGCCTTTGCTCCTCAACTCTTCTTGGGGTGCCTAGCTTACTCTCATGGCCAGAGGGTAGCTTTCCAGATTTCTTAAACCTTGTGAGATCGGTTAGTATGATATTCTGAATTTCCATAACTTTATTCGCAAATGTCTTTATCCTTTTGTCTCTACGCCTATCCACTCACTCATTGCGCTGACATTTGAGATGTACAACTGTTGTTCATTTGCTAATGTTTCTCGTGTGGTGATCTATGATTCAAGCTGTATTGTACTTGATGAGCAATCACATTATTTTAGATAAATCATTTTAATTCACAAATGAATTTGTCATTTTTTGTGATATTGATTTAGTGATACAAAAAACATATTGATTTAGTGATTCTAATATTATTTTGCCAAACCCTGATTAACTTATAAAGATTTCATCGCCAATGAAAAGGATAAACAATGATGAACCAATTGGTAAATTTGGTTTAAACTCACCCAGCGTGAAAGGGACTGTAGGGTATTGAAATTGGGTCCAGATGATAAAATTTGTTAGTTCCTAAAACGCTGGCTTATGCAGTCAGCTTCTTAATAATCCTTATACTGACAGACTTATTTCAGGTACTGTAAGCATGAATGCATATTTTTCCCCATTCAGAGATATATTACCTGCCCTGATCCTCCACTCCTCTGGAACAGGAGACCCATGATGGGGATGCACAAATACGCCCTGGCATTGATCTGTATTGTAAAGGATTATGTATATTGCAAGGCTGATGAGTGTCAATGTATAATTGGCAACACAAAATAGATTAACTCAATAGGTAACTGTACACTTCCGCTATGACTAGACATAATGGTGACATGTTACAATGTGCACATCTATCCCAAGAGGGTGTCAATGTACACAGAGGTGTAATGTTTGCCTGAGTAAGTTTCCATCTATGCAAAAAAAACTCAAATTTCACCCCTAAATCACTCGATGTGGAGAGGCCTAATGATGCTTGTAACATAATGCTTTATTTGAAATTTGGTCGATATCAACTAACACATGCAGCCTCGAGGAATTACCAGTCGCTGACATTGATTCAAATATTCAATCAATCAGTAGATTTGTAGAGCCCTACTTGTCACCCATGAGGGTATCCAGGTGCATTTCATCCATCACTTTTATGCAGACTTCAGTGTATCACCCTAAGTGTGATGTGTATCCAACAAAAATTAAAGGTTGTCTGCTGGGGCCTGCGGTGTCAGGTTTTTGGGCAGGGTGTGCAGATTGGGCAACCCTGGACGAGGTACAGATAGCGTGGCTTACTGTGGATGTAGTCGTGGTGTCTCGGCCTGTAGATCGACTGGTGCAGCAGGTGCAGTGCTGCTAGGCTCCAAGGGGCCCGCGGAACCTTGATTATGGTAGCTTTTTACTACTGAGAGTTCAGGAGTAAGGTCGATATTGGTGGCTAATTAAATTACCATCAGAGTACATGCTCCAGAATAGATAGGGCTGGGTGGGGAGGGAGTCTCTGGGCGCCGGGGGGAGGGGGCCCTCAGGTGAATAGATTTCAGGTGATTGATTTATGTGGCATTGTTGTCATCTAAAAGCACTCCCACAAGATCGGTTGCTTCTGGCACTTGGCTACAGCCAGCAAGTTCTTCTTGTGGTTACAAGCAGCAGTCGAAGCTCACTGAATAATGTATGGGAACTGTGATGGGGTGGGGTCAATGAGCATGGGGGCAGGGTCAAAGGTCTGGCTAAAAAACAAAATATTCTGAAAGTTTTTGTTGGTCTTTCACCTTTAGGTAGCTACATATTAAATAAGGCACAGCTTAAATGAAAAATAAATAAATAAGTTAAATGAATCAGTGGGAAATGCAGTATAGTACATTAGGAAACATCTATTAGTTAATGCACTGCAGAGGTCTGTGTGTAACCAGAGACCCACAGAATTAAATCTTGGTTGGGGCAGTGGAGAATAACCCTGGGCGTAGTGGGCATAGGGGGGCTACGCGGAGGGCCACGGAGGTACGAACAAACTCCCTGGCCCTCCGCGTGGCCCTCCGCATAGCCCCGCTACGCCACCCGCCTCCACCACCCCATATTAACAATGAATTTTAGTACTTAAAAATAAATTAAAACCCACTTACCTGTACTGCGGTGTCCCCGGGCTGCCCTGCTCCTCTTCATCAGTGTTTCTTCTAATCCAAGTAAAAATTGCACATGCGCGGGCGCCCGTGCATGCGCATTTCTCACAAGAGGTGCAGGAGAGAATACTCGCTGAGAAGAAGCACCCACAATGGAGACAGATGTATGGGAAACCTCAAATGGGGACTCACTGTTAAACCCAGAAGAAGCAGAAACCAAGGTCTCCTGGACCATTCCAGGATGATGAGAAAGAACTCCACCTAAACCACCCGAATTTTCCTGAGAACCCTATAATCAAGGGAAACAGGGGGAAGGCAAACAGGAGACACTGGACCACGGAATGGAGAAAACATCTATCGCCCAGGCTGACCTGCTGGGAACCAGGCTGCAAAAATGAGGGAGAAAGGCAGTCTCTTCCGAGGGAAAAAGATCTAGCCAGGGGAGGCTGAATCTGAAGAGAATCTCCTGAAAAAGAAGGGGTGACAGACACATGGTCAAAGACGAGGGAAACACTCTGCTCAGGAAATAGGCAGGCCCTTCTCCTTCCCCGGAAGATAGACTGCCGAGAGACAGAGGACATTCCTCTGGGCCCACAGGCCAGTCTTCCCAGAGAGGAGAAACAGAGCCCAGCTCAAAACCCCCGTGCTTGTTGACATAGGCAAGCATGACTTGACTGTCTGTCTGAACACAGACAGCCTGGTTCTGAAGGGGAGGAGCGGACCAAAGAAGTGCCAGCCAAACTGCCTTCAACTCTCTCAAGTTCAAGGACTGAAGAGCCTCAAAGTGGGACCACCTGCCCTGAGACTTGGAATCCCCCAGAACTGCCCCCCACCCTTTGGCGCTTGCATCGGTCACCAAAACCACGAGGGAGGAGGATCGAGATTGAACCCCCTGGAGAGATTGTGAGGCGACAACTACCACTGGAGAGACTCCGGAGTCTCTGGGGTGACAGGAATGAGAGCATTGTATTCTTCAAAATCCGTATCCCAGTGGCGAACAAGGTGATGCATGAAGGGGTACAAATGGAGACCGGCTCAGATGAGGACTTGCAGAGTGGAGGTCATCTCCCCCTGACTCCAAAGCCACAGACAGGCAGAAGCCTGTGGTTGGTACAGAACCCAAGAGAGATGTTGGAACAGTCAATTGTCTCATGGGAGAAAGGAACACCATCCCCAGATCCATCCTAAATAGGGCTCTGATGAACTTCAGGGACTGAGAAGGTTGCAGAGAGGACTTTTTGTGGGCTGATGACATAACCAAAACGTCAGACCTGTATTCCCCCTCTGTTGCCTTAGAAAAAGAAGGAGAGACAATTAACCAATCATCCCGGTAAGGATAGACTTGTATACCTTGAGAATGAAGAATACCTACCAGAGGGCCCGAGAGTTTTGCAAAAACCCTTGGTGCCAATTAAAGGCCAAAAGGAAGCACCTGGAATTGGTAGTGCTTTGTGCCCACTACAATGCAAAGAAACCTCTGATCCAACAGATGGATGGGAACGTGCAGGTAGGCGACCATTAGGTCTAGGGATGCCAGGAAGCTCCCCTGATGAACCAACTGAAAGACTGACTGTAAGGTCACCATCTTGAAGTGTTTGTGTTAAATGTGCATATACATCCCCTTGAGATCCAAGACTGGACGGTAGGTGCTGGAGGATTTCAGCACAAGAAACAGGATGGAGTAATAACCCAGACCCCTTTCCTGGGGAGGGACCTCAATTATTGCTGCCTTCTGCAAAAGAGGCCAAACACCTTCCAGCAACACTGTTAGCTTCACAGGATTCCGGGGCAGAGTAGTCTCCTTGAAGACCTAAGCAGGATGAAAATTCGATCCTGTAACTGGAGGTCACCGTCTGAACTGTTCAGGCATCTGTAACTCTCCAACACGGTGACAGAAGAAACAAAGCCAACCTCCCACTGGAAGGGATGGATAGTCACTGCTTTGGAAGAGTGAATGAGGCAACAGCTGACTGAGACAGGGATTTGTCTCCTCCAGGGACCCCCCCTGCTATGGTCCCTGCCTCGAAAGGGCTGGCTAGCACCTCCAGCTTGGGGATAGACAAAGGTGCGGCAATATCCAAAACCTCTCCCCGTAGAGGGAAGGCAAACGGGAGCAACCAGCTTCCTGTTCTTGGCCGACTGCTTCACCATTTCCTTCAAGTTGGGGCCCAAAAACCTTCGAACCCTTGAAGAGCAACTTCAAGAGGACAGACATCTGCACAGCATCCGTCTTCCAAGCCTGCATCCAGATATGGCAATGTACAGACATAGAAGCCCCTGATGCTGCTGGCGCCGAACACAAACTGTCTAAGTAGATATCTAACAAGTAGCGGACTTGGAGCTCCATCGAACCAGCAGAGACGTTGTATCCACTCCTTCACTCACCTGCTTCGCCAGATTCTGAAAGTCCTTCAAAAGGGGTTGACCATGCAAGTAGTATCAGCCATTGCCCTGATAGAGAAATTGGAAGTGGAATATGACCTCTTCACTACCCCCTCCACTTTCTATTCTACAGGTTCAGAGGGAAGGGTATCATTTAAATACCATGCCTTTTGAAGAAAGGCCAGCCATCAGGTTATCTACCTTGACAGAATGCAGGAATCTACAAGGTGTACCATTTACTCAAAAAACAAGGCAATGAAGACTTATCAATGTCCCTCCATTCATGGGACAGTACACAGTACTTTGCGGACCACACTGTGCAATGGCACAGAGTCAGGGCACTGGCATTGGGTAAAAAATCTTCCTCCAAGTCCTGTTCCACAGGATCAGAAAAACCCAGATTGCCCATGCAATGGGAAAGTTTTGTGAACGTGGATACAAGTGCTTATGGTATGGGGCTGGGTTGTCCCAGGTGGATGGTTCCAAAGAGACAACGATTGCATTTACATCAAGGTGAATGAAAGATGTGGAAAGCGTTACTATGTCACTGAGAAAGAGGTTTTAGCCTGCATATGAGGTATTGAACAATTTGTGGGGAAGAATGCTCTACTTTAGGACAGATCATCCTCCATTAGTGAATATTCTGTCAGAGGGAAAAATTCACCCTGGCAAGATCAGCCACAAAACTCTTGAGTTCAACTTCAAAGTACATTACAGTCGGTAAGAATGCTAAGGCAGATTTTGTTATCTAGGTTGCTTGTAAGAGGAGATGTGCAAAAAGAAGAATTGGAAAAAGAAATAGAAGAATGCATAAATGCTAAGGAAGACGACTATGTGATTTGTTTGGACATATGAGAAACTAGTATTGAATACAGAGTAGAGTAAAATCATAGATAGTTTTATGACAGGGTGGCCTAGGGAAAAGTCTGTGAGTGTGGATATGTAGCCTTTTTGTAAAGAGGAGGATAAATTATATAGGCCTGGGTGGAGTTTGTGGAGTTTTACTCCGTGGAATGCCACAAAGTGCCAAAAAAACTCTGCTGCACTCCGCAGAGTTCCGCCAGTGGCGGCGTCTGTTAAGTCGCTCTATTGCACTGATTTTAGCGCTGGGTTTGTCTCACGCTATAAAATCAGTGCGAACAGCACTATGCGCCGTGCTGGAGAGCGATGCTGCTTTCTACCGCTCGAGGAGACATTCTCCTTGAGGGGCAGCTTCCTCAACGCGAGCAGCAGATTTCTCAATGCGAGCGGTTGATACCTTCTGTGACTGCCCGCGCTGAGAAATCTCGCCGGGAAGAGATAAAATCCCCAAAAAATTCTTGAGAGTGCTTGCCAACTTAACGTTGCTGAGCCACTTGCGAGAAAAAACTCCACTCAGAGTCACTTCATGCAGTTTTTCAGAACTCCGTGCTCCGCACAGAGTGCGGAGTGTGAAAAACTCTGCAAACCCTGCCGGCTGAGCGGAATTCTTCACCCACCCCTAGAATTATCTTTGGAAAATGGTTTACTTGTAAGAGCTGATAAGTTAGCTCTGCCCTCCAGCCTTAAACCTGGAAGTGTAGCAATTGTAAACACTTGTCATTTGGGCATGAGTGCTAACAAAGAGAGAATTAGATGTAATATTATGGATTGTACTTTGTTAGGTTTTAATCTATACACAGTGATTGGGAGCTACCTGGACCTTTTATAGCCGCTGCTTATCTTAAGTTTACCATGAAATGTTACTTTGGAAAACATCTGGAGTGGACCACTTACTGCACTAAATTCCGTAACAGCTAAGCTGACGAATTTTGGCAACGTGTTGCCAAAAGTTTATAGATACAAAGCGGATTTCATAATTTAATATTAACGGTTTTTATGAGGTGCTAATGCGTGTCATGCTTTTCTGTCAGTTCTGGCACCATACACCATGCAGGCACCCATACACACTATGCATATAACCATGCATGCACACAGATGCAGAGCAACATAACTACAGGCATCCATAAACACACACAGCTGAACAAGGGAGAGGCACAAATGCACAAAGACTACTATTAATTCCCAGTCTCTAATGCACACCTTCACATATTCATCTACACACAGGCACAATGAGAAACATTCAGACAGACACATCCAGTATAATTATATACTCACACACAGATGTGGAGCTATATGCTGCCATGCCACACACAAACCAGCACGTATAAATCACCACCTGATATAGAGATGCTTTTACAAGCATAGACACCCATAGATACAAAACACAAACTAGGGGTACACACAGAACAGCATATTTACAGGAACCCACTTACATACAAGCAACACATATTGAATAACAAATAAAAACAAATGCGAACAGATGAAGGCAAGCACACATTCAATCAGACACACATGCACGTACAAGAGAATGGACAATATATGAGTGCAAGTGAGGCTCACCATTGGGTACAATAGTGAGCGTGGATACATGGACGGCAAAATGAGTGTCTGTACTTGATTCAATAAATGGATGCTTAGATGGATGGTGCGCAAGTACAATGGAAGAACAGGTATGTGTGTGTGTATGACAATGGATAGACAGAATGTGATGTGAATGCATGGGTCCCCTTCATCAATCCATCCATGCAGTCCTCATCAACAAGCCCACTTATCCCTTCATGCACTCACTTATTGACCATTGAGCCATTCACTTATTCACCCATTCATCCAACCATCCAGCAGGGCACTTACTTGCCCATTCATTAATCCACCATCCCTGCACCCACCCACTTCTGCACTCATTCAGTTATAAATTCTGGAACACACACTCATAAATTAATTTAACCAAGCAGTCTGTTACTAACCCATCCAAGCATTCATGGACTAATGGATCATACCATTGCCTACTTCTGAATATAGCAACACAGTCACATACTCCTAAGCCAATCACTGAAGAAGCATTCTATTCATACTTTGTTATAGATCACTTTAACATACTTGCCAGCTCACCCTATTGAGGAAACCATTAGCCAGACACGGTATTTTAGCCGACAAGCATATGAATTGTGGATTTGTAGTTTTGATTTACCTGTCATAAGCTTCAGCAGCAAAGGGTGATTGGTTAAAACTCGACCTGAATACATAGGTTCATCTTGGCATGAAGCCTAATAACTGCTAGGTTTTATTCATTTTCTTGTTAAAACTGCCTTATACGGTTGGTTGGCAGAATGGTGATGGTTTAATATGGTAACAGGCTACCACATTGTCAGTAGTTGATAGTCAATGTGCAATCTGGAAACAGCTTCTACTTGTTTCAAGTCTCTGGACACTGTGAGACATCTAGCGCTGATTTAAAAAATGTATTTAATAAAAAACTTTCTTTCAAGGCTTTCATCCTTCCTTCTCATCCCTGTCCAGAACTGTTTCCCCTAAAACCATGAGTAAGGGCAGCTGTGAGCACCTCTCCACGGCACTCCAATGTTTGTCAAAGCTAATTCTGCACTAAAAAGATACCCTAAAAATGAATGTATTCATGACTCCATGAGGTGGGATTATGATCACAGTTTAAGTACATTTCATCCAAATATTCAAGTGACCCGAGAGAATATACTGTATATCTGCCACAGAGGAGACACCCTTGTGCAGACCATGCAGTAGGTCTGCCCTCGAAAAGACTCAAAATGATTGACTGCCAGGTGACACAGATAGAGAGGACGCCTCTGGTGTACTGCAGATCTCCCACATGCTGTCTTCTGAGGACTGTTTGTAGAGTTATAAAGATCATAGGACACCATAGAGTCATCACAGGTGGAGAAGTGCCTGTCCTGTTACTTTATCATTCAGCAGAAAGAGGTGAAGAGACTGACTGTGCTACAGATCTGTCACAGGACAGACACAGGTGAAGAGGCTGCTGTGCTACAGATCTGTCACAGGAAAGACACAGGTGGAGAGGCTGCCTCTTCTACAGATCTGTCCCAGGACAGACACAGGTGAAGAGGCTGTCTGTGCTACAGATCTGTCACAGGGCAGACAGGTGAAGAGGCTGCCTGTGCTACAGATCTGTCACAGGACAGACACAGGTGAAGAGGCTGCTGTGCTACAGATCTGTCACACGGCAGACACAGGTGAAGAGGCTGCCTCTTCTACAGATCTGTCACAGGTGAAGAGGCTGTCTGTGCTACAGATCTGTCACAGGGAAGACACAGGTGAAGAGGCTGCCTGTGCTACAGATCTGTCACAGGACAGACACAGGTGAAGAGGCTGCTGTGCTACAGATCTGTCACAGGAAAGACACAGGTGGAGAGGCTGCCTCTTCTACAGATCTGTCACAGGTGAAGAGGCTGTCTGTGCTACAGATCTGTCACAGGGAAGACACAGGTGAAGAGGCTGCCTGTGCTACAGATCTGTCACACGGCAGACACAGGTGAAGAGGCTGCCTGTGCTACAGATATGTCACAGGGCAGACACATGTGGAGAGTCACCTGTGCTACACATCTGTCTCAGGGCAGACACAGGTGAAGAGGCTGCCTGTGCCACGGATCGGCCTCAGGAGAGACACAGGTGAAGAGGCTGCCTGTGCCACGGATCGGCCTCAGGAGAGACACCGGTGAAGAGGCTGCCTTTGCTACAGATCTGTCACAGGGTAGACACAGGTGAAGAGGCTGCCTGTGCTGCAGATCTGTCACAGGGCAGACACAGGTGAAGAGGCTGCCTGCGCTACAGATCTGACACAGGGTAGACACAGGTGAAGAGGCTGCCTGCGCTACAGATCTGTCACAGAGTAGACACAGGTAGAGAGGCTGCCTGTGCCACGGATTGGCCTCAGGAGGGACACAGGTGAAGAGGCTGCCTTTGCTACAGATCTGTCACAGGGTAGACACAGGTGAAGAGGCTGCCTGTGCTGCAGATCTGTCACAGGGCAGACACAGGTGAAGAGGCTGCCTGTGCTACAGTTCTGACACAGGGTAGACACAGGTGAAGAGGCTGGCTGTGCTACAGATCTGTCACAGGGCAGACAGGTGAAGAGGCTGCCTGTGCTACAGATCTGTCACAGGGCAGACACAGGTAGAGAGGTTGTCTGTGCTACAGATCTGTCACAGGGTAGACACAGGTGAAGAGGCTGCCTGTGCTGCAGATCTGTCACAGGGCAGACACAGGTGAAGAGGCTGCCTGCACTACAGATCTGACACAGGGTAGACACAGGTGAAGAGGCTCGCTGTGCTACAGATCTGTCACAGGGCAGACAGGTGAAGAGGCTGCCTGTGCTACAGATCTGTCACAGGGCAGACACAGGTAGAGAGGTTGTCTGTGCTACAGGTCTGTCACAGGGTAGACACAGGTGAAGAGGCTGTCTGTGCTGCAGATCTGTCACAGGGCAGACACATGTGGAGAGGCTGCCTCTGGTACAGATCTGTCACAGGGCAGACAGGTGAAGAGGCTGCCTGTGCTACAGATCTGTCTCAGGGCAGACACAGGTGAAGAGGCAGCCTGTGCCATGGATCAGCCTCAGGACAGACACAGGTGGAGAGGATGTCTGTGCTACAGATCTGTCACAGGAAAGACACAGGTGAAGAGACTGCCTGTGCTACAAATCTGTCACAGGGCAGACACAGGTGGAGAGGCTGTCAGTGCTACAGATCTGTCACAGGGCAACACAAGTGAAGAGACTGACTGTGCTACAGATCTGTCATAGGGCGGACACATGTGGAGAGGCTGTCTGCACTCTCTGGGCAGACACGGGTGAGAGACCTTTAGTGCAGACCTGTCAAGTGGCAGCCTACAGAGAGCTATTGATAAACTTATAAAGATCACAGGACCTCTGGGAGCTACACAGGTGAATGGTCACAGGTAGGCCCTGCTCAGTCTGCTAAAGAATCTTCAGTTAATTAAAGACACTGACTGGGGGTAATGTCCTTAGATAGAATGACCAAAAATGTTCACTCTGTGGAATAGGTACTGCTGCTGCTCCCTGAAACAATGGTAAAACTGGTCACAGCTGACATGTGTGGCAAGGGAGTGTGCACTGCATTCTGTAAAGTACAGCTTCTGACAGTGTCTGGGAGTCTCCTTGTACCTGCTGCACACATTCATGTTCCCAGTGTCCCCTCCAGCAATTAAAAACATAAGTAGATGTGTGACACTCTTGTGCACTTCTAGGTAACACTGAACTCCTTGTAGCTCACAGCAGTCATTGTACGGTGTCCATCCGTCTGTACTACCAGCGAGTATCCCCGGTCCAGATGAACTACTCAGCCACGTGCTTCATGCATTTTTAAAACGTTTACTTACTCTAATTTAATCAGTTCCTCAACCAAGCTTGCTTTCTGTCTAGGAGACATCCTGGCAAAGATGACTCCATTCAGCAGAAACTGAAAGATGAGATAAAAAGGAGACAAAGTTACTCTTTGCAATACAACAGGGACCCAGTGTTTCCATTTCTAATAATAATTACTACAGACAATGGATCATCCTTATGTGCTCATAACACCTTTAACAATAATCCAACTCCTCAGTTATACTTATTGTCTCAAACTCACAAGGGTGAAAATCTGAGTAGATGTGACAGGATTCAAATCTGTAACCTTCAGCTCTGGCATCACCTGTGAATGGCTTGTGGAACTCACAGATTGTGTCCTGCACTGGCATTGGCTGAGGAGAATCTTGGCTTGTACACACGAGATTGTACCCAGCACTGGGATTTGCTGAGGAGACTCTTGCCTTGTAGTGTCTTGGGGAATGCATATGAGATTGTGTCCTGTACTGGGGTTGGCTGAGCAGACACTTGCCTTGTGGTGCCTTGGGGAATACTCATAGATTGCACTGGGATTGGCTGAGGAGACTCGCGCCTTCTGATGTCTTTGGGATTGCACACAAGATTGTACCCTGCACCGGTATTTTTTGAGGAGACTCTTGCCTTGTGGTATCTTGGGGAATGCATACGAGATTGTGCCCTGCACTGGGATTGGCTGAAGTGACTCTTGCCTTGTGGTGTCTTGGGGAACTCACAGAATTGTGCCCTGCACTGGGATTGGCCGAGGAGATTCTTGCCTTGTGGTGTCTTGGGGAATACTCATAGATTGCACTGGGATTGGCCGAGCAGACTCTTGCCGTGTGGTGTCTTGGGGAATATCCCTGAGATTGTGTCCTGCACTGGGATTGGCTGAGGAGATTCTTGCCTTGCGGTGTATTTGGAAATGCATACAAGATTGTACCCTGCACAGGGATTGGCTCAGGAGACTCTTGCCTTGTGGTGTCTTGGAGAATGCACATGAGATTGTACCTTACACTGGAAATGGCTGAGGAGACTCTTGGTTTGTGGTGTCTTGTGGAATGTACGCACGATTGTGTCCTGCATTGTGATTGGCTGAGGAGATTCTTGCATTGCGGTGTCTTGGGGAATGCACGCACACCTGGCTCCAAGTCTGCTGGAAGCACATCCAAACCTTCTAATGGTGGGAGGCTTCCTGTCCCCCAAGGGACCTGAGGCTAATGAACTAAAAATCCTTGCAATGTCTCTTGTAATGGGAACTGATGCTGAGGAGAAGACATCTTGGAGGTGACCTTAGCCTTAATGGACTCCAGCCTTTGACTCTGTGACCACAGTAGCATCAATGGTGCTCTCCTGTGCCGAGTACAGCCAGGCGTTCTGTACTTATGTCCACAACACTCTATTGCAGATTCTGCCACTGTATTCCTACCTCTCATCAGGCCTCTGTATATGCATGGATTGTAAGAGGGACTGACAGAGAGGGCTCATGGTCTCTTGAGATGAGTGCGGCATGAGTACTACTTGACCTGTACCTGAGCATCCCTTTTGTCTCTGTATTTCAGCTTTAAAGCAACCCACCTGCAAATACTCTCACTCATATATTAATCTACTAATGGTATTTCTATGCCCCTTCCTGTTCTTAGCATAATGTGGGTTTGGGCCATTATGAGTGGTAACTCTTGGCATGCATCCATGGCATGACGGCACCCATTTCTGAAGTCAGGCTCAGCAGAATATTGGCATTCTTAAAGTATTATGGACATCAATGCCATGATCGTGCACATTACATGTCATAATGCTATTGATATAAATCATTTTAAAAGGGACATCTCTTGGCATATTCTGCTATATATACAGGGTATAGTACCCTGGGAAGCAGTCGCGACCCCAAGATAATCATAAATTGTGAATCATTTTCTCAAATGGGACTGCGCGGTATGGTACCGTGTGAACTATAGACATTTACTTGTTAAGGTCCATCATTCTGACAATCATCTATCATCCAGTTCTAATTCTATTCACACAAAATGAAAGACCCTCTATAAAGGATTTGAATCCTCAGCAGACAAAACCACATAATTGAAAAACACATATCATGACTCTGTTCAATATTTCTGATAGGGAGAAATGGCTGTATTGTATGACCAACCAGTTCTCCGTGCTCTTAACATCCTAAGGATTGGCTACTCTTCCTTCGTGTCTGCTTCAAATCTGGATGTTCTGCCAAAAGAAAGACAATGCGTTCATACACAATGACTCACATGGCACTCTTCCAATATATCATGTGCGCCCTGATCTCCGCCCAAATTAGTCCTTTATACCTGGGGTTTTCATTATTGTTAATTATATGTTTGATGACCAACTAGAGTGAATTAATCAATCAATCAGAAACATCCATTTATAAAAATTATAAAAACTAAACAAATAGGAAAATATGTAATATTAAAATATTGTTGAGAAAAACAGTGTGAAAAATTCAAATGTTCCAATGGAACAGCTCCGGGAACTCCTGTTAAGGAGTAGAGCACTGGAGGCTATCAGCGAATTATAAGTGCACATGTAGTTCTTCATGAATATTCATGCCTCCAGGAAAAACACTGCCAGCCTGCAAAATCAACTTAGATTCAAGTCTACGTATGGCCTGGGTGCAATTACCGCCCCTCGGATTTTTGCTGCACTTATGGAAGCCTCCCTCTCTCTCCAACCAATTGGTTTTACGAGGTGATAAGTGGCTTTTGACTAGCATGTCCCTTAGGGATAAACCTTTCCTGTATCTGATGGACGGTGACTGGCCCAACTTCACACTCAAGATCGGATCTTGTGTTAAAATATCCCATTGTTGCTTAATGATTTCCTTAAACTCTCTCGATTGGGTATTGAAATTGGATATAAACCTTATGGGGCCTTCTTGGTCACCTAGGGCTTGTTCTGGCTTAGGAACTCCAAAGAGAGCTTCGCTCCCATCTACCCTGTCGGCTTTGGTCGCCCCTATCTGCAACATTTTGCAGGAATACCTTCTAGCACAAAATCTCCCCATCATTTCATTTTTGTTCTTTTCATAGTTTTCGTTCGAGCTACAATTTCTCTTAGCTCGTAAGAATTCACTGTAGGGAATGCTCCTTCTAAAGTTAGGGGGATGGCAGCTAGCTGCATGGAGTATTGAGTTCCCTGCTGTTTCTTTCCTGAACAGATCGATATGGAGCTTCCCATTCGCTATGGTCAACCTTAGATCTAAAAAGTCGACTCTTCTCTGACTATGTTGCATTGTGAATTTCAAATTTATATTATTACTGTTCATCTCAGATACAAATGTCCTTAAGTCATTCTCCTTTCCCTCCCACAGAAAAAACACATCATCTATGTACCTCAACCACAAGCTCACTCTGCCTGTCCAGTGGTCAAAGGCTTCACTCCAGAGCACCTGCTTCTCCCACCAGCCCACCAACGGATTGGCGTAGCTGGGAGTGAAGCAGGTGCCCATGGATGTTCGCTGTATCCGTTTGTATAACACATTGCTAAGCAAAAACACATTTTCAGTGAGGCAAATTTCAATCATCTGAAGCAACATATGTGTGTGCTCTAATAAGTGAATACTTCTGGATTTCAAGAAATACTTGCAGGCTTTCAAGCCATCACTGTGGTGTATACTCATGTACAGATTATCAACATCTGGACATACCAACCAGTGTTCTTGTCCCCAGAGTATGTTTTGTACCTTCTGTAGGAAATCCTTGGTGTCTCTCACATAGGAACTAAGATCCTTCACATACATGGACAAAAAATGATCAACATAGATGGAGGTATGTTCAAACAAGCTATTCATTGAGGACAGTATGGTGCGACCTGGACGGTTGTCTAGATTCTTGTGTACTTTCGGTAATAGGTAGTGTTGGTGTCATGGGTGTCTCATTTTTAGGAACTGGTACTCATCCCAATTAAGGAGCTGACTCTCAAACCATTCTTTCAGAACATCGAAAAATCTACCTTGTAGATTGTTCACGTATGCTTTGTCAACCTTTTCATAACATAAGGTGTTGTTCAACTGTCTGAGAGCTTCCTGTGTATATTTCTCTCTACTCATGACAACCACATTCCCACCCTTATCAGAGGGTTTGATCACAATGCTATCATCTTTCTGTAAAGCTGTGATCTCTTCCTACTGACTCCCAGTGATGTTGCCTCTTGTTGGTGCCATATTTATGAGTTTCAACAGGTCTAGACGTACAGCCTCATGAAATATGTCAATGTTATCCTTAGCTATTTGTGGACATACTTAGATTTGGTCCTGAACATGGTTTCACTGGGTACCCCAGGGTCTAATCCAAACAGTTCTGAGACTGTTCCAATGTGTATTGGATCAAATGGATCCATAGGTGTCTGTGTGGTGTCACCGTGGGATTGATCACTCA